>CAIGQW010000287.1:3231034-3250407 GCA_903798125.1 Danio choprae | reverse complement strand
TACATGCATATCTACACATTTAATAAGCAGCATTGCCATTATGCTTCATCTCAGTGAACAAAGCTGTGGTTTAGAGCAAGCCAATCACAGAAAGACAATGTCAATAAATCAAATAGATCCAACAGTTTATGGGGCAGCATGTTGCCTGTTGCTTGCACATTCATTCCCCAAGAGGAGGAGAAGAACAGTGGAAATCAGAGAGCTTTTTGCACAAATAATTCTTTTTTTCTTTCAATTGGTTTACATGCTTGTGATTCTGTCTTGGTTCTATGCCAGCCAAGAAGGCTATTCGATTTTGACTAATGCTTTGAGTTGGATGCATATATTTGCTTTTCAGATGCAAATCCAACATGAAAACCAAGAGCTCGTCTCCAGTGATAGCAAGAGTGAAATGTATCCTTACAGATATGTTTGAGAAATGGACTACTGTTACAAGCCCAGACTCAAATATGGTTTTCAGTGATGCGCGAGAAGAATGGAGAACTGTAAGGTAATGTTTCAAGCATTTCAGTGCAACAGCTTTCTTAGTTTTTCATATTTGATTTGGGGGTTGAAGATATTGCACCTCACAAAATGTGTCATATTTGCAGTATTTAAATACTTTTTTAAGAAATGTATTTAAAGTGTTACCTCCTAAATGCATTTTTGTGGTTTGCTCGAATTACTGGACTATAATTGTGTGTTGGTCTGTAGCCAGTGCCACAATCTGTTGACGCTGTCTGTATTTATAGAATAGTGCCAATTACGTCTTTATCTAACATAAATGCCAGCACACCGAAAAATGAGATTTTGTTTCTTAAGAATTAATATAAAAGTTACATTCTTTTTAAACTGGTGGTTCTTTTCCTGGAATCATGAATGGCAGTTATTCAAACCCAAATGCTTATCTACATGATCTGAGTTCTCAGAAAACTAAAAGACCATCTTGTTTTGACAGATGCAAACCTACTGGTGATTAATGGGCAACTGTCACATGGAACATGAAGGGAGGGCCTTTGGTATAAACACAAGCATGTCCTGAAAATACAGCCAGTGATCTGTGAGTATCTTAATTGCTCATTTCTCTTAGCATGAGCGAACGCCACCTGCTAGCATGCCTTACACATGATCACTTTGAGTCATCTGGAATTTTGAAATGACTTCAATGAATTTGGAAACAGGAGGAGATCCACTGACAGAGGACTGCCATAGAAAAGCTAGAAGAAAGCAAATATTCATTGAGCAGAAGAAAAGGAGGTGAGTACAAAAATGTTATTCATTCAAGATTTTGTGCAATGGAAATATTAAATGTAGACACACCGTGCATTCAGAACCAGCAATTATGAAACTCAATCAATGAATTACACATTTAATTATGAAAACAATGGGCATTGTAAATGATTTTAAATGGCATGCAAATTCTTGTCTTCATTGCTTTTGCAAATAACCCACATATTCATGTAATACTCAAACAACAAATCGGACATTTGACAAAAGTTACTATGCAAAATTTATGATAATACTGAAATATTTGACAACATTTTGCATGCCACCATACCACTTACCACTCTTTACTTTACCAAAACTAAAGCTAGTCCATGCAACATTTACATTCAAATGTACAAAACATTTATGTACATCTATGCACTTGTCTGATTGCTAAACAACATTCATTCATTCATTTTCTTTTCGGCTTAGTCCCTTTATTAATCTGGGGTCGCCACAGCGGAATGAACCGCCAACTTATCCAGCATATGTTTTACGCAGCGGATGCCCTTCCAGCTGCAACCCATCACTGGGAAACATCCACACACACTCATTCACACACATACACTACGGACAATTTAGCTTACCCAATTCACCTATAGCGCATGTCTTTGGAATTGTGGGGGAAAGCGGAGCACCCGGAGGAAACCCACGCAAACACGGGGAGAACATGCAAACTCCACACAGAAATGCCAGCTGACCCAGCCGGGGCTTGCTAAACAACATAGCAAAGATTAAAAAAATAATAATCAACATTGCTTGAAAAGAAATTATTTCTTATTCCATTGAAGCTGCATTTGCAGCTAATCTTTATGTGTGTCTAATCTGAAATATTGGGACCACATTTTTAATTACTATTATTATATTTTTGTAATTTATCAGATTTTTATCAGAAGGCAACAATAATTAAAATCGAAGGAAACAAGTATTTTAATATATATGTAGTTCTAGATGGTAGCATACAAATAGTTGTCGAAATCACTCTTTTTTTTGTGCCTTTTGCATAATGTCCTTTTACAAGTACCACATGCTATATTAAAAACAAAAAAGTGGCCATTTAATTAGTAAAACTAAAATAAAGTGCAAAATAATTATATGGGTTTTTAATAAGTTTCATATTACACCAGCAAAAATCATTAATTATTTTAAACTTAATTTATATTTGACCGTTTCAGTTTCAGTGTGAAAAGCGTGCAAATCATATGCACATGGGAAGGCATGACATTGTATCAGAAGTTGCAGGCAACCACGCTTGGTAGTGATAAGACAAAGTGATGCAATGATGACATCTTACTTTCAGTCAGTAATGGCGCTGTCCTCTGTCTTTAAAGAAAAAAGATAGCTTTAGTGTACTGTATGTTCCTGCCTCTGAATGACACTAGCAGAAAACCAAGCCAAGAGAAACTTGCTCATACAACCAAAATAACTTGTTTATTCCAATTGACTCTTAATACAGGATCTGCACAGAATTGAGAAAAACATGTTCCCGTTTGGCAGCACAGAGCAGAAGGAAGAAGGAGAGTCAACTGTTCAAAGAGTTAACTTCTCTTCTGCCTCTGGACTTGAGTATGGACGGTCAGCGAGACAAAGCTTCAGTAATACGTCTCACAATTGCTTACCTGCACCTGAGGGGTGTTCTGGACACCCCAGGCTCCTTGATGAAACCTCCTTCACCAGGTAGACAGAAAAGGTGGTTGAAAGTAGAAAACATGTTAAAAGAAAGCAAGTTTTCTAAAGGCCATTATGATTGTAGGAGTATCGGCTAAATCTCATGAGAGGGAGTTGCTAGATTCTGCCCTCGGAGGGTTTGTGGTGTTGTTGTCTTTGAATGGCAAGGTCATCTTCACCACTAAGGGCTTAACTACCCACACTGGAATTAACCAGGTGATGATTGTAAAAGTAAAATAACTGCATATCAATTTACTGGCACTTTTTTGAAATCTTAAACATTTCTCTTTCAGATGGATATGATCGGAAGGAGTTTGCTTGAGTTCTTGCATCCATGCGATCAGATGGAAGTCAAAGACATCCTCACAAGACTGATTGGTGAGTATCTCTGGTATAAAACACTAGTTTTGACCATTGATTTTCCATGTTTGTGTAACAGAGGCCAGCATTTAAGAGCTATACAAGTACATCTTACTCTCCGACCAAACAATTGTTTTTTAAAAGACATCTAATAATTGTTCATAGACATCTTGCCTAAAACAAGGCTAAATTTGGGCTGTCAGTGAAAATCTAAGAGTCTCAAAAGAAGCACATTATTGACTGACACTAGAAGCTCTGGTATTTAGCATCTTTATTCCCATGCTGGAAACACTGGATTGAAAACTTGTCAGAGTAGGGCAAGAGGAACTGGAATAAGTTACATTAAAAATAATAATAATTCATTACATTTATATAGCACTTTTCTGGGCATTTCAAGCGCTTTACAGATTTGGAGATGAAATCTCCTCAGCCAACACCAATGTGCAGCATCCACCTGGATGATGTGATGGCAGCCTTTTTTTGCCAGAGCACACCACACATCAACTTACTGGTGAAGAAGAGACATAATGATGAAGCAAAAATGTACATTTGGCCTGGATGCCGGGGACACATTTTTAATGGCCACAGTCAGGACCTCATTTAACGTCTCATCACTATACTGAGGCACTAGGATCTACACAGACCACAGGGTAAGCCTCCCTGGTGGCTTAACAATCACCTCTTCCACTAGCAGCAACCTTTTTTTCCCATCTGGTCTCCCATCCAGCTACTAACCAGGCACAACCTTGCTTAGCTTCAGTCGGCAACAATGTGAAAGCTGCAGAGAACTAGCTGTTGGCTGGTACCATAAATTGGATGGGAGTAAGGTTTAGTGGGATGTAACAGGGGCCATCTGGTAAGTGATGTACATGTAAACCACACTCCCCTGGCCTCAAGAAGTGCACTAGCAACTAAAGCTAGAGGCTGTAGTCTTTAAGGTCCTTGTTAGAGTGTTAGTTCTACTAACAAGCCAGAAGTGGTACATCAAGTCCTGGAGTGGGGAGACTACCACCCGAGGGGTTACAATGGTGTTGTGACCTGAATGGAAGGGACATTTGAGAGGATGAACGTAACAGTGTCCAAGAAAAAGGAGTTGCCAAAATAAACCTGATTCCTCTGGCCTCAAGATGTCCTCTAGGAATTGAAGGTAGATGTTGAAGTCTTTAGACATTGAATCATGCTCAGAGCAGGCTAAGTAGAACCTAAAAGGGTTACTTGGTTCCATGACCTGGGTAGGAATTATGTGTGGAGGGGTGAGCGTATCAGAGGCCAGCTACTAGGAGCTGTGCATGTAAAACTCATTCCCCTGGCCTGAAGAGTTGCACTAGTGGCTGATGCACCTCTCATGCTGAAAATGCCTGTTCTAATCTGGCTCAGAGTGGTGCAAATAGAACCAAAGTAGAAGGTAAACGTTGGTGCCATGACCTGGATAGCACTGAGGTTTTGTGGGAAAAGTCAAAGACTAAAGATTTACAAAGATGGTTCACTCACATTACCATGAATGGGGGGGAGGGGGGAGTGCAATGGTTATTTTGACCACTGCAGTGAAGGAAGTACTGCCTTCAAGTCATAATAGACAATCGTCAATCGTTATAGCACAGGAGTACTTTGGGGTGAAGGGTTTGTGAAGGGTATTATTCACTTGATCATTATCCCACAATCCCTGAAGTTCAGTGACTACTGTGTGCCTGCGGTGCTTTTGACTGTCGAAGTGATATCACATTACATCCCATCACATATTTTTTCTGTGTCGTCCTCTGGTTTTGCTCCAAGGGTTTATTTATGTTCTTCCGGTTTATTGGAAACTGCCATAAACAAGATTGGTGTCATGAAATATTTTCCAGTAGCTGGAAAAAACTGGTATAACTTAATTAGAAGCTAAGCAACAAAAGTAATGATGTTGATGATTGTTGCTGATTTAAAATATGCAATTTAATTTCAATTCAGCAAGCAGTTTTGGACATTTCAGGATTCCCCCTTTCATTTTGGTTTTGAATGAGCTGCCCAGATGTGTAACAAATATGGTTGTGGTGTAAATAGACTTACCTTAAAAGGGACTTTAAGTGAGTGTAATGGAGGCCAGTTAACAGGAACTTTGCAGGTAAACCACAGACTGTGGGTGAACTTAACTACCCTGGCCTCAATAGGGGCACTGTAACTGTGCCTAATTCACATTTTAGAATTGCCATTCTGAATCTTGCTCAGAGTGGCAGGAGTGGAACTAAAGGAGTTATGCTGGTGCCGTGACTTTTACGAGAGTAAGGTTTTGGGGGGGTAAACTTTTCTCCCCTGTCCTGAGGATACAAGAGGCATACAAGAGGTCTTTATTCATGCTTGGAGGAGGGAATGTATAACCAGATGGGTTACACTGGTTGATACTGGTTGATAGTAGTGTCAATGATCTGTTTCTAATATTTGCAGGAAAACAAGGACCACAAAAATGTGAAGTTTTCCTCAGGATAAAAAAGGCAATGAACCAGAAACTGACTGGTTGGAAAGTAAGAATCCCATCTTTTAGTTGTTCGAAGAAAACTACATAATTTTCATTGTTTCACATTTTGCTTTTACTGTATCAAGATTATTCAGTGTTCTGGAAAGAAAAGGTCATCTGCTACACCTGGATCGAGCTGTCTGGTTCTTGAGTGTAGAGTTCTGCCCATTCAGGAGATCACAGAAGTGGATGAAGCACTGAGTACATGTACTTTTATTAGCATTCACAGCCCTGACATGACGTTCACTTACTGCCACTCAAGGTACAACCCTATACTTGCTGCTTTTATGTGCAAATAGCTAAATGCTGTGACTCTCTTTGGGCTGTTTTACATTTGAAGCTCTTTTTTTTTTGGCTTAGGGTAATGAAATTGATCGGCTTTCGAGACACAGATCTGTTGGGCCAATCTGTATACCAGTACTATCATCCATCTGACTGCCAGCAAATCCGCAAGGCACACACTTGCTGTAAGAGAGATATCTTGTTATCAGTTTACCACTTTGTGTGCTGAATTCGATCATTTTGTTAAGCCTTATGTGATAAAGGGAACTTCAAATACACATAAGTCATCATTTACTTACCCCCATGTCATTTAAAACTCACAATGAAAGGATGGATTTATATATTTGCACACTTTTCAAAAAAATAAATTGTTACATTTTATTTATTTTTTTAAAGCATACGCAATTAGAACAATATAGTATAAATATATAATTATAATATTTTATCTCTATCTCTTTAATGTTCAAATATCTGTGTGAAACAGTGCTCTCAAAGGGTCAAGTGTCGACCGGGAAATACCGGCTGCTGCACAGATATGGAGGTTATGTGTGGGCAGAAACAGATGCCTCACTGGTGTGCAACAGTCAGACTGGTGTGCCAGAGAGTGTCGTCTGCATCAATTACATTCTAAGGTTAGAAACTTTTCCCTAGCAATGCTAAGGTCATAGATTCAGTTACTAGGAAATAATGCAAGTAAACCTTGAATCTTTTGTAGATTATTTTAAATGATTATTTATGCTAAATGTGTAAATAGCTGAAAGTTTTACATTAAAATATATATATATATATGTTCCATTTGTACCATTTTAGTGGAGTAGAACAGCCCACTTTGGAGTTTTTACTGGAGAAGACAGAACTACTTCTGAAACCCACATCTGGCTCCTATTGTCCAGAGTCAGAACCTCACCCTTTTCCGCCATCTAGAGGTCAGGATAGTGAAAAAGATCTCAAAGAATCGAACGAACACAACAGTTCTACAACACTTCTGAAACAAAGAGGTAACATTTATAAATGTGAAAATATCACATGTATGATGATTTGAGAATATGATGCTTTGTATATTAAAAATATGGTTTATCATGATGATACATTGTGTTTTTGCTCAGATGGTGACATACAGGAAGTTGAATGTACAGAGATCCCACATAACACAGAAGGGTGCTATGATTTCAATTGTGTGAGTAGCCATACCATATTTACTGTGGTACACAACTTTTAAACAACTGTGCTTTGATATAAATACCATGGTATGTTTTTTTTGTAATCCTTTAACCATAAAACTAAATTTCAGCAGCCATTACAGTTCTCCAGCCTTAAGTATTATCATTTAAAACAGTTTTGCTGAATATTGTAGGATCAGTGTGAGTTGGACTTGGACAGTCTTGCTCCATACATTCCCATGCACGGAGAGGACTTCCTGCTAACTCCCATTTTAGACAGGACGATGGACATGCCAGAATTTAACACGCGTAGACCATCGTTTAACAGTCCATGTCAAAACCTGGATTCTTCAGAAGGAACAACCTTTCTGCCACTGAAGAGTCTTAATCCTACACAACAAAGGTATGCCCAACGAAATATTACATCTTTTTGATTTAGTGGCTAATTCATGCAAATTTGTACAATCTCATTCATATACAAAAATATACATAAAGGCAGCAACACCAAAACTCCAAAAATACTTAACTTAAAGGCTATCACAAAGGGTTTGATGTTTAGAGCGCACCGATTCCTCATAAGATTCATATTTTTGGAGCTTTGGTGTTGACGCCTTTTTTTAGGCCTATATCTTTGTACTTCTTGCTGTTTGGTTAGCACTCATTTTAGATTGATGTACATGCTTTTGTGCATGTTTTGTACAATTTCATTTATACATTTTAGTATGATGCTTAGGTGTGGGATTTGGAGGCACGCCTTCTTTTAAAAATGGTATACTTTTTTTTACAAAGGAAATCGTATAAATCCATATGAAGCTTTTCTGACAATACTTCAAATAGCTACATTTCCTTGTGAGATCGGGCAGGTATGTCTCATCAGAAAGATCAGACACATCTCAATTTGTTCTTTTTCATTTTGTCAAATTAGTGACCGATTTGTATGAATTCATACAATCTGCTTCTGCTCAGTGACGGTCACATGGATCTTTATTGGCAATGAAGGTTCCATGATGGAAAAAATGAAAGATAAAAGTTTACTAAATGTTATTTTCTGTCATCCCTGCTTGAGGAATTTTCTTTCTAGAGATTGTAAATGTTTGAAACGAATGTACAGAGCCTTGCAAATGACAACAAATAGGTACATTCTGTCATTACGTCCATGTGAAGCGGAAGTTGCTGAAACTTATTTCCGTATGTTGATGTACTTCCAACTGAAACGAAATATTGAGTAGGGGACAGGGCTTTCTTTTTGTCCATCGTTCCCACACAGCAAACTAATGGTAAGAGGGGCATGGTTAAGAATATTTTGTCTGAAGCCATCAAACTGACGTCAACAGAGAAGAACCGCCACTCCAAACGCAGAAGCAAATGATCAGACTTTGATTGAAGATTACCAAAACAAACTTTTTTTCAGTGGACTAACATCAAGTCGAGCTTTATTGTCATCCCGCTACATGTGTGAACATACAGAGGAACGAAATGTCGTGTCTCGCAGGACAACGGTGCTACATAAATTAATCATAAATACAAACACAAAACTGGACATAAGAACTATTTTAAAAAACCTATGCGTAACTAACATGCATGGATTAACAAAACTCTAACATCCGTGGATTAATTGTTTACCTAAAGAATAATGTGCTAGCAAAATAAACATTGTAAAGTTTAATTTCACATGGGCTTTAAGCTGAAACAGTTAAATTAAAGCAGGGGAAATAATTAGACCATGTCAGGCAAATTCATACAAATTAGTCACTGAAACCAGTAAAATCAGGTTGATGTTTATGGTAATGATGTTACCATTTTGCATACCACTCCCTATAATTCCACTTCTTTCATTATAGGATCAGCGATACTAACCTGATATCAACCAAGCAGTGGAATGACGGCTTGGATCTTGTCAACAAAAATTCAAAGGTATATTGTGCTTATGTGCACTATTGACCTGCATGTTATCATAGCTATTTCCAGTTCTTGAATTTGATTGATTCATTCAGCAATGCGTGGCCTTAAATGCTCAAATAGTTAACCCCTCATTTGAACTATTTAGGTAAGAGGAAATATTGTGTCTAGAAAGTAAGTTACTCAACATTTTAGTTAATATTAACTTTTAACTTTTAATTGAGCTGTTGTATAAAAGTTAAAAATATTAAAGTAGTAAAGAGTATTTAAATAGATTACATTTTGGTCATTTGGTAATTGGACTCAATTCTTTCTCCAGGTTTATGATTACGATTATAAACAACATAATTATCAACTATTTTCAATGGAAACCAAGGCGCGTCATTGGATGGAAGATGCTCTGAAATTTTCACAACAACCCAACAGAGTTCACATTAACATCGGTAAGAGACTGGAGTCAGACTAGAAGTTTCCAAACCAGCTTTTTCATAGCGATGTCATATAAGAACCATTTTTGCTTCCTTAAAGAACATTTTAGTGTTTTTAAAAGAACCATTTTTTTTTTAGAGTGAAGAATGTTTTAATAATCTAAAACAACCTTTTTTTTTCCAATGTAAAGAACTTTTTGTGCAATGGAAAGTTCCAAAAATGGTAAAGAGAAAAGATTTGAGTTCACCCAAAAATATTTGTCACCATTTACATTATATCCTCCACCTGATCTAAACCTGTTGTTTAATCCAAAATGAGATAGTAATCATTGACTTCCATAGTATTTTTTTCCATACTATGGATGTAATCATTGACTTCCATAGTATTTTTTTTCCATACTATGGATGTCAACAGCTACCATTTTCCAACATTCTTCAAAACATCTTCTAAACTCATAATGGTTTAGGATGAGTAAAATGTCATTATTTCCCAGTGATGGGTTGCAGCTGGAAGGGCATCCGCTGCGTAAAAAATATGCTGGATAAGTTGGCGGTTCATTCCGCTGTGGCGACCCCAGATTAATAAAGGGACTAAGCTGAAATCAAAATGAATGAAAATGTCATTATTGTGAGAACTATTTCTCTAAATTCTATAAATAAATGTCTTCATGGAGCCTCCAATGCCAATAAAGAACCTTTACTTACATCTTTTTTCATTTCCACTAGATGGATCATCAACACCTCAGATATGTGGCGGACACTTGAATCATCTTGAAGCAAAGTTCAGATCACTTCAAGAGAAAAGCAAATGTCCTTCTCAAAACAGAAGACACCAAAATGAAGTAAAAGCAGCCTCGGCACCTGTGACTCTGCCTGTGTTAAGCGGATGGGAGTGTGAAGTCAACGCTCCCCTTGAACACACATCATATCTACTCCAAGGGACAGAGATTATGGCCGTTCTGGACCAAGTGGCCTCCAGAGTGCCTTGGTGCTGATGATACAAAACAAAAGACGTAAACAATGTTTATGCTTGGTCATCAATGCTTTTTTATTATATCAACTCTTGTAAGCAATCAACACTCACAAGGCTGTGTCATAGGAGTAAATGTGTTATTCATCTAATATTGAGATTTGCATTATCAATGACTAAATTGTTGACATGATCGATCACATTTTACAACTTTTTTTAAAGATTTTGTGTTTAAAAATGTCTCTTCTGCTCACCAAGCCTTTTTATTATTTAAAATATCTGGTTTTATTCAAGGGGTGACACGGTGACTCAGTGGATAGCTCTGTCGCCTCACAGCAAGAAGGTCGCTGGTTCGAGTCCCAGCTGTGGTCAGTTGGCATTAATGTGTGGAGTTTGCATATTCTCCCCATGTTGGTGTGGGTTTCTCCCACAGTCCAAAGACATGTGGAATAGGTGAACTGAATAAACTAAATAGGCCATAGTGTATGTATGTGCGTGCGACAGTGTATGGGTGTTTCCTAGTACTGGGTTGCATCTGGAAGGGCATCTTCTGCGTAAAACATATGCTGGATAAGTTGGCGGTTCATTCCGCTGTGTCGACCTCTGATGAATAAAGGGACTAAGCCGAAGGAAAATAAATGAATGAATGTTTTCTATTGGAACGTATTTAAGTATGTAGTTTATTTCTGTGATTTCAAAAGCTGAGCTTTCAGCTTCATTGCTCGTCACATGATCCTTCTGAAAGCATTCTAATATGCTGATGTGCCGCTCAAAAACATTTTCATTTATTACTATTGTTGAAATCAGTGGAGTATAATTCTTGCAGTTTTCTTTGGGGAATGGAATGTTCAGAAGAACAGCATTTCTCTCAAATCTTTCGTGACATTATAAATGTCTTCAAAATAACTTTGATTCTAGATAGATTAGAGTATTCATTTCCTATCATTTCAAAAATATAGAAAAATGTATCTAAAAGTTTGATGTTATTTTGTTTGAAAAAAAAAAAGTGTTTTTGTGAATTGTCATTAAAATGAGATGAAATAAAGTGTTTTATAGGTCAGAGATGCATCAAAGCACTAAAAGCTCATTTATGATTAATATGGTGTCTTGCATTGTGTACATTTTTACTTTTCTTTGAGGAAAAAAGTGAGAATCGTAGATTTTTACCATGATATACAGAAGACACCACTAAAATGAGTGTAGCAATAGTTTGTATATCAAATAAAATATTCCAAGAATCATTTCATACATATTAAAAGATTTTAAGTGATCACTTGCTTTTGAAGGTCATATCAATAGTTACGCGTACTTCATATTTCCACCAGCGCAATATTACTCGTCTCCGTCCTTCTCTCACAACTAATAATACAGCAATTCTCATCCATGCACTAGTTACTTCACATATTGACTACTGTAGTGCTCTTCTCACTGGGCTTCCTTCTAAACTTCTCCATAAACTCCCAACTGATTCCGATCTCGTGTCATCTCTAGGACTCCATCTTACAATCATATCACACCACTTTATCAGCTTCACTGGCTTCCAGTAAAGAATCACATCGATTTTAAAACATTACATCTCAATTTTTCAGGCACTTCACAATCCACAGTATTCCACCGAACTTTTCCACCGATCATCCCACTCCATCTCTCTGGTGCCACCCCGCACGTGATTAAGCACAATGGGAGCCAGATTTTTTTAGCTATACGGCTCCTCTGCTATAGAACTTGCTTCCCTTGGAATTAAGGAACAGTGATAGTCTTCACACTTTTAAATCCCATCTTAAGACCCATCTTTTTATGCAGGCTTACTCATGACTTTTTTTATCATGTTCTTTTATATTGAAGATGTGTTTGTATTTACAACTCTTTTTTTTTTTTTTTTTTTTCTCGGGTTTTTCACCTTTAATGGATAGGACAGTAGAGAATTGACAGGAAAGTGTGGGGAGCAGAGAGAGGGGAAGGATCGGCATAGGACCTCGAGGCAGGAATCGAACTCGGGTCGCCGTGAGCACCGGAGTGCATGTGTCGGTGCACTTTCCACTTCGCCATTGGCACCGACTTTACAACTCTTTTCATGTATTTGAAATTATGTTTGGCAACGTTTTATTAACTGCTTTCGGTATGTTTGTTGATGTTTGTTGTAAGGCGACCTTGGGTGTCCAGAAAGGCACCATTTATAAATTAAATGAATTATTATATCACAGCGCAGCCACAATACTAATTGTCATTTTAGATCTTCATACTGTGCCAATATCCTTCAAACCACAAGATTTTAGATTTCTGTTGGACAAGAAACAGAATTAATCTGAACGAAAAAAAACGTACATGTTAATACTGTTCGATATAATCAGCGTAAATAAAATAAAAAAAATATATAATTTAGATGACAGACAAGTTTTAAATCGCAACAGTTTTTATTGAGGGAAAAAAAAACGATACAGATAACGCTCTACAGAGAACTGTCAATCAAAACAATTTTTAATCAAACCAGGGATTTAAATTCACACACACAAGACAATGTCTGTATATACATCACTAGTTACGACTTTATTTAAGAGACGGCTAAAATGAGGGCATTTTATGTGAGAGATTTTCTGTCCTTCTGTTGCGGAATAAAGATTTATTTTGTAATGGTATTTCTGTAAAAAAAGAAGAAGACGATCAAACCAATTACTGAATATTATACAGACAGAATTTTAATGGAAAGTGTGAATAAATACATACGCGTTCATGCTCTTCCCGCTGCCACTCAGCACAATGTAAGGAGTTTTCTGGGATTTTTGCTTTTCCTGCAGAAGAGCGACGGTTCCCAGAGGAGTGTCACTGCTGCTCATCTTCTTCAGCAGCTGCACGGACAAGCAAAATGGAGATTAACTTTATAGTTTGAAAACAATGATGAGGGTATAGAGAGCTCAGCCCTAAAGGGAGAGTTCACCCAAAGCTGGAGAAAGTGAGAAAAAACTAAATATAGCAATAATTATAATTTACTCAAGCAGGTTTCAAAACAAGTAAAGGGTTTACTCTGTTAAGCACAAACGAAGATATTTTGAAGAAAGCTGAAAACCGGTAACCATTGACGTCCACAGCAGGAAAAACAAATACTATGGAAGTCGATGGTTACCGGTTTTCAGCTTTCTTCAAAATATCTTCTTTTGTGTTTAACAGAAGAAAAAAACTCTAAAGGTTTGGAAGAGCTTCAGGGAGAGCAAATAGTGAGTAGATTTTATTTTTGGGTGAACTATCCTTTTATTTATTTATTTAAAACATTGCCATGCGCTTCTCATTCAGACTTTCTAGGAATAAAAAAATGGATCAGACCGAAAATATGATTATTAAATTAAATGTATTAAGCAATATTTATCCAGTGTTCTATATCAGCTCTTAATTATTTAAATCAGCATATCTGGAATATTTTCCCTATTTAAACTGATATTAAATGTGTTTTTACCCATGTTAAGTCCACATTTTCCCTAACTGTATTAAATGAATCATCTTTGTATTGAATAAATAGATGCTATTGGGTTATCACAAAAGAAATAATCACCAACATATCCATCTTTTCACTGCAGAAGCAGCATTTACAGTTTAACAAAGCCCATATATAGCATCAATGAATTTACCTTGCAAAATTATTAAAACTTTAAAAGTAGTTTTAATACACAAATATGAAATTAAAGAATTATATATATATATATATATATCTTTTATTTTATTTATTAATTTTTAGTTTTTTTTTTATAAATCACTCCTTCCACAGCTAATGACATTAATTGGTATAATTGCCTGGTTAAGCAAAGTAAACTGATCTTTCACTTAATCCTGCAAATAATCCAATTATGAAAATGTCGACTCCTTGTGTATAAACACAAACACAAAAAGCAACAGTCTTTGACATAATGCAACACTTGCAGAGCAAATTCCAGAGAGAGAAAAAAAAAGATGAAAAATGACTTTTCACAACCCAGACTTAATAGAATCAATAAGGATTTCACAGACATTTTGTGTCAGATAATAATGGTGCTAATATGCTCGACAATCTGTAGAAAACATACCGCCTCTTCCTCCAGCTTTTTCATCCTCCGCTCAGTCTTCATCTTGCCTGAGCCTTTCCCATGAAAGCGATGAGAAAGCTGTCTGAAAGCCTAGAGTAGATGACACATGAGCATACGCGCTCTTACAGCAGTGATCTCTCATAATTATACAGTATATGAAGTGTAAAGAAGAAGCACATGTGCACAGACCTCTTTAGGGCAGAGTTTACGGCCCGATTCATCAACATATTCAATCTTGATATCAGGCTTGTAGTTGTCCTTTTCCTTGAAGTCCTGAGTGAAGCCTCTGTATTCCTCCCTGCGGCTGTACTTGTCATCAATATGCCTGTAAAGGAACAAACTGGGAGCATCAACTTTCTGACCTTAAAAACGCATTCGAATATCTGTACACCATTTGTTTTGGCCCAAAAGAATGGATTATTTTTATATAAAAAGCTCAAAACTAAAAACACAAAGCATATCTTTGCATAAAACAATTATTGTAATTATGAAATAAAATGGAAAACAAAAAATTAAGAAAGAAAAATGATTTTGTAAAAAGTATTCAAAAAATTGTTGATAAATAAATCAATCAAAAACAGCATCTTATCAGCAGCAGAACACTAATGAGTGAATGATGAGTGGGGAAAACATGTTTGTTACTATGTTCTATCATAGTTTAACTGCATTTATTCCTTATTATTAATTAAAATGTAATTAATTTAATTTCATATTACACATGGATTACCAGCATTAACCCCAGTGGAATGAATCAAGCTCATGTTTTCTAGAAATTAAAAGCTCATGTTTGATAATCACTCTAAAAATACTATCACAAAATTAATGCTGCAATGCCTAATCAACATCTGTAGATTTACATAAACATGCTCAATAAAAATAAAGGTCCCAAATCTGTTAGATAGTGGAAAAGGCTAAATATAGTTTAAAACAAATTCTAAATATTGAATTAATTTTTGTATTTTATGGACAACAAAAAGGTGCTAAATACATATCCGGGTCCAAAATGACCAGAAAAGAAATGTGTAACTTTATGGTTTTTATCTCTCAAAATAATTGTGAAAAAACAAATCTGTAGAAAAGAATATATGTATATTTTTAAGGGCTTAAAGCATTTGATTAAAGCTTTGTTCCCGTACTTAAAACCATGCATTTACTAAAAAAAAATTAAAAATAAATAAAAAAGAGATAGATCATTTTTATTTACTTATCCGTGGCTTGTTCCAAATGGTTTGAGTTTTTTTGTTGTTCTGTTGAACATAAAAGAAGATACTTTGAAGAATGTAGGAAATATGTAATCATTGAATTCCATAGTATTTGCTTTTCATACTATGGACGTCAATGGTTACAGGTTTCCAACATCTTCAAAATAACATCCTTTGTGTTCAACAGAAGTCAAGGACAAGTAAATGATGACAGAATTGTCATTTTTAATTATTTTAAATTATTTTTATTGTAACTATAAAGGTCAAAACAGACACAAAAGTGTTAAGAGAGAAAAACAACAACAACAACAACAACAACAACAACTTTGTGTTTTGTCTACTCACATTTTGTCTTCGATGCAGTAGTTATCATTTGGTAGCGCTGCTTTTGGGGCCTTCACACGAGCCACCTTCTGCATCTGTGTATCCAGGAGTCCTAAAAGAGTTATATGTACATGTATATATATTTTGAAAAATGTAGACATTATTAGTCACATTCAAAGATTTGGTTAAAATCTCACCTTTATTTTTGCACAGAAGCAAAGCAGCAGCGAGACCAGAGTTCACAATAGGCTCTTCGTCCAAAATAGTGGTAGAAGCTGTTGAGAACTACAATAGAAAGATCATGTTGAAGAAAGGTTCTCAAAGCCCAACTGAATTACTGTCAATGAGATGAGCAGACTGTAAAAAAATGCAGGGTTCCACACGATTCCTTCATGTTATCCCAACACATGTTAACTTAATCATTTTTAATTTAAGTGGATTGAACATAAAACAATTAAGTTGTCCTAAAAAACCCTCAATAATTGTGTCGTTTCAACTCACTTAAATAATTAGCTTTAAATAACAAGCTGCAAAAGACTCACATCAGCCTGGTTTTTCTCCTCATCCAGGTTAACGGTGCTCCAGCCCACGTTGTCATCCATATCAGAGTCTGACTGTCCACCTCCTTCTTTCTCATCGTCCTTTTCAAAGTCCTGTGTGTGCGCAAAACAAAAACACATCCGACTCAAGTCCAGCTGGTGAAATGATCAATCTTGAGTAGGAAGGGCTTTTAATTGATTTCTACCATAATATCCTCTTGGTCCTCTCTGTTGCCTGACAGCCCATAGGTGGGAATGTCTCCAAGAGTGCGGCAAAACTCTGAGGTGGCATTAAAAACAATGTTGTTCTTTTTGTCCGGGTCGTTGTCATCATCTCCTCCCTTTCGCACTTGTTTCATGCGCTCAATCACCTGAAAATCAACAATACAAAGAATGATAAAAACAGCTGAATAAATAAAACCTCAATAAGATAGTTGTTTTTAGAATGATACAAACGTGCAAGACTAATCACAGTTTCCACTTTAAGACAAATATTAAATTCCCTGACTAATGACAGCTTCATTTCCATGACATCTAATAAATGTCAAAAAAGGTCTTACCGTTTTTGTGCTCATATATTAATAATATGCTCAAATAAAAACATAATATTAAAATGGTTTTAGCTTGAATATATTATTGCATGGCTTTAATAGCCAGTAGGAGAACAGCGATGGATAATTTACTTCAGATTTGGGGAAAATGCTGTTTTTGTGGCTGCGAGATAATTCAATAGAAGTTTTATAAACATTATATTTCGCTTTTCTGTCATCTACTTTTTAACGGCCAGTTTTTTGGTGCAATCATTTTCAAGCCAAAGTTCTTAAAATGTTCTTAATATTATATTTGAATAATATATTTAAAAATAAGGAGGACATTTCTACATTATATTTTATAAATGTAATCTCTCTACATCAGCCTTAATAAATGCATTTTCATAAGGGTTGTAAATTAAAGTATTCTGCCAAAAAAATGCCAACAAAATGACCAAAGATACATTTTATATCTTAGATAAGAAAGAAGGCCCCTGTCCCAATAAAATAAATCATATGACTGTCGTGATTAAAAAGAAATGTTCAAATGTATTACGTTTCAATAGTGCTGTAAGAATGACGACTGTTCCCTCTAGATTTTCCTATGGGGTTTAAATTGTTTTATAATCTTCAAGTATTGTCAAGTTTTTTTATCACAGACCTTATTTTACACATTATCTGCAAAATCCCACAGGAAATAAATAAATAAATAAATAAATCGGGGACCCCACAGCAAATAATTTTCTAGATTTTGATGTCATTACACTGCATGAAACAATATTTTTCAAAAATCTGAAAAATCTGACTACTGAAATGACTCATTTATAAATGGAAATATGTATTTTTTTATTTTGCCTTAGTACCATCCAGTGCTCACCCTTTCTCCGGAGTCTTTAAGCATCTGTTTTTGTCGGAGTAATCTCTGCTTCTCAAGCTGTTTCTGGAGCTCTTGCTCAGCTTCATCCTCTTCTAAAGCAGACGGCTCTGGGGGGACAAAATCCTCTGAGAAAGACAAGGAGAAACGCCGTGAGTGCCGAGAATAGTGATGCAACTCATTCGAATTTCAAAGCAAAGATCCCTAGAGAGAAACGGATGCCTTAAAAGAAAAAAAAAGAAGAAAAAAAAACTGTTTTAACTTTGGACATGAAGATGTTTTCTCTTACCCTCATCACTAATGTCCATGTCAGCCATTCTAATGTCATCTGACTGCTGGAGGACATCTCTGGACTTGCTAATGTTTTCCATAACAACATCACCAGGGACTGCCTCCTCCTCCTCATCTGCTGCTTTTCTACCTCGACCTCGAGACCTGAGAGCCAGAATGATTGTGTTAAAATAACTGTATTGCTGAAAAGAGTATTTAAGTCAAGACAATGCAGAAAACAGTTTTACATGCACCTTGAAATTTTACATTAACATGTTTTAGAGATTATAATAATTTAATCATTATCATTCAATCATTTTAGAGATTTTGGCCTTTACAGTGTTTTTTCAACCTAATGTACAGTAAACATTAAAAATACACTTGTTTAATTTAAATTTATATCTGTAGATTTAAATGACTATATATATATATATATATATATATATATATATATATATATATATATATATATATATATATTTAGTAGAATATCTTTATATATATATGTGTACACCCCATTTTTAAAAGGAATATTTGTACTTATTTCTCAGTGAATATGGGTAATATATATTGGTGCATTTGAACAAAACAGATTTATTAAACAGATATATTTATTAAAATAATATTTTAGTCACAGAATTCATGCAAAATATTGCAAACAAAAAATGACAAACTACAAAATTTCAACAAAATTGTAAATATATTTTTTGTTTCTCTTGATTTTTGCTTTTGAAATGTTTATTTTATATTTTTCCCTAACATATAAATTTGGGTTACAAATTTTTTAACCATTATTGTTAGTTATTTTGTTAGATTAGCTCCATATTTGGCTTCAGTCAAACTTTGAATATTGTTTTTCTGGATGCTCATAGTACTTTAGGAATTATTAGTGAAAAAAAGACATTCCCCAAATCCCCCTATTAAAAATATGTCATAAAATATAAGAATTCTGCGATTGATAAATTTTTTAATTTTTTATTTAATGCCATGTCAGCAACCAAGGCTACTTTCATGGCAAGAACATTCCTTTAATAAATATACAATTAAAAACAACAAACAAATGAATACATATATTAAAT
>CAIGQW010000287.1:3181686-3221034 GCA_903798125.1 Danio choprae | reverse complement strand
CTTTTTTTATTATTATTATTATCCTTATTTTAATATATTGACAATGACTACCAAGTACCAGAAGTATTTTAGAGGAAGTTGTTAGTATCATCATGGTGGGACTTGGAAGTCAAATGTCCTGATGCCCTTTTCATGGTCATGTATTTAAATGTCTTTGAATAGCCAAAGAAAATGAATTTACGCTTCACCTACTGACCTAATGAATGATTGTTGTGAAATGTGTTGTGAGAGAGCACCAAAAAATGTATTTATACTCCACTGAAATGTAAACACAAGTGATCACAAGAGGCACATTTGAATGCATGTTAATACCAGGTGGAAAAGGTAGTGTATCATAAGACCACTTGTGATCACATTCCTAAACAGCTGCTGACACCAGTTGGAAACAGGACCAAACAGGTTGAGAACAACTGGATTACTGAGGAAAAGCAGAATCAAAATCACACACCCGCCTCTCCTGTGCAAACTCCTGCTCAACCAGATTGCTCACACCAAACTCTTCATCCATCTCCTCGAGGAGCTTGGCCTGTATACAGACAAAAAAAATGTATTAAAAAAACCACTGATAAATTCCAAGTGAGTCCCAAAGTTCAGTTGTCTATTCTCTAATTTCTTACCCTCTTCTCTGCCATCTCCTTCTCTTTGGCAAGTTTGCGACTCCTCTCCACCCAGGCTGCTGTGTCATCCAGCCATGGCTCATCATCTCCAAGTGCCTTCACCTTCCTGAAAAGCCACAAACAGGCTGAATTATCAATTCAAATACAATCAGTATGAATTACTTTCTGATTAAATGAAATGGAAATATCACTATTTTTTAATCTGTAGCAGCTAGCAAAAAACATCTTACCCCAATTTTTTATTGAGCAGGCGCTTCTCTTTAAGAGCAGCCAGTTTCTCTCGCATCTCTGCCTGCTGTTTGATCTGGACTGGATTAATGGTTTCAGCCAGGAGGGGCTCCTCCTTAGTTCCTGCCTCTGAGAAAAAAAATAATAATCAGAAATTTAGAATTAAGGCTTCAAATAAAGTCAAATAAAATAACTCCTTTCTGTGTGGAGTTTGCATTTTCTCCCTTTGTCAGCATGGCTTTAGTCTGTTATTCAGGTTTGATGAATTTAAGATTCTAAATTGTCCCTCCTCGACTTGTGTATAAGATAGATTTATAACAGGTTATCGCCATGAATCTATAGTCATAGATGCTAGAATGGTGTTAAGAAGTCTAATGTTGCAGGGGTATATTTTGCCCATATGGTTTTTTTGTAAAAATTTTATATTTTTCTTTTTTTTTTAATTACCAAAAAAATCATTTGAATATTAAAGTAAAGATCTTGTTGAAGTTTCCTACTGTAAATATATAAAACAAAACATAATTTTTGATAAGTAATATGCATCGCTAATTTGGAAAACTTTAAGGTCAGTTTGTCAGTATATCTGTCAGGTCAGTTTATTTTTGGAACCCTCGTATCTTGGCCAAATATTGTCCCATCATCCTATCAAACCATAGACCAATGGAAGGCTTAATTATTTATTCAAACTGTCATTATTTGTCGGTTTAATAAATCAATGAAACAATTAATTATTTCTACATTAGTTACATAAAACGTTAGTGTATATAAAAATACTTTTGACAAAGTTAATTCTTACCTTTCTTGTTTTCATTGAGATCGAGGGGTTTCAAACCAAGTTTGGCTCTCAGCTTACTGAAAAACAATGAGTAATGGCATTCAGCAACATACACTTGCATATGCATGTACAAGTATTGCAGTGGTACTTTCATTAGAAAAGAAATTCAACAAAAACATACTTGGTCTCTTCGATGCTGAGTGAAGCATCACCACTTGCAGATTTAGGACCTGGCTCTGCAAGACAAAACGCTGACATCAGTATCACTCAATGCAACCACATCTATCAAAGCATTAAAGGGATAGTTCACCTAAATATTACAATATACTCAAGTCGTTGCAAACCTTTATTAGGTTCTTTTTTTCTGTTGGAACTTAAAAGCAGATATTTTGAAGAATGTTAGAAACCATTAACCTCCATTGTAAGAAAAACAAATACTATGGAAGTCAATAGCTGCCGGTTTTCAACTTTTTTTCCAAAATATCTTATGTTGTGTTCATCAGAACAAAAAGAAACTCAAACAGGTTTGTGAAAAGTGAAGGATAAGCAAATGATGGCAGAATGTTCCGTTTTAGGCAAACTTTATCTTTAATGATGAACGATGTCATAAATGTCATCACTTAATGGCCTCAATAATGAATTCTGGTAATTTGGTAGTTAGCATTATTTTGTAATTGATTACATCAAATGATGATGCAAAAATTTTGTCTTGATGAAAAATGTAATTAAATAAAAGACGAATGCTCTGTCTCATCACAATCAGCAACCTCCCTAGATAGAATAATGGTAGGCAGACAACACTCCTACAATACTAAATGTATTACAGTAAACAGTGTTAGGTAAAGTTACCTTTTAAAGTAATATATTACAATCTTAAGCCCATCTTAAATAACATACTTTCACATTTCTTCCTTAAAGTGATGGTTCACTCAAAAATGAAACTCTGTCATCATTTACTAACACTATGCTGGTTTCAAACCTTTATGACTTTCTTTCATCTGTTGAACACAAAGGAAGATATTTTAAAGAAATCTAAAAACCTGTAACCATTAACTTCCATAGTATTTGCTTTCCTTACTTAGTATTTTTATAGTATATCCATAGTATTTTTCCTACTATGGAAGTCAACCATAGAGGTTAGAGGTTTATAGCTTTCTTCAAAATATATTGTTTGCGTTTAATTGAAGAATGAAACTCATAAAGGTTTGTAACCACTTGAAAGTGAGCGAACAGTGGGTAAATGTTCATATTTGCATGAACCAGCCCTTAAAAAAGAAACAAAGTAACACATTTTGTTACTTAAACAAAAGCGTTTCAGGATTGTAATGCGGTATATTACTTTTACAAGTAACTTTAGCCAACACTGGCAGTAACTATAGTCTTCAGTAACGTGTTATATAAGATAGTATGCTGGGGAAACAATAGTTGTGTCTATTTTGTTGACATTAAATCAGCAGCGTTTTACAGGTAGTTTGTCACTGGCTGGACAGGAAGACTATTGAGGTAAAGTTGGTTTTACGTTCGCACCTTCGGACTTTCTCCTTAATAACAATTTCATTAAAGTATTCTTTGCAGATTCTAAACAGGGAAATCACTTTAGCAGTCAATGACTATCAAAGTACAACATTTTTCACAGTCAATTAAATAGTGCTAATGTTGTTTTGAAGTCATACTCGCATGCCATTTCAGACCGAATACTCAAAGTACAATTTAGGCACTGTGTCACACGTCAAAAAATGAACGAATGTGCGAATATAAAACCAACTTTTCTGAATTAGGAAGACTGACCGCTGTTGTCCTCGAAAGCAGGATCAAGCTTCTCCTTCTTGACCCTGGGCTCCGCGTTGCTCTTCTCGGATTTTCCGCTTCGGTCTTTCTCCGCTCCCCGGCTGCTCCTCTCTCTGGAGCGAGATCTCTTTCTCTTCTCTCGGTCCCGGTCCTTCTCCTTGTCCTTGTCTCGGTCCTTGTGTCTGTGCTTCTTGTGCTCACGGTGTCGTTCCTCTGGATCCCGGTCCTTCTCCTTTTCCTTGTGTTTCTTTGATGATCCCATGTCGCTATGTTTGTCTGAAGCTCTTCCGTCGATAATAACTCGAATAACAGGTAAATGTTTACTAATTATTAACTGTACGAACACATCATAGTATTGGCATTGGGTACAACTTATATTATATCATTATTACGTATGCAGTTAAGCAGCAAGATGTAAACACTAAACCAAAGCGACTTGCGCTACCGCAACAACACGATCGTGTGACGAACGCGCTGCTGTTCTGATAACTTCCGGGTTAAATGCCACAAATAGGGATTTGCAGCACCACTTACTGGTATGGAGGGTGTTATTGAGCTTCTTTTCGGCTTTCTTTCGTTAAATATTTTAATGTATTAAAATGATATATAGTCTATATGAGTAATATTCTAAGAAAATGTAGTTTTGAAATTGAATTTAACCACGTTTTGCACTTAATTACCATTGGTTTAACCGTTTTACTACAAATACCATGAGTAAGCTAATGTGGCAAACCATGATTGATTGGTGATTACCGTAATTTAAGTACAATAATCATGTTTTTTTTTTTCATTTATTTGTAGTAATGGTTAATTTCTGTAAGAGCACTAGTGGTGTGAGATCTACAAAAATGCTTTGGTAGATTATTTTGAAAAATCCATATGATTTAAAAATGTTCTCTTCAGGTTCGTTTATCTTACAATAAATTAGCATTTTACATCTATTATTATATTATTTTTGTTACAAATATTTGGCTTTAGTAGGCTACCTCAACAACAGAAAGCCAATTGGTCAGTTTGCATTTGCAATTAAGCAACACTTATGGTGGTGGTGCGTCTTATGACAATGGCAACATGGTGTCTGTATCTAAGCAGAACTTATATTTAACAATGTACTTTTTATTATAAAGTAATCACTAATTTAAAAAAGTGCATATCAGCAAAATTTTCTTTATGACATAAACCTAGTTCTCACCTCAGTTTGATCACAAATCATCACTTGTGGCCTTATAGAATAGTAAAGTACGTAAGAAATAGCAGGGCATGTAATATTGCATGCATCCCTAAACTCAAAGTCTCTAATGTTAAAATTAACTTCATATTTTTACAATTTTTTTACTTTATTTTCCCACTGTGAACCGGGGTAGTAAACAGTTGCAATTTGTCATTGTATGTAGCAAACTTCAAATAAAAACTGTGCCAATTGATTGCTTTGGTTAAAAAAAAAAATCAGTCAAGGCCGTACACAATAACAGCTTTTATTCCAACATCTGACTGTACATAAATAAATAAAAAATATATATGGTTCTTTTGGCATAATTACAGACATATATTGCAGAATGAAATCACATTTTAATCAAACATGAAAGCGAACATGGTAATTTCCACTATTCATTTTAAACATACAGTACCATACATTGACAGTCATTCAAGGCAAATGCAATCAGATATTTATAATAAGTAAAGAGACATGATCAAGATCTGATGTCATAAAACTGCTATTAACAATTAAATTTCATAAAACAGATAAATGTACAAACATATAAAGAATAAAATAATCTAATTAATTCTAGCAATCAAACAAATCATGCATTATTCATTATTGTTTCCAATTATTCCCCATTATTGTTTTGTTGTTCCTATTCAGATTATGCCATCAACAACACCAGGCTATAATTAGGCCCACAAGGCCTAAACGAGATGACAATGTTTATAGGGTGTTCAGGCATCCAGTTATTTCAGAAAAGCACCTGAAAAAAAATATCTCCATCTTTTTTGGCAGTTCTTTCATAACAGTTAAAAAAAAAGGTGCCAATGAAATGGGAAAAATGCATATAGATCTCAAGTATACAAATAGCATGTCTAATAACAATAAGCTTTACAAACGTCCTGAAAGGTTAGATTACATAATAAAGTTTTTTTTTTTAAATAAAAAAGTAACATAGCTTTTTAAATACAATGTGGAATTATGTTAATGACATATTGTATCTCTCCATTAGTGTTACACGTTAGGGTTACACATCTTTTAATGTACAAAAAAGGAGAGTCTTTACAATTGTCCACTATATATTCATCCATATGCATATTTTCATTGAACACAGGCTGTTCCACCAACAACAGACTTGTGTGAAGTCAACCATGTTATAAACATTATAACCATTTTAAGCTTGCCATCCTAATTTGATCTTATTAAAATGACCACTGCACACATAGCCCTGAGCACATCACAGAAAAAACTGGGCCTTTTATGCAAATGAACATGCCCAATTGGCATGAAAATACCTTGTGGTGAAAATTAAAATAACATTGAACTCCATGTCCCCTTAGTATTATTTACCTTCATTTGAATTCTTGAACAAGCAGCCATGCTTTACACTAGCACTCATGAGGGGGAACCTGGAGTTCTTTCCAAAGCGTTAACATTTCTTTCGGGGTGCGTCTATGCACGAGGAGAACATTATGATATGCACATGGCTTATCCCGCACATCCTCCGGAAGATCAAAAGTGAGGAAACCCGAATGATGAGAGGGGGACACCCCAAGTCTATGAAGGCACATTCCCAGGAAAACATCATCAATAGGAAACAAGCTGACCCAGCGAGAAACCTCCTGCAGACGCATGGCCAAAGCACCACTATAAACCACACCTCCACCTCCTGGGTATGTCGGATATGTTCCTTTATAGAAGCTTTCAGGTATGTAATATTTAGTATTGGGCTGCCGATTGGGCCAGGCATTGGCAATAACATCCCCCACAACAAAATCAACCAGTCCTTTTGTTTTATTCCCACGAGTCTTTTCTACTCTAATGCGGTCAAGGTAATCCAGCAGAGCCTTAGTCCTAACAAAAACATCATCATCTCCTTTGAAAATGAAGTGAACCTGAGGACAGTGCTTTGAAAGCCAGTTCCAGAAGAGGACATCCTTCAAGGTGAGGTTAAAGAACGAGTCTTTGAAATCCCAAAGGAGGATGTCCTCGTGGGTGCTGCTCTCTAACTTCAACAGGGCGCTCAAATCCGGATGAGGCCCTGTCTCAGTGTCCTGCCTTGCAAGCAGGAAGACGGTGCGTACGAGCCACCCTCGTCCTCCACCACCCTCCTGAATAGGACCACTCTTTCCCCATGTCTCTCGGATGGCTTGTCTGTTTTCAAAGTTCCCTATTTGTGACTTAATTGCCATTAGAATTAATGGTGTTTCAGAGTCCTGTCCTGCACACAGGTCAGGTTGATCCACAAGCATGGCATAATGCCTGCAGTGCATGGACAGGACAAAATCTTTCATTTGATTAGGAAGGGTGTTAAAGTCTGGTAGGTGAGATGCCCAAGTCTTGTCTTGTTCACAGTCATGGGATTTTATCATCTCCTGGGACTGAACTGTATCAAGACTTTGAATTGTGGATCTTGTACTGTTGCCTTTTAAAATGGGGTTGTGTTCTCTGTCCCAAATATGCTGGAGGCGGTTCCATAGTGCCCCATCCTCAAGTCTGAGATTCCAGAAGGGACGAACCGGATGGGATGCAAGAGCCCCTGAGTTTGCAGAGGCTCCGGTGGCAACGAAATGGAGGGGCAGCTGTGGTACAGGAGGGGAGTAGGAGACAGCTACAAATACAGACACCATGATGTACACCAACAGGTGACTTACCATCACACAAGGCAAGAGACACAGACATAGCAGCTTTCCATTGCATCTGGAACGTGCCATGGACTAGAAGAGATTTGAAGACATTGGGGAGAACAGTTCATTATTTTAAGGTAAATTAATATTTAAGAAATACCATCAATTTTCAGAGTTTCTGAAATGTCATAAATGACAAGCTGTTTTTGTTCAAGTGAAATACTATGACTTCTGCCACAAGGATTAAATCTCTGAAGAAGTCAGTCTCCATGGTTTTGCCTCGTGAGACTCGTTATGTGCACCTGACCGGGTAACGTCTACAGCATCCTACCACCCATGATATTTACATCATGTACTTTAAGACCACAACATTTACTCTGCTTATGGAAACACCTTATTTATAGCACAATTTCATCTATTTTCCATTTGACAACCAAAGTACACTAATCTGGGAAGGAGGAAATATTCATTTATTTAATATTCATTCTTTTAAAAAATATATATTTTCTAAAGAGAGAACTATTTTCTACATTTCTAGGTTACATAATTTTTCAGACATACTACTAGCTGTAACTCAGATATGGATTGAACGTACTTATTAAAAAAACATATTAAATAATAAAATAAATAAAAGATAATTAAAGTACATTTTCTAAACTCATATTCATTTTAAAGTGATATATAAAGCATTATAAAATGACTTTAGAATAATCTTATCTTAGAAATAGTTCTGTGAAGAAATTGTTCACAATACCTTCAGATTAGAGGTTCAGCTTCTCTGATTTGAACAAATTCCTGTCACTTATCTGGAATTTTCTTTCCACACAGTTTCCATCCTTTCTTCACAAGTCCTCACAGGTCCCTGGTGTTGTTTCATGATGGTTGCGGTGCTTTCCAGAAATGTGCAAGTATTAAATTGTCAACTTCTTGCATAAACATTATGTCCTGGTTCTGTCAGTGGAGTGTTGATATTAAACCATAGAGTAGATTGCCTTTCAACCTCATCACAGGTGCAGATACTAAATGGGAATATTTGCATGCCACAGGTGATTTGAGGAAGCACGTAAGCCCCACCTACCTAAATTACACGTCAAGTGTTTTTGCATAATCTCTGTTTTACACCCACAAGCCTACTTATATTTGTATAAAACGCAAATTGAGATTATATATCAGTTTCAACAGCACTGTTGTTTGCTATACTTACAAAGTGTTGTTGGGGAACATCTTTGACGACTCCAGAGAGATTTAGTGAAACATGCTTTGAATCTTATTGATATTTTGATCCAGGTAGGCAGGCTGGGTTGATGTATTTATTTTGAAAAATAAGCCCTGGGTTCAAATCCCGGATAAACCCATAGATTCTGTTATGAAGTCTGGTGTAACTAAAATCAGAAACTGAGGGCTCGTCTGGGATTTGAATCTTATTGCCATGTGGTAGCACTCCTGAAATGCCATTTAGCCAATAAAGTTTGAGCTTGCATCAGCTAAATGTTAGCTGGTATTGCTGGGCAACATTCTTGATGACCCCAGATAGATTTAGTGAGACATGCTGATTTACAATCTTACTAATATTTACAGTCTTCCTAATATGCAGAGCACAGGTTACATTGATTGTAATACTTTTGACAAATTTGTTTAATCTCTGGTGTAGAGACACCTCTGGAAGAGTCCCAAAATTCAGTTTTGAACTCTTGAGGCAAGACATAAAAGAGACAGGGGACTTGTCCAGGATTTGAGCCCAGGATATTTTTGGACAATATTTACACTGATATGTTCAGCCAATCAAATTTGAGCTAGCAAGAGTTGTATAGGCATCTATGTCTAATTAGAACAGAGAACTTCCAGAAAAATCAAAGGCACTTATCACTTTACAGTCATGCCCTCAAGAGCAGGCAGCAGAATTGAGTCATCAAGTTTCACCAATATTACAGGGGATTTTGGGGACATGGATCAGCAGCGTTGCCTTGAGCATTCTTATGCTGGCCCCTCACACGTGCACACAAATCCACACACGCTCAGAAAGCCTTTGCCCCAGTTTCTCTCTTCGTCCCTTTTAGGCACACCACCATTTTAGCTTTGTTCTATCATTCTGACTTTAACGCTGAAGTGGTCTGTAAGTAGGCGGACACAAGAGGCATCCTTCCCCCAGCTTTTCTCTCTGACACTGAGTAGATTAGACTGCATCGAGTATGCTGCAAAAAAATGCTGGATAGTCTGGAGCGTTCTCTCCCAGAAAAAGCAGCACTTTCTAGGTTTCACTTTTATATGATAGGTGTCCTGTATTAGACCATGCTGACTATTGATCCAAGCCCTCAGGCTGCCAAATCACAGCGCAGTCGCACAACACTGCAGTTAACCATTATGTAACTGGTGGACTGCATTGCTGATGTGTCAATGGTAATCTGACAGCTCATTGACTATACTGTAACAACCAATAATTTCCAAACCAACATCCCTGATTCTGAATGAACTGGTCCTGGTTAGGGTGGGCTTATGGGAGAGCTAGATTAATGCAACAAGATTCCGATGGGTATTGGGTCACAGGCCATTTGAAAAGAGACACCACAGCACTTCATATTTGTTGTAAAAAAATTTATTTCAACAAATCATTTTAGCTTTGTGAGAACATCCTATTGATGAACAGTTGTATTACAAGCCAATTTTCTTTTTTTTAAAGAGGTAAGTTATTCTCATAGTCATTACTGGCAAGGATCAGCCTTACATCATTTTTGCTTCACAACAGTATCACAGTCTCTCACAGTAAAGTTTTAAACAGGAAAAAAGATGAAGCCCCATCGTCTGTCAGTGATAAAAACCAAAGTACACACAAGTATATGGTCAAACTAGCACAGGCTGCTGTGTCCATCTTCTCTCTGAAGCAGCGTGGGCACTGAACTCTCACAGGGGAGAACGGCTGAGTCAGTAGAAAGGGAAGAGAAGACTGGAAGTTTAGTTTAGAGCAACATGCATTCAAAGTACATCAAAGTACAACCCTTGAGGGAACGCTGTAAACCTCTATGCAAAGAGTCACTGATAGAATTGCCATGATCAAACAAAACAAGCCAACGTATGAAAATATAACATCTTCAATGGGCAATTTAGCAGTTTAGTGGGCATGAAAATCTGCAGGTAAAGTGTAAAGTTACAGCAACAGAGTATGACAACAACATATCGCCCAAAAAACAAGGTAAGACACTTATAACTGAGCAGTTTAAACATGTTTTATACTGGAGGGCACTTCTTTTTGTCAATATTAAGATGCCACCCTTCAAAGCCAACCTTCATGTCACTATTTGGCACAAAAATGAGAATAATAATAGCCATAATAATAATAATAATAAAAGAACAAGCATTACATACATGAATAAAGTCACAGAAAGAATCAATTCACAAATTTACAACGATCAAACAAATTTTACACAAAACTTTACATTTAGATCATTTCTATGTGCAAACCATATACTGTATATAAGATTATTCAACACAGGAAGTACTACTGGTCATATATAATATCCAGTTTTGACGCTTTGCACACGTTTTATAAACAAATTCAGCTTTCATACACTGAGATTCTCAAGATGTGGAAAGCCAACAGCAACATTGCCTGTCTATGATGTCCAGTGCTATTCATTCAGTGTTGCCAGGTGATTCTGGTAGGCTTACGCAGTATTTCCTTTTACAGTGAAAGGTATGATTGAATGTACAAAGAGGTAAATTTCCCTACAATGTCTGGAAGAGCAAATCCAGGGTAAAGAAGGCATACAGCAGTGGCTCATGGCATCGACAAATGCAAGCTTACGGCGAAGCTTGAGTTCCGCCAATGGATAATTAACACGCCTGAGGTTGGGTTTCTTGATAGAAATGCTAGGAAAGTTCCAACTACTACGCTCACGTCTTAACATATCTAGCACACACACACACCAATTCAATTCTCATGTCCACACACACTTTTGAGCAAACAAATAGAATACAGAGAGCAAATCCAAACCAAACAATTATAAGATTTCCAAGTGCTTCAATTTCTTTCTGTTGATAGGTGCTACATTGACTCGGAAGACAATTATTGTACCAAAAGGCATCCCTGGCATTTCTTTTCTCTTAAAACACGCTCTATATATACTTTTACTCATGCAAATAGGGGGAAGAAGGGGGCAACTGGTAGTTTTAGTGAAATGGTAAACAATAAAGTATAAGAGACAAATGATAAAGAAGGATGCCAGACACCAAAGGAGAGCATTTATACTTTGCAAGTAGCAACAATTCAAGTTTTAAAATGGCATATTCTTAATCTAAATGCTAATCAGCAGCATCCATGTTTAGCAAGGTTTGTGCGGCACACGTAGCTGAATTGAGAACTCGCTGAATTGGATTATTTTCCATTTATTGTATCTAATGAAGGGATTTGAATTGAGGTAGCACATTTCAATTTAAAGAAGTATAATTAAAAGGTCACATTTGAAAAATAAAAAAAATATTATAACACCATTTATAAAGTCTTAGTTTCTATGCATTTATGATTTAGGTATGTGTTTGTGTACAACTATTCTGTGAACCACTAATGATATTTCTTTCAAATTTAAAATACAAATTTTGTCATTTAGAGCATTCATTTGCATAAATTGACAAATGTCATGTTTTCAGACATGTTTATATTTGATATACAGTTAAGAAATGAATTCATTCGGTCCATCCAGAATCATTTGGTGGAATAAACCTGACTTTCAATCACAACAAATGAAATTATTTGTTATTCTGACCAATTTACATTTTCTGGAAAAGAAAATCCACTAAATGACAATATGTTTATGTAAAATTGGTGAAAAATGTCATCAGACCTTTATAGAATAAAATAGAATATTACCATTTTACTCAAACCCATACCTAAAAAATAAGTTTTGATTTTCAAGTGTTCTCTTAATGTTTGCAACAGCTGTACATCCAATTTTGAAACAATCCCAATTTCACAAAAAAATATAAGGAATTTGTCAAAATAGATGAGCATGAAGGACCATCTTAATGCAGCCCTTAGCATAACTGCAACTGTGCGTGCGCAGATAATAAAAAAACAAACAATATTGAACATATTAGCCACCAATTCTCCAAAATACAGAATAGTTATGAATCATTATGAGATTGCGCTGTAAAAGCACATGTTCTAGATACCAGGCTATGTTAACTGTGTTCAATCTCTTTCAAATTCCACTTTACACCATTTCAATTCAATATGCTATGGCGTGTGGCCAATTCAAATGCACTAACTTGATTTTTAGATTAAGAATCGTCTGGTTTCTCATTGCTCTGTCACCTCACTGAGACCTATTTATTAGGTGTTGCTTACCTAATCGTTTCCTCTGGGTATAATCAAGCTACAGTGTCAGACAAAAACACTGTCAGCAAAGAGAGAGAGCGAGAGCGAATAAAACAGTCAGCGGATCACTGTATGACAAATACAAGCAGCAGCTGACCCTAAAATAACACAGCTACGGCACTGAGGTTGTTGTACATATATGATCAGACATATTTGAGCATTTCTGTGATCTTGCACCTATAAGAAGACACTCTCACGTGTCATTACTGTAGGAAGGTTTGAACCAATGCAAAATAGTATACTTTGTCACACGCTGCTGGGCAGAGCAGATTAATGGAGACGCAGCAGCGGTGTGTGAAGGCCCAATGGCTCAGTGAGGCAGATAAGAGCTCCGAGACGGCAGACAAAATTCCCGCATGTCAAGACTGATGAGAGAAGGCTAAGAGGACCAAGGCTGAGAACTTGACAATATGCAGGAAGAAGAATGTGTTTCACAGTGAACTGAGCGAACCCAGCCTTTATCGCAGAATGTGTTCCTATAATAATGCATAGTCTCTTGGAGAACATCATGAAGCTACAGTAGGAAAATTAAGGAAGGATCAAAATGGAGGAAGGGGCTCTGGTTTCCTTTTGTGGTACATAATACAAAACCAGATTGTTTGCCTACAGTCCTGAAAGCGCTAAAATCTGATCACGGTCAAATTAGGCAGGATGTTTAAAAATAGCACAGGCATTACAGCTGATAAGGGTGTTCACTTTTCTTAAAGGGATAGCTCATCCAAAAATGAAAATGACCTCGTTGTTTACTCTCCCTTGTGTGGCTTTATGAGTTTCTTTCCTCTATTGAACACAAAAGAAGATATTTTGAAGGACCCATCGACTTCCACAGTAGGGAAAAAAATACTTTGGAAGTCAATTGTTCAACGAAAGAAAAAAACTCAAACAGATTTTGAACAAGTGAAAGGTGAGTAAATGATGACAGAATTACATTTTTTGGGTCAACTATCCTTTTAAGCAATGAACGGATTATAAAATGGCAGACAAACACTCAATGATTTAAGCTACACCTGCACACTTTCCACTTCTGACTTGCCATGCTAAGTTTTGCATAAACTACACATATCTACGTATCAGCTTGATGTGCATGTCTAAAATGTAAATTCAAACAAATCTGAAAAGAGAGAGAGAGAGGTTCATGATTACGACTTGGCCTGAACTGCTCCAATCACAGTAATTTTGCACAGTAATAAACAGTGTAGATATTCCTTATTACAAAATTTGAAATAGCTTGCTCTTTGAATCCACAACATCTTTCTCCTCCTAATTCCTTAACATCATATGCAGCATGAAAAAGCAATAAACCATACAGAAAGCACAAAAAATAAATCTGTCTAAATGTAAGCCATTGCACTGCTTGCACAAAGTAAAATCACAGTTGGATAAAAAGAATAATAATAATAATAATAATAAAAATGTGTAATCTATTGTCTCCTTTTGCTCTTAACATGTTTTTTTTTTTCATAACACAGTGCTTAGTACAAACTGCCCTCTGTTCAGGTTTACAAGCAAATAATACAAAAAAAGAGTTTTGGATTTCATTCGCCATTAGAATGACTGGTTCATGCCCCATGAAAAAAAGTCCATTAGTGAAACTTAGTCTGAGCAAATATAAATTAATCACTTCCACTTCTACATCAACATCATCATCAGTCTCTATTGCACACATCCCACACAAAGACACCAAAGATAAAGGATGCAAGATGTAAAATCAAGTAACAAAAATAGCTGTATCAAAAAAAAATTCAAAGGCAAAACGAATTTCATGTCATTGGAGAATTTTATAAATAGTTGGCAGCTAATGCGAAGGTAACCCAAAAAAAGCACTTTGAACTGATCACCGAAATCAAAATATACTCTGTCTAGAAAAGTTCTGTGCACAGTGGAAAAGGAGTTTGAAGTTTGCTACAGCTTTTGGGTCTCAAATGCGATGCATGTCACAGTTCTGAGTCTCAAAACATTGGATCTTCTTCTGTGCTTGACAGCCAGAGAGTTCTTTGATTGCAGTTGTTGTTGCCCAAATACTTTTGACAACTTTTCTGTTTAGCCAAGCTTCATAATAGTAATAATAATTTAAGCGAATCAAGTTATTAATTTGGATTAAAAGTTGGCATATCATTAGCAGATTAGAAGAGTTGGTTGCCAACTGTCTGTAAGTGCTATTTATATGAAACCGAAAGACTTAAAAGAGTGGAGATAATTCAATTAAAGTAGACAACGTTCCTTTATTTCTTTCTTTTTTGTTTTGTTATTTCTACCATCTCTTTTTAAGTCCTCAGTCTCAACTGTTTTTGTTAAACTGCTTTAATCTTCAATCTCACTCTCAATCTACTTCATTATTTCTTTCTCTTATTTATTTTTCAGATTTTTTCTTCCATGCTCCACCCTTTTAAACTTGTGTTTCCAAGCCACTCAGTTTGGGGGTGAGGATTCGAGGTGTTACCCCAGAGTTGAGGTCTCTCTCGAACTCTAGCAGCTGGCCCATGAAGTTGAGGTTGGGGGACACTATAGGTCGACGGCCCCGCACATACTTATAGGCATCAGTCATGGTCATGAGTGTGTGCTTCATCAGGTAAGCAATGACAATAGTCGCTGAGCGGGACACACCTGCTTGGCAGTGCACAAGAACGCCCCGTCCACACTGGTGAGCTTCCTCTGAAATAAAACGGGAAAAAAATATTAATATTAGCTATAAAGATCTGCTGTTAGTTATTAACATTATTTTCCAGAACACAAACCTACCATGTTGATGACTCATCTACACAAATTGTCATCCAATCAAATGCTCAAATGCATCACTTCCATAGTACCACCTGTACCAAACATGTCCAAAACTCTTCCTGGAGGGTTGATGTCCAGCAGAGTTTACAGCCAATACTAACAAGACGGAATCTGCTAATCATAGTCTTCAGACTTACTAAACCCTTTATCTTAGAACTAAAATCTGCAAAATTCTGTCCCATCGGGAGCAGCATTAGACACCCCTGAACTAAAAATTATTATTCACTGCTAAAAGCTATTGACAGTTTTAAAAAGAAAGGGACAAGCCTTTTGATATGCTCTGTTCATACCAAGAAATATTCATGGGGTCTGGGAATAAAAGAGTTGACAATAAACAGAGTTGACAAGTTCTCTTACCGATAAACTCAAAAACCTCTTCGAAATACTGTCGCAGGTTCTGCTTGCTGTTGTCAGTAGCAGGGAGCCTTTTGTAGCGCACCAAGCCTGTGTCCAGATGGTAGAGGGGAAGATGGGTGGTGACATTGACCACAAAACCAATATTGAGATGAAGAAGTAGATCTAGATCCTGTGCATCTCTCTCGTTGCCCAGGAAAAGGAAAGGTAGGATGGGACTAATCACAGCATTCTCCACATCAGGAGTCATCACACTCTCCTCAGACAGTGATGCTGGGAGTGAGGAGGAAAGAGGGAGCGAAAGGTGCACTGGCAAAAACAAACAAACAAACAAACAAACAATAAAACACAATGTTGCTTAAATTAGTTTGCATATAAGAATTTAATGTTTTTTAATTATTTTCAATCGTTTAGATCGGGTACAGGTTAAAATGCTGCCAAAACATGATGTCATGGAGCCCTTATGTAAGAAAATCTACTATACGAATAGTTCTACTAATTTTAATCCTTCCTCCTTATCTTTCCTGTTTAAAGTCTCTTCACTCTTCCCCCATAGAATGGCTATTATCCTTTAGTTCTTTCAAAAAAACTTAAACTTAAAAAAAATCTGCAAACTGAACTTACTTATATAACTACAGCATAAAGTGTAATGTAACTCTAGCAATCTTTGGAAGCTAGGCTAACAAGGATTATGTACCCGACAGATTAACTGAACTGTAATTTTAATTTGAATACTATCAGTGCATAAAGCTGTACAGACTAATGGAAGATGAGAAAATGAAATCAAGGTCAGTATATTCATGTGGGATTGGCAATGTGGAGAGACTGTGTTCATCTTTCTGTGCAGTAAATCCTTAAAAAACACATTATAAAGATTTCATTCAACTGCTGTATACTTTACCTCTTCCATTTTCCTCATCTTGTTCTCGGTTGAGTGAGTTGAGGACCAAGTGGAGTGACTGTGTGGAGGGTAAGGTGTGTCCTCCTTCCCGCTCTCTCTGTTTGGGCTTAGGTTTAATAAGTGTGGTAGGAGCAGAGGGTGGGGGCGAGAAGGATGGAGGCGAATCTGGAGAAGGGGAGCACAGGGATGGAGATTGTGGAAGCACTTCATCATCAAACCCGTTGCCATCCCCCATGCAAGCATCTGCTCCTTTGTTCCATAGCCTCTTGAGGGAATCTCTGCCCTGGTCCCCACTATTCCCTGATCCAATAAAGTCTAAAACTGCCATCTTGCCTTGCTGGAGCCTTCTTCTTCCTGCTTGATCTGCCAACTGGGAACGAGTGAACTCCATAAGATTCCGGCAGTCAAGGATTACAGGATTGCCACTATTCTGGTTGTGGCCCATGCAGGTCCTCCCTGAGCCCATCCCTGAATTGTGGTGGATAGGTTGGGTTTTAGAACGAGTCATCTTCTTTGCTAGTTCCTCTGGCCAGATTGTGCGTACACTGTAATCGTCATCATCAGGCTGGTATCCTCCCATGGTATGTGCACCAATATTATGGCCCATGTTAGGAGGATTCCCTCTGTGTGGGTTAAAGGTAACTACAATGGGGTCACTACTGCAGTAGCTGCATGTGGAGCTGCCAGTTTGACTTGCTTTGGGATTGCACCCACTGACGCAACTCTGGAGTGCTCGAAGAGGTGCAGATGAGGACAAGGGGGCACAGGGTAAACAACCCCCAACCAGTTTCTTACGGAAAGCAGCAGGGCTCTCGAAACCTCCAGCCTCCCCAGAACAGGATGCACAACCCAAAGGTCTGAGCAGTCCTGTACGACAATCTGAGACAGTGCTATTGGAAGAGGAGGTGTTGGTGGTGGAAGCAGTTGATAGACAACCTCCTAAAGTCTTCAGTCCCATGGTTCCACCACCTCCGTTGGTAGCACTTGTTCCTTGGGCGTGGGAAAAAGAAGAGGATGGGCTTGTATTATGACTGTGGCAGCCAGCTGAGTGACCTCTACCTCTTCTACAACGCACCAACCTCCAACAGCCACAGGGGTGCGAAAAGTCAATTGTACATGTATGGTCAGGACTGGGGAAGCCTCCCCGGGAGGATGTAGGTGAGAGGGGCAAGGCGTGAAGAATTTGTGGCCGATGTTCTCTAATACGTGAGGAACGGGGCTGACTGATGTGCTGGTAGGAGGAAGGGGCTCTGGAAGGGAGTGAGGGTGGGACAGCAGGGTACTGAGGGTTTAGGATGGCAGCATGAGGTAATGGGGCTGAACTGTGGTGACGGGATAGGCTGTGGGCATGGGGCAGCTGGTGGCCGGGTCCCAGTTTGGAGTTTTCTTTGTTTCCAACAGATGATGCGTCTCTCTCACTGTGCAATGGGTAGCTGGCAGTTGCAGTGCAAGACTTTGATGACAAGTCTCTTTCTCTTGTTGGCTTGGATTTTGACTGCTGTCTTTGAGCTGGTACAAACTCCAATATTCCTCCAGGAGATACTTTAAGTTGGTTTGTAAGATGGCTACTGTGCGGAGTCCTGTTTTGACTCTGATGATGGTTCTGATGCTTCTCCACTATCTCGGAAGACTTTCCTTTGCATTTTCTTTCACCTTGCCCAGAATCCAAGTGCAGGGACACCCTTTTAGTTCTGCTCCCCTTAATGCTTCCACTTCGAGTAAGACTACCGCTACAACCTTTTTCTATGTAAGATCCCCCTCTTCCACCTTTGTCCAAAGACACTTTAATGTCAATGGTATGTGTGTGCTTGTGAGGTCTGGGACCTAAAGTCACAGTCCCATTGCTGTGACAATGACTAGCATTGTGGTCGCTCTCCTCAAAGAGAGCACCTCGTTCCCCTTTATCTCTCTGAACATGGGACGGCTGCCTGCGCTTGCATTCTAGAGACAGGTAGTTGGAACCTGGATAGGAACGGGGTGGTGGGGGTTGGGGTTGTGGTAAGCGGGGTGGGGGCTCGTTGTGAGTGCCTGGGCGGTGTGAGGAAGACTGTGATGTGGTTGGTGGAGAGGCCACACGCAAGGCCAAACTTTTGGGGCGCTGAATAACCACTATGCGCTCGTCAAGAGGGAGCGGAGGCATCTGGGGCTGAGCAAAGCTGTGTGGTTTGGAGAAGAGAGAAAAAAGACAAATAAATCTTACAGCGCCCAATAATTTTGGTACTCATATAATTTTAGAAATATGCACATAGAAGACATATTTATTATGAGAGTACTGTACACACAGTTTATTTTAGTCACAGCACACAGAATTACATAAACAATTGTGATGAGTTCGACACAGAAGGAAATCTTCTGTTTTCAGTCATTCACAACCTTTCTTGTAATTAAACACTGTGAAACAATAAAAAACAGCACACAGGGTACATCACAGACTTGTCAAATCCTAATATAACAGAAAAACCTTCTGACCCATTACCCTTTAAAAATCCAAGATCAAACCCAGGGGTTCACATCTATCAAAAGCATGAAGTAGGTCATTCATTATAATCCCACATGTAAACGTGAAGAATACTATAAATTAGGGGACAGCTTTGTAATGATGTTCCATCAGGAAACAATGACATAATTTGATATAGAATTCACCATTGTCTTGGCATGCATTTATTTAGTTTTCTTGAAAACAACATTATAGTCAAACATGTAATGGAATGTAAAGGGGTTATTTTGATAACTTGTCTAATAATAGATACATTCTGGTGCTCTAATAAACCCTCTGCAGAGCAAAGCAGTTCAGCTCATTATTCTAAATAATGACCATTTGAAACATTAGCACTCAACATTATGGAATGTCAATGGAAAGTCCATGAGAATGTTAAAGTAATATATCAGCTATTAATGAACATTTAATCGTCATTTACTCCCCCTCCAAACCCATAAACCTTTCTTTCTTCAATGAAACAGAAGAGGTCTTTTCTGAGCAACTGCATTAAATGGAGTCTTAATAATGATGTAATGACTTTGACATGAAATATTATGTACAAGTTATATTAATCACTCTTATAGTGCCTTGGTGTCCTTTATGAAAGTGTGAAAAATTGGTGTATTCTATGGAAGAAAGAAAGCAATTTAAGTTTGGAATGGCAAGAGAATGAATGACCATAGTTTTCAATTTTATTCCTTTAGGAATAAGTACCAACGGGTGAAATCAAAAAGAGGGAACCAAGGAAAATGTGTATGTAAAAGAAAAACAAAGCAGCACAGAGAGAACAGTTACATGATGTGACATGGCTGGATCATCCATTGACCTCATGTAGGAGGGAGGCATGCACAACAGTACTTCAGACATATACCCCAACACAACACACCCACACACAGACACACACACACACAGACCCCAGGATAGAGCCAGCACACCATGCTCTTATTTCCACATGCATACATTCACGCACAGAGCCTGATGATGGTATCCTCATCCTCTTTGCTTTTTTCAGTCTTGCCTTTTGTAGCCTGTGGTGGTGAAGGGGGTGGGTGGTTACATTGACCCAGATTTGTCATATTGCAAGTCAACATCACTCCAATCACTTTAAATCACATGAAACACCTTATCAGCAGTATTTCACACACAGACCCCATGTGTAATGTTTTTTAAAAAAAAGTGAATCACGTTTGAGCAGAAACAGCAGCATATGCTTGAGCGTCAGCGTGTGCCTCTGTCAGAGATGTACAGCATCAGCATTGATGAGCTCAGGTATCCGCTGAGTACCAACACTACTACAAACAATGATTAGGTTTCACTGATATCACCACAAAGAACAGTGTGTGAGTGCTTGTACAAATACAGCAATGTTGCAACAAAATGATAACTGAAGAATGAAAACAAACATGATCTGATTTAGTGTGTGATATTACAGAAAGACAGTCATGGCTATATTTGTCCCTTCCATTTTATAAAATCATTCGTGACTGACAGAGAAATGCAGAGAAAGTTTTATTTTTGGCAAACCATATATGTTCATATATGAATATGTTCACTTTTATAAATAGTAATAGGGAAGGAAATTTACTCTACTTCAGGGCATCCGAGCTCTGACTCCTTTTATCTTCAGCAGAACATTAAAGAAGATTTTTAGATAAATCTGTGGTCCTTGATGGTTTATGTAATGCAAGTTAAAAAACGATCGGCACTTTGAAATGAAAAGAAAAAAGAAATACAGAAAAAACTAAATGAATGCCTGCTGATACATTGAGGTTAGGAAGTGATACACTGAGGTGAGGATTAGGAAGTGAAATGATCATAATATTCAATAAACTAAACATTATTGCCTTTAACCCACTTTTAAGCAGTCCTGAGAATTTTCATGACAGTCTGAAGCACAAGCTTCATGTTGCATGATGGCATAAGCCTATATCAAATGCTGGGAATCTGTGAAGCGTCAGTCTTCCTGAATGTAATCATACTTTTTGCATAGGCTGCAGCATCCCAGATAAAGACAAGCATACAAGTTTTCTTCTTCTCCATTGAATACTAATATCATCAGTTATTATACCCGCATGTTTAAGCTCACTATTGTGACTGTCATAAGCACGGTCAGGATCATTTGCTGAGGCTAGTTATAAACTATGTTCAGTTTCTTCCACAGATCGATCGTTTTGCTCAACAATTCATCAAGGAGTGATGGGTGAATTCATTTTATTCATTCCTTTTCCTTTGGCTTAGTCCCTTTATTAATCAGGGGTTGCCACAGTGGAATGAACCGCCAACTTGTCCAGCATATGTTTTACCAAGCGAACATGGGGAGAACATGCAAACTCCACACAGAAATGCCAACTGACCAAGCCATGGCTCGAACCAGCGGCCTTCTTGCTGTGAGGCGACATCGATACCCACTGCGCAGCCTCATTTTATGTTTGTCTGTAAATATATATATTTTTTGACTCTCGAAGTGCCAGTGGCCCTTGACTTGAATTTTACGATTTGCCAAGGATGACAGTTTTTGCTAAAAATCTTCTTCAACGTTCTACTGAAGAAAGACTACATCTCGGATTGCCTGAATGTGCCTAAATTAACATAACATTTTCATTTCTGGCTTCACTATCCCTTTTAGAGCTATATTAGGACAAATGAAAAATGACAATATGTCACATGAGTTCATTTGAATTAGTCAACTAGAATGACCTCTCCCCAAATCAATGTGTAATTAGAATTGTAATGTTTTGTCAAATACTGTTTGTTAATTTGGCCTATTTCAATGTGTAAGCAAGTGTAAGCAAGCTTTATACAACAAAGTGCCAAAAAGCCCAGATAGGCAATTAGCAATATAATTAGTGTCTTAAATCTGCACACACATTCACGTGGATCATTTCCAGGCATGTTTTACATTGAAGTCTGCGACAGAAGCATCTAGGCCCTCTAACTCCTTGCCTAATGAAATGGCTGCTCTTTTTAATCCATTATAAAACTGTGGAAAGAGGTAAACATGATAAGGAGGTGAAATCCAGCGGAATGATTTCGCGCATCGTCACACGTCATTACGTTCATTGCCCCTAAATTGACAAATTCTCTTACTTGAAAGCAGAATTACAGCAGTCATCACGAGCCTTTGTTTCTCATGTTTCTCCAAGCAAAATCGCCCCTAATACGACGTCCAAAAATACGCTCATATAGACGGTTCAAAAAAGGAGGAATTGTTAATAGAATAATGTTATCTAAGCCTTACTACTCTCTGAAATAGAAAAGAAAAGCGTCAGTCACAGATTTCCAACTGTATTGACTGTCACTTTGTTAGGCCATACTGATGCTGTCGTGCAATTTCGGATGATCTTTTAACGTAATTCAGTGTTTTTTCGCAATTTGAGCTCAATTTTACTACCATTTCAGTGTATTGCTAAGAGAAATCATGATAATTATATTACCAATGAAGCTGCGTTATAATTATAACGATTTGCTAAGCATTGTGGTGCGTTTGCTTTATAGACAAGGTCTACAATTTTACTGTTGTTTTTTATTATTATTCATTATTGATAAAAACAATAGCTGCATATCTTTATCCCCGACATTTTGTTAAAATCAACATATAAACAAAACATTAAGTAGCCATTAAGCATTCTTTATAACCAGGAAACACAAAGATGTAGGCTATAATTGCATAAAAATGACTTACGTTATAATCTGTACGTCCCCTGTATCGTCATTATTTGTGATAAATTAAATCCTTGTGTTTCTCAATTCCGCTCCAGTGCCGCGAGACATTTACATAGCTGCAGTTATCTATGGTCTGCCTTAATGTGCGGGTTACGCTTTAAAAATCCAGCGATGACCATCAGCATATGTCATGCAGGCAGTTTATCTTCATATTGTTCAAAGCGTTGTAATTATCAGCTTGTACAATTAACACAATAACAATGTGTACGACAGCGCAATGCAACGTGCGCTTCTGTGTACTGTGCGTGTGCATGAGACAGCGCGCTGTGTGGGGGACGGGGGCGGGGTTTCTGTGTAGATGACATCATTCTAGGCCAATGACAAACTAAATGTGACGAAACGCTGCCCGAATAACGTAGCTGCTTTAAAAAAATTATTTAATAATAAAAAAAACACATAACCATGGATTAAAAAAAAAAAAAGTAGTATGAAATTTATATAAAAAAAATAAAATCAATGGAGCCCTTATTCATATGTTCGTCAAAATATATTCTTGAAAGCATATTTGAGAAAAAGATAAATAAATAATAAAAAAAATACATTTAGTTGTTGTTATTATTATTGTTATTATTATTATTATTAACAATATTGAAATTAATTAGAATAACAATAGTCAGTGTGAGTCAATTAATAATAAATAATAAAACAACATTTATTATTTTATAACTTTCATTATAATTACAATAATTATTACTTTTTTATTGTTGTTGTTGTTAATAAATTATTAGCATATTATAACTACTAATAATAATTGTCAGTAAGGCAATAAATACACAAATAAATAGTCATTCTTCTTGCTCATATTATTATTATACTATTATTATTATTATTATTATTATTATTATTATTATTAATAATAATAATAATAATAATAATAATAATAACAACAGTAATAACAACAAGGAGGGGCAGCACGGTGGTGCAGTGGGTAGCACAATCGCCTCACAGCTAGAAGGTCGCTGGTTCAAGCCCCGGCTGGGTCAGTTGGCATTTCTGTGTGGAGTTTCTCCATGTTCTCCCTGTGTTCACGTGGGTTTCCTCCGGGTGCTCCCCCATAAATCCAAAAACATGTGGTATAGGTGAAGTGGGTAAGCTAAATTGTCTGTAGTGTATGTGTGTGAATGAGTGGGTATGGATGTTTCCCAGTGATGTGTTGCAGCTGGAAGGGCATCCGCTGCGTAAAACATATGCTGGATAAGTTGGCGGTTCATTCCGCTGTGGCGACTCCAGATTAATAAAGGGACTAAGCTGAAAAGAAAATGAATGAATGAATGAATGAATGAATAACAAGGAGGGTTAGGCAAACAAACAAATAAATTTTAAATTATGTAAATTATGACTTGATTATTATTATTATTATTATTATTATTATTATTATTATTATTATTATTATTATTATTATTATTATTGTCGTTGTTGTTGTTGTTCTTTGAGCCTGCTGCTAAAGTAAAAATAATAAGGTGTCTTGTCGCTAGGGTTTGTAGGAATTACAGAGAGCCTCTAAAGACTCTTACAGAACAATAAAGAACAATAGCCTGGCCTAGTCCAAATGGGTTTCTCAGTGGAAAAAAACACTGTAAGGAATATTTTCTTTTACATTCCATCTTAGTTTATTCCCCCAAACGCCTAGAGATGGCAGCAAAGTATTCAGTCCCCCATTCACTGTCCAATAAAAAGGAATGATCAGATACTGTGATCTTGAATGGCATAGATCTGAGCTAAAAAACATAATATACATGACAGAAAATATGTGTATAATGTATCGAAATTAATACAACGGTTTAATCTCTTAATATCTAGATTACAGTACAGCAACAGTCCATCCAAGTCAGTCAGACTTCGGAACAGCTTCAATCTCCAGACACTGCAGGTAAGACTGCTAAACTGCATATACTGCAGTCACCTTAGGTAAACAGTCTGATCATATAGGCTGAATGATCATTACAGACTGATTCATTGGCATAAAAAATTGCACATTCCTCTGTAGATCTGAGAAACGATGCAGTTTACCCACAACTGGACATTTTGTTTACAATTACTGTGCATTTGACTTTACTGAATAGGACAACACATCGGAGTGGATGTATTCACCTGCTAGAGTTGTTAATTTTAGAGTAAATTGTTTAGGTGGTGTTAGTTTTTCCTAATAGCTACATAAATCCCCACTCTATGTGTCAAATGAATGCATTTTTGGCAGTAATCCTAATGAGGTGTCTCCCAACCCTTTTCTTTTTTTTTTATATATATATATAATTTTATTTTCCACTAGCTCATATGACAGTAGGATTTTACATGCTGCTGTGGATGGAGAATCACACAAATGCAAACAGAATGCAAATAATCTATTCACAGGTGTATTTGTCATTCATGATTTGTTTATTTAGTGTTCTAAACATGATGGCAGCAAAGAGAGACACATCTCATCGAGAATAAAACTGCTTAAATAGCACTGATCTGACACATCTGATCCCATGTATGGCAGTTAATAATGGACAAATCTTTGAAACAAAAAAGTATGTTGCACTTGTATGTTTGCAAAAGATGAAAAAAAAGTGCAGTGCATAAACAGTTCTTTCAATTAATGTGTTACATTTTCAGGATTTGATTGAATATATTGGGACATAAATTCAGCATAGTTGTAAATATTAAGCTTAGAATTTTTAAACTGAAAAAAGTAACATATTTTCATATTGAATACATTTAGTAATTAATATTCGCCCTCTGGAAGTGTAAACAAAAGAGGGTATTTATAGTGTTGTGGAAGTTAATTCATTAAAAGAAATTGGGACCTTTATTCTGCATGATTCAAACAGCATTAAGCAGTAAACATTTTAATTGAAAAAGAAAAGTGACACATATTTTCATTATTAAAAACATCTGTAAGCAAATATTCACTCTCATCTTCAAAGTATTCTGTCTGTCTAAAAATGATAATCAGACAATTTATGGTACAACATTGGCTACACAAATTCAATGACTGAAAAAATTCAGTTCCAAAACTGCAGGTTACAACTGAATTAGAGACCCCTTTGCCACACAGTTTAGTAAAACCTTTGAATACTGTGACTAGATTCTGAATATTTGTGCTTGTTTTGTTGTTTTACATGAGCTGATGGCTTCAAAATAAATTTGTCTGTTGTTAAATGTTATAATTTTAAATGTTAAAATGTTAGTTCATGGGCAGTGGGTAGCACGTTCGCCTCACAGCAAGAAGGTCGCTGGTTCGAGCCTCGGCTGAGTCAGTTGGCATTTCTGTGTGGAGTTTGCATGTTCTCCCCGTGTTAACGTGGGTTTCCTCCGGGTGCTCCGGTTTCCCCCACAAGTCCAAAGACATGCGCTATAGGTGAATTGGGTAAGCTAAATTGTCCGTAGGGTATGTGTGTGAATGAGAGTGTGGATGTTTCCCAGTGATGGGTTGCAGCTGGAAGGGCATCCGCTGCGTAAAACATATGCTGGATAAGTTGGCGGTTCATTCCGCTGTGGCGACCCCAGGTTAATAAAGGGATTAAGCCGAAATGAAAATGAATGAATGAATGAATAGTTCACCCAAAAATAAAATTCTGTACTCACTCTTATGTTGTTCCAATCCATTCATTCATTATGACGTTCATTCATCTTTGGAACACAAATTAAGAGTTTGTAGATTAAATCTGAGAGCTCCCTCATCCTCCATTGACAGCAAGGTTACCAAAAGCATCTGGATCAATTGGAAATGATAATACTTTTGTGCCCACACAAAACAAAAATAACAACTTTATTCCACAGTTTTTTTCTCAGTGTCAGCATAGAGTGTGTGATCACAAAAGCGATTGGCTGAGCCTCTGACGTATACCTTGGATGCGCCTGTGCTTTTTATTTACAGGCATCCGGCAGTATACATCACGGCATAGTGCACCTGAATGTGCGGAATATACTGACAATGAGAAGAAACTGTTGAATAAAATTGTTATTGATTTATTTTTATTTTCAACCAGTCGGGAACCTTGTTGTCTATGGAGGATGAAGGAGCTCTCAGATTTTACCTAAAATATCTAAATGCAGATGCAAAAACCTTTAGGTGCCGTCTGAAATTTTAGTCGAAAATGAAAATTTTTCTCAGCCTCCTTTGTTTATGTTGAGCTATTTTACTTTAAAGCACATGAAAAGAACTTATTTTTTGCCATAAAAGTACAATTACACACACACACACACACACACACACACACACACACACACACACACACACATTAGGTTTCGGTGACTGGTGGGGACTTTCCAAAGACTTCTGTTGTTTCTATAATTATCAAACAATATTTTCTATCCTTGAACCCAACCCTAAAACTACCACATACAGAAAACCTGTAGCCTATGTTTTTTTTAAACTTACGGTTAATTCTTTTAGTATGTGTAACATTTTTTTAGGGCCTCACGTTGGCGCAGTGGATAGCACGATGTGACATCAAGAAGGTCGCTGGTTCGAGCCTCGGCTGGGTCAGTTGGCGTTTCTGTGTGGAGTTTGCATGTTCTTTCCGTGTTGGCGTGGGTTTCCTCCGGGTGCTCCGGTTTCCCCCAAAAGTCCAAAGACATGCAGTATAGGTGAATTGGGTAAGCTAAATTGTCTGTAGTGTGTGAGTGTGAATGAGTGTGTGGATGTTTCCCAGTGATGGGTTGCAACTGGAAGGGCATCCGCTGCGTAAAACATTTGCTGGATAAGTTGGCGGTTCATTCCGCTGTGGCGACCCCAGATTAATAAAGGGACTAAGCCGAAAAGAAAATGAATGAATGAATGAACATTTTGGCTGGCTTTTACTGTACCAGTGATGGCATTGTAGAGATTTCTCCCCTTTAAAAATAAAATAAAAAATCTGGTTAATAACATTTTCAATGCGGAATCCATAACCACTAAACATAACCACAAAACAAGGAAAATGTGCAAAACACTTGATGTAAATAGAAACACGATGTGGCCATTTTATAAGCCTTTAAATAGCGAGAATGGGTAAAATGCGAGTTGTCATAATATTTCAGATTGTAAGGGAGGATATTTGGTTCTCACAGGCATAGCTTAACAAGTACACTACACACACACACGCACACACGCACGCACGCACGCACACACACACACAGATGTATACCCTTAGTTTGCTTTTTCATTTCATTAACCCAACAAAAACAGCTGATGTAAATGGTGTCCTAAAACGTTATTATAATAAAATTCTTATTTTAAATGTCGACCACACAAACGAACACGACTTTAACTGTAAAAATGCGTGTGTATGAGAGACTTTTATTTTAAAGCTCTGTGTGTGAGGCAGAGGAAGTCGCTCCTCAGCCTGGTCTGGTTTCACATTTCTCTTGAACGCAAACAACACTGGCGTCCGGGCGCTGCTGCGGTACCAGTCGTGACCGCCCGACTGCTCGGCTTTTCACGGCTCACAGATGTAATTCGTCGCCTACCACCGACTGGAACCGACCAATTTACAGCCATTCACAACCTGGCTACGGTTACGACATATTCTCACCATCACACTGTCTAAATATCAGCGACTTTTTCGAAGTCACCCGGCCAGCTAACGCGCGTTAGCAGGTTAGATGTGATTTTCAGAGGCGCAGAGAGCCAGTAAACGAGCATCTCTCATGGTTTTGGGCTTGGATGGTTTGGTTTGTTACCTCGAGACGACACCAGGAGTTTGATCTGCTTTAAAAACGGACATGTTGACACCTGTGTGACGGACATTACTCGGAGTAACGCCGATCTGAACGCTGCTGAGTTGGCTAACTTGAAGGAGCAGCTCGATAACTTGCCCTAAAGTTTTTCTCGTGTGTGTGCTAAACAGGACTTTAATATGCGTTTCCTGGGACTTCAGAAGAAGAAAACAGGACTTAACTTTTGAGATTACAGATACACAATTATATATAGCTGAACATTAATAGTTACGGCTGAATTAGGGACCCTTTGCCTCCCGGCCTAATAAAACTTGTGAGTCCTCGGACTCGATTTTGCACAATTGTGCTGGGGGCTATTTAGTTAATTTTATTCATTAGCTGATGGGTATAGACTATTTAATACTGTAATTCCCCCGCAAATTCGTTAGTTTAACTGAAGAAAAATCACATAGGAAGTTGACCTTTAATGTTGACAACTGACTATAAAGTTCGTCGAGTTTTTCTTTAATAAAACTCGTGTTTCTGCCGAAAGAGTAAACAAAGTATGACTTAATGTCAGGATTCATTTAAAACCTCTGTACTGGTTTGGGGTCTCGCACAGAGCTCAGGGGGCTCTTTACAACTTGGACTTTGGACACTTCTCATTGTGCTCTGTCCATGTCACATCAGATTGAATTGTGAGGGCTGTGAACACGTTTAGTTTCAGATAATAAACTATCCAATTCATCCTCAAAAGATGTCGACCAGGACACCCCTTTTACCCATCCATGACCACTCCTCAGGCCAGGTGAGTCAAATTTAGGTTTTCATAAACATCTATGAACATTATTTATCAGTTTACTTCTCTCTTTTACTCTGTGGAGCAGGCCATGTTTTAGTCCATCAACCTCTTTAGCTGCTTATTCTCTGCAAAAATGCTTTTTTAGATTAGTTGTGTAAACAGGAAACAGTGCAACAGTCTTGACTAATAGCTCTCCTCTTTACCACAAAATGAAGAGGCATGTGTTGTCAAATATTGTTTTGAAATGTCAGGTATTCAAGATTTTTATTTGTCTTGTTGGCTACATTGTGACTTCTTTAGTGTCCGATAAGATAGAAATTCCTTGTTTAAAGTAATCTAGCAAGTTTACTGGTTGGGAAGATTCAGTCTAAACATTAAGTAATTTAAGTAAAAGTCTGTTATATTAGTGTAGTGCTTTTCACAACACGCATTGCTTAAAATCAGTGGCTCGGTTTTAATAAGGCAAATCTATTATACAATGCATCGTTCCATTCTACTTTTGCTGCACTTTAGCTGTGTTAGTCTGTCTTGGTCCAAGCTCAAATCTTGAACATTTTTTCTCTAAAGTCATGGAATAGATCTTCAATAGATCTCTCTAAAATAAATGATGGTGGGTAGCTTGTTTCTGTGGCCAGTTTGAACTAAAAAAGACTGATCCTCACTCACTGGCAGAATAGTACCAACACTAAGCAGCTTGCAGTTGAAATCTCATAGGACTGATTTTGAGTCAGCTTGAGTGTGTGGTTTGTTTATAGTGAAGATGAAATGTTTGCTAAAATGTCTCTGTTGCCAAGTTGTACCCAGTCTTATACTGTGATTTTCAGTCTGAAAAGGTTGGTCAGCATTTTTTTCTCTCAAAAACGTTTCATGTGGTTTGAGGGAATCAAATATAATCTGTTTGGCCGGATGTCGTTTAATGAGTTTTAATCATCCCGGCCTTCTCTCCATGTACATTTTTTTTCCATATCTTATAAAGGTTTATTTTATTTACTCCACAAGCAATGCTAAGAGTTGTAGTGTAATGATTCTGGAGATTTGTGATCTGCAACCAGCTCAATCTGGACTGGCATTTCCAGTCAGGCATGATTTGAGGAGTGTCATTGGAGGAGGTGTGTTTTTATTTTTAATGTTAATCTTTGTCCACAATGCTTTGCAAATTTTACCTAAACAGATACAGATGTGATGGGTGAAAAATCACAGTTTTGTGTACATATTCCTAACAAGGTGGTCATGATTTGTGTCATTTTTCAGTTGTTGTCTTAACCACAGAGAATTTTCCTGAAATATTTGCTATCATGTGTTTTAGCCAAGGCCATAACCATGTCTTAAACATTGAGGGGGACCCATTTGTTTTATAATGTTGTTTTGTTTAAAACGCAAAAGGTTTGCCACACAGGAACTACATTAATCACATAAACAAATCACATCAACCATTGTTTAAATTCAAATGGTGAAATTTGTAGGAAAAAAAGTTGTAGTTTGCATCACATGATGTTACTGTGGGTCATTTAAAGCTCAATTCGCGCTGTACCAAGAGACGATTGCACAGGTATTGTCAGTGTCTGTTGGCATCTGTTGAAGCATCTTTCAGCATTTGTATATGTTAAACCAGTGCTTGTCGTCGATTGTCAGAAGTAACATGCTGTAATCTGGTGTTTTTGTTTGCATTTGTCAGCATCTGTCAGGGTGGTTTATTAAATGCTTCTACCTCACTGTTTTTCAGTGTTAAAGGGATAGTTCACCCAAAAAATTAAAATTGTCATTAACTCTGCTTTACATGTTCCAAATCTCTTTTTTTTTCATCTGCTCAACACAAATTATCTTATTTTAAAGAAAGCTGTGAAAACCTGTACAGGTCAATTAATGGTTATTATATCAATGGTTACTTTTGAATTTTTAACTTAACTTAATTTGTGTTCAAAAAAAAAAAATGGTTTGAATAAAGTGAAGTGTTAATAAATTCATTTTTGGGTGAACTATCCCTTTAAACGTACTCTTTGTGCTGGCATTTGCACTGTTTTGGTAAAGCGTAATCTCTGCCCACTAATGCGATTGGCCATTTCTATCTTTTTGAGAAAGAAGAGCACTGTTAGACTGATGCAGACCAAATGTAACTTTTACCTTTTTGTGTCATCTTAACAACAGAGAGTGGGTAGAATTTGGCCATTTGTAACTACTAAGCGAAAATGGTCTCCTTTATGGTGGTTACAGCCCTGTTTCTAGCAGATCACCTGTGGTTTGAGCTTGACATGCTCACAGTCTCTGAGGTTGAGGTGTCGTAGTGTTTCACCAACGGGGGGGACGTTCAGCTGGCGTCTATTTGTGTACTGGCTGCTGCCTCCCTCCTCTTGAAATAGTCATGTTGTGATAAAAATACTGATAAATGACAAGCTGGCTCACAGCCCTTCTTTATTCCCCCTCCCCCGTGTGCCAGCGTACCCCGCTGTTTTCCCCCAGCGTCTCAGACAGTTGGCCCTCAAGCGTTGCCTCTGCTTCTCTATGACCTTCTAGTCCACGACCGTCGATGTTGAACACGGTTGTGATCTGTCACTCGGCAACATTCCCACATATAGTATACGCGTTTTGGGTGCGTGCTGTTGCATCTTTGTGGTGGGTTTCGTATGCCTGTCAGATATTAGTCATTCACACGGACCTGAATGTCTTCCTTCAAGACTCTGTAATTAAAAACCAGCAAGTCAATAGGATGTGTGCACCATGTGTAGTTGCTCCTCAACCAATGGCGCCTCCTCGACACTACCATGACAAAGTTGTCTCCTGGCCAGCTTGTTGGGTTCTGTTTACATATAGGGGAGACGGAGGCAAGATGTGCTACTATTTTATTTATTTATTTATTTATTTATTTATTTTTTTTACCAAAGATTTTCTCTGTAAAAGTGAAATGAGATTAAGGTTTCCATTCTATTAGCTGAAATTAGATAAAATAATTTTTTGTGCATGGCCATAGAAATTTGACTTTAAAAATATGATGTAACTAGGATATATGCCAAGCATGCCTAGGTTGTTTATCCAAATTTAGCCAAATCAGATGGATTGTTTGGTTTAGCGGCTTACTATCTTTATACCTGCCTCCCCAATATAGGTGATGCTCCCCCTGTTTTGCTATTGGCTAGACGGGCCCAAAGGTGAACCTAGAGCCTCAGAGCAGAGAGAGAAAAATAACTAATGGCAGAATAGAGACGAGAGGAAAATGACAACATTGAATAAGAATCAGAATATTTGCTGAAGTTTTGATGTCTAGATGTTTATAGCTTGAAATATATATTTTTAGCTTGATTCTTTACTTAAGCTACTTTATATGTTCATTTTACAAATAAATAAATGGACAATTTACTAAAAATATATAGTAAATATACTTCAATATATACTTCAATATAGCTAAAAATATAAATCATATTTTAAAAGCATTTCATTTGGGAAATGTTGTATCACAAGAAATACTATGATGAAGCAATATTCATATTTTAGTATTGCATATTTTACCAGTATCGTTCAGCCCTAGAACAAACTAAGCTGTGTTCTAGTCATCTATTTCTTAAATTATTGAAATTGTAAGTTTATATATTTTTCAAAGTACATAAGTGAGGAAAAATAACTTATGCAATGCACAATCCAATTCAACTTATTTTTACATCAAGCACGTATGGTTGAATATTCAGTTTATGTTTGCTTATTGTTTATATGGCAATAAATGACAAAATAAATGTGTTCAACTTATAAAGTGATTGTTTCTCTTCTGAAGACATGATTAAATTGCTCTGTTCACATTCAATAAAGGAACCAAAATGGCTCGGGTTGCACATACACAGACGCACATAATGTTTATATATAATTACTAGGGATGCTCAAAATAACTGGTTAACCGAAAGGGTGCATTTGTAATCGATTAATGGTATCAGTTAAACAATTAAAAATAGATATTTTTATATATTTTTAAAGTTTGGTTGCATAAGGGGTCGATTACATTGAACGCATTTTTTGCCTTGAGAGGGGGCATCTTTTGAATGGTTTACTAATGGCCGTGAATGTTTGACACGCTGCTTATGCGCCCTGCGCGACTCTCATTTTTGCTGTTGCATGCTATGTGCTCGCAATTGAAATAAAAGTCAACTCTGAGCTGAAAAAGCATGTTACATCAGTCTTTTTTTTTATTCTTCAATCAAATGAAAACAGAGGCAGGGTTTCTGTTGAGGTGCCTGTAGTGTTTGTGTTGTCAAGACGACTACGGAGAACTTTTAATGATGAAGGAGAGACTTGTGCTCGCTGTTTCAAGTTATCCAGAGCTGTATGACTTTACAAATCTTGAATATCACAATATTATTAATTATTACAATTATAACAACATCGACAGCAACACTCGTGCACAATACTGGTCAGCTAATTCAGTCATTCCATAGTGACATACAAAAGCGCACCACGCTTCTTTTTTTCTTGTCAACAAAAAAGGCAGTGTGGTGCGCCTTGCATCAACGAAGCAAAATGAAAGAAGAATATTGAGTTGACAAACCAGCGCTGATAGCCTCTGTCCTGTATCTGCTTAATAAACTCAACAAATAGGCTATAGTTTTGATAATTTAGTGTACAGCCATCAAACCAATGTTTTTTTCTATTTGTTCTTATATAATTTAAAATTTAAAAATAGCATATATAGCCTTATCCAAAGATTTTCTTGATTTTTGCATAATGATTTTTGCATAACTCCGTGCCAAACTAAGGCTTTATTTTAGAGCTTATAAAACATGTATGCAAATTAATGCAATATCGTATGTAAACAACAAAATTGTTATGTGCTATAGTAGCCTATACTATTCAAAAAGTCAACATATGAGCCTTAAGGTTCATTGTCATTGTTTTTCACCACACGCAGCGCGCGCGTGCACATGAACCGTGAGTGAGACGGAGGAAATAAGTCATAATCTTTAAACTAATTTGACTTCTGTTAATGTTGACAGAGGTTTTGTGATATAATAATAATAACAGCGGAGCATTAATGAAATGCATATTTTCTGTGGTTAACGAGCTGCGGTTGTCGGTTGGCAAAATGAACCGAAATGACCTAATAATTACACAATTTTTTCGTAATGTAGTACTTTTCAAATGCCGGAAATATCCTTACTGTTAGCTGCCGTAGTAGCACAGCTCATTTACATGTCTACATGTGCATAATATAATTCACCAGTTACATGCATTAGACATATTAGTGGCTGTGTGTGTATGTATATATAAAATAATAAAATTGATTTAAGCAGATGATGCAAGCTTATGCTGTGACATTTTTAAACTGCTTTTCCTTGAGTATGTGTAGAAAGTCAGATATGTTGAACTGCAGGTCTCTTCAGGTAGACATTGAAGACTGAGGTGAGCTAAAAGAACATTTTGAGCAACAGGTCTCCATAGCAACACTAAGTTTCATATTTATACCATAAAGGTAAATGCTGTCAGATCGTAGCAACATAGCGTGACCTCATCTTCTGAAATAATGGCTTTTAGCTAGTTTGAATGCATAACTGTCCCAATAAAACAAGCCTCTCCTGGATATTTGTCAGCTCTGACGTCTGTTACCGAGCCTTAAACGTCAGCAGCGACCAAGCGATGAAACCAATCTTGCTCAAAACACTCTCTGATTGTTCAGTGAGGAATCAGAGAACTCCAACCGGTTTGACCAATGACATAATGAGGAGTCTCAAGTCCATGTGAACTACAGTGTTAGTCTAGTTAGCTAAATGGCCTAAATGAAGGGTTGTGTATTGTAGATGTGGAGCAGGATCATCTGGTTGGTTTTCCTATTGGTTCTAGGTTAAAGGAAATAAAGGTGTTGGGCGAAACTGGTTTTTCTAGGAGACAGGTAAAGCTAGTTGATCTGTAGCTCAGGAAAGCACACTGTTTGTATACTGCTTTCTTTGAGTTGTAAAGATGGTTAAATTGATAACCGTCTGTCCATTTCATAGTGTTTGATTTGTCTTTGAGTGATCAGTAATCTGTGGCACATGTAATGGCTGTTTTATGTTTACTGACGGGTGTGGTGCTTCAACTGTGAACGCCACTGATTTGGGCAGATGTTGTGAAATCCTTGCAGAACTCATTGCGTTTGTCTTGTTATAACACATCAGATGTTGTCAGTTGCTGTCTTCTAGAGAACCCAGAAAAAAGCCCACGCACACGGACCACGTGTCATAGATGCAGTTTGTTTCAGTCAGCGCAGAAATTGGTTGGAAGCTCTAAATATTTGTGTTCTAGTTGTTGTCTTTCTTGGAGAAATCATTGGCAGATTTAAGTCGATCCTGGGTTAAAAGGATTACTCTACTCATGGGTGACTCACAAAATTTCCTCTGTTGCACTGTGGTAATATTTGGAGAGCACAGAAGAGTCTATATATATATCTGATCTGATCTCATAACATGCTCAATATTTATGTCTGATCTTATAACATGCTCAATTTAAATATCAAGGAAGAATTAATTTAGGTGAAAATGAGTCATGGATTAAAAATTATTGCTTCTATAGTTCAATCATTAGTAGGAATTAAGGCAGGAGTGAATGAGATCAAATTAAAGTAACTTTCAGTGTCTAAGCTGAACTATATAGCTTTATTTTATATTAATAGGTCAAGAGGAAATTAAACTATCTTTTTAAAATACAATTTTAGGCTATTTTACTGCTTTTTACTATTTAATAGGCTTAAGAAATGAATAGTAAAAAATAAAATAACTAAAGTAATTGCAGATCATTTTGAGATATAGATCAAGCTGATTTATGTTTTATGCAGATTTTTAGACGTTTACATGAGCATTTCAGTAATTACTCATTTAAATGTGTTAATTCATTAAAACTTATTTTTTGGTTGATATTGATAATTAGAATTAAAGTTTAAAATTAATTAAACAATTTGTTTCATTTAAAATGTTGGCAACACTTTACAATAAGACTTATTAGTAAACTGCTGTTTTAATAAATACTTTATTAAAATCCAATGTGGTAATTGTTCATGTTAAAAATGAATGTTACCTAAAATTAATGCTTTCCTGTTAACTAGTGTAGTTAATCAACGTTAAAAAATGAAGCCTTATGGCTTAATTATACTTCTCCATTGAGTGATCGCTGCAACCCACGGCACATGCCTTGCACGTAGCATTTATACTTTATGCATTCTGTTTGTGTTGCTCTAACAGTAACACTTCCGAAACACTAGATGGCCGTGGGGTTTCCTTGTTTCTCTGTGTTGAGTTTCTTTGGGGGTGTTTTGTTTACACTGGAAATACCTGTAATGCTAACTTACTGTAAAAGTAGCTTAAACTCGCTCATTTAGAGGCTGGAGCCAGCGGACGTGCAACAATTTTAATCATAAAGTAAACAAAACAAAAGTATCCATCTGGTGCTTGTCCACAGGACTCGACACTTATTAAACTCTCTTCCCAATGGGCTTGCTCGATTCCTGTGGCTCTCGGCCCCACCCACACCTGTCATTGTCACCAAGCTGACCAATCATTGTGCTTGTCAGGTGTCGTTGTGATGTGTAGTTACATTTTGTGAGAGGTGTGGGTCAGCATCGGCGTCGGTCACAGTGAAGGGTATGCATTGACCCACTCAACGCAGAAGTATAAATCAGCCTTACTCTAAAATTTTCATATTCAGGTAGTTTAAAATGTTAAGCCAAAATGTACTTCCTTATTTTGTTTCTGTCTTTTTTTCACAATATGTATACTTGTCAGCAATCAGTAGAGTAAATCTGTTGCTGACCAATATGATTCTGCAATGATACTGGTTAATGTAGTTCTTTCTGCATTAGAAATGTGTTTTTTTTTTCTCCCAATGCTCTTCATTTAGTCTCGGATAATTGCATCTGTCATCCACTTTTAATTACAGTAAGCTCCTTAATCTCTTCAATTCGTCTAAAATGCAGCCCCGCTTCTACGCAATGATGACATCATTGATGTGTCATTCTTGTATCTTTGCCTCAGTGCTCGAGGATCAGATGAACTGTGGAAACCTTCAGAAGGGCTCAGTCTGCAGTTTGTCTTCCATTGTCTTGTTTCCCAGCTGTCCGGGCATGTCAGCTCTCGTTTCCAGAGAGATTCTTGAAGGCCTCTTTTCGCTCCAGCAGCCACTCCTCCTGACAAACCCAGACACGTCGCTTCCTGTACACCAACTGAAACCCAAACCATTTTGGCTCTTTTTTTTTCTTACTCTCGTGTGTCTCTCACTCTCCTCTATCACTGTACTTCCGGGAATTAGCTCAACTTCCTGTTGTGCTACAGTTTGTGAGGAAGCTGCTTTTCCCAGCTCGGCTCCCCCGGGGTGGTCAGCATGTGGATCTTATTTTAGGCTGAGACCTCCTGGCCCCTGAAGTCTTCCTCTGGGTTATTCATCTACGGCTATCAACGCTTTGCTTTTGTTTTGAAACAGTCCTGGAGTATCTGTCTTCACCTCTGTCATGAGCCTTAAAGGAGATTAAACTCTTCACGGCGGGTATTTTTATGGACCCTGACGCAGAAAACTAGAGGTACATTTGTGTATTTAATGATTTAGTTTTTAAATTAGGCAAATTAAGTGGTTATCGACAGTGAAATTAACTGCCGTTTATTTGCCATGTTCTGTTTTGTTTTAATACATTTTTTATGCATGCAAACTGACACATGAGACTCCTAGATTTTACTGCGTGCTGGTGTGACACAGGAAGAGTTATAGCCAAGTGTTTTAGCCAAGTTAGCATGTCTTGTCATTTTGTGAGGATGTTTTCCAAGATTTATTTTCGGTTTTATGTTGTATTTGGACATTTTTCTGGATTAACTACTACAAGTACTACTATTTTTCATATTCTCTTTAGATTTAAGGCATAAACACAAGCAAAGTCATGACATCCTTGTAGGAATTGGAGGGAGGGGATGTTCAAATAAGACATGCTGTCCACACTCTTTATTTCATTCTTGGTCCATTTTTTTTTTAACACCATATATTTTCTCTTTTTATTTTCTAAGTAAGTCAAGAACAAATGCTAAATGCTGTGTATAGCTGCATGGTTGTGCTTTAAGTTGTTTTTGCACTATTTGTTTCTGAAGATGTCAAAACTGACCTGTATGTTAGGCACATTTAAAGTCGGATTAGAAATGGAGAATGCACTATGTAATGTATGACCAGCGGAGTATTTTAAGTGGAAACTTTACAAATACATTGTGCCGATATTTGAGACTTGAATTACATTTTGTAAAAAGTGACTTGAGTTGCATGCTAAAAGTAGTTTATTGCTTAACACATCTCTTGAGACTTCACATTTGGTTTCTGAATGCAAGAGTACATCTATTATGAATGGGCCTTCACAAATGTCTCAAAAGGCTTTACATTCAGATATTTGCTTTGAATTAGCATCCATTGATTAGTATGTATTGAATATTATTATTTTAAGTGCTGGATGCTATTATTATTATTATTATTAATTATTATTATTTTTATTACCCTATTATCAATAGTAGTTGTTGTACAAAGATATTTTTTCCTTCACCACTATGTCAGTCATGGCGGTTTTAAAAAGAATTGCTTCTTTAAAAAGGAAAAATTAGGTTATTACAAGAAATAATGGACTCTATTGAAAGAGGGAAGGTCAAGATAGGGTGACACGAGGTTGAGTACATTATGGATAAACTAGTATGTAAAGTCAATTTTAAGCTTCAAAAGACTGTTGTGTTAAATATATTTTTTAAATTGGTTGCTGAGCTGTTGGTGTTTTTATAAATTCATTCTGGGGGCCTCTTAAAATGCCTGAAGCGTGTTGCTTATTTACCTCTATTGTTATTAGCTTCTGAGAGGAAGGCAGGTCTCTTCCTGTCGTGTGTGTTTGTTAGGTCTAGCCATTTCTCTCGTAGGTGTTAAACGTGTAAGATTCATGTTGGCTTTTCCTGTGCTGCATGTGCATTGAAGGGTAGTTCTAGATTTGGTGATGTGATCTGTGTGTAAATCGGTGTCTGAGCAGCAGTGCACTCTTCTGAAGGTCAGAGCTGTGTGTGTGTGTGTGTGTGTGTGTGTGTGTGTGTGTGTGTGTGTGTGTGTGTGTGTGTGTGTGTGTGTGT
>CAIGQW010000287.1:3140355-3181676 GCA_903798125.1 Danio choprae | reverse complement strand
TGTGTGTGTGTGTGTGTGTGTGTGTGTGTGTGTGTGTGTGTGTGTGTTACTGTCGCTGCAGACCCTCGCAGCACACATCAGGTCAGTGTGACGTACACTCTGCAGGATCATTACACTTCCCTTTTGTCACGAAAGAAGAAAGCTTGCTTTAGGGAAGCGGGTGAATGTCTGTATGTGGGTGAATGTGAGTCATATTTCACAATGGAAAAAAAAAGCTTTAATTATTGTTTATATGTAATTACGATTTTAATAAAAAGTATGGATGTCTTGCATATTGCTAATGTTCAAATTATAATGCATAATTGTTTATTGAGCATTAAACTGATTTACCTTATAAAAAGGTTAAGACTCCCAACAAATAAAATCATTTGTTATTCTGACTCCACTTTTTATAAAATTATTAACATTTTATTGTCATGTCTCATTTTACAAGTAACAAAAAAGTGGAGTTTTATTTCGTGACCACTGATCACAAAACCAGTTGTAAGTGCCAATTTATGGTTGCGATCTTTAGTCCTTAGTATGGCATATTAGTGTTGAATAGAAATGAATGAAATGTACACTAATGATTTAGCACAACTAAACTAATATAGACACAAATATTTCACCAGGAACAAATTATTATTATTATTTTTAAATGACCTTACACTTTTTATTCATTCGCTCTGTCTGGGATGCACTTAAGATCTAACTCAAGTCACATCTGACCTTAAACCGCTCTGACTCCTGTTTCTGGTTGGGACAGCTCACCATTTTTGTAGAGAAGCCATTTAGGAATTCACCTGAACTTTGAGACATTTTTAGCACTCAACCTGCTCGAATTCAACATCTTAGTGAAAACTTTATTTTTTCTTGGCAAAACTTTTCATTCCAGAGTCATAGTGGTCTTCTAGGGCATCCTCCTTTGCAAAGATGGTCTCTGGATTTTCTGTCTCATTTTTCAAAGGATTTTCTAAAAATTCATTTAGGCTCGTAAAATGATTGTGGTCATTAGTGTTTAAATTTAGCAATAATCCGTGCATTGTTTACATTGTGCATGTGAAGTCAACAGCCAATCAAAGTCACTGTAACTGCCTGTTATTAAGGAAACTAGTTTTGTTGATGCAAGGTGGGTTTGTTTTATGGCTCTCTATTGGCTTACCACTGTAGTGACATTGTGAAGAATAGCTAGTCCTGAAAGGGGAATTCCTAAGCTTTATATGGATCCCGAACTTGAGTGGATAGTTCCCAAAGAGCAGGTAGCAGAGCAGGTTGTCATATTTTTTGTTTGTGATTTTGCTGTATTCTCTTAAGTCTTTAAAAGGGGCTCATTATGCAAAAATTACTTTTCTAAGGGGTTTAAACATAGTTGTGTGGTAACAGTCTTAATATAACAAATTTCTAATGGTAAAAATTATTAACTTTTTATTTATTTTATAATCACACTTCATAAAAACAGTCTGAAAAACACTAATTAATATTCTCCCTTTGTACATGTAATTGGAAGTGGAAAGTCCCACCCATTAGTGACAATCTCTCCTTCATTAACATAAGATGTTAATCTTGTTTTTCAATCTGCCGCTATGCTCACATGGGCATTTGTAGCTCCGCCCTCTTTTGAACAGACTGCTGGGAGCACAATCTCATTTGAATTTAAAGCGACAGTCACCAAAATGGCACAATTAGGATCAAAGCCTAAAAGGGGCAATTACACACACTAGGGACATCAGAGACTAATAGGTCCCCCCTTTAAAGAATAAAACTTGTAAAATGTCTTCATGGAACGTGATCCTTAATACACTAATGATTTTTGGCTTAAAAACATATAAAATGATTTTGGCTTTTGCTGTAAATTTACCCATGCTGCGTATGACGTTGATCTCTGGGGTCTGTCTGGAGCACTTTGAGCTTAGCTTAGCTTCGCAGAGATCATTGAATCAGATTATCTTGCTCAATTTTACTATTTAAAGCTTGACTCTTCTGTAGTTACATCATGTAGACTGATGGAAATGATCTAAGGTAAAAGTTATCCTAAATTTAAACAAAGCTCTATTATTATTATTATTATTATTATTATTATTATTTATTATAATTTTTTTTTTATTTTGGAAGAAATGTTATCAGACCTTTTCCTAATATTTCAAGCATTCGCAATTTACTCAAACTCGACCAATAAACCCAGACAATAGACCATTTTCCATTGATAATACATATTTTATGTTATTTGATGATCACTTTAAGATAGCAGATGGCTATTTGTCATGCACATTGTGTAATATCGAAATAGCATAGGTTTTCGTAGTAACCTATGACTGACTAATGGGTGTGTTAAACAATAGTGAAGTAACTTCATCTGGTTCCACGAGGGTGTTGTGAGGAAGATCAAATCTAAATCACAGACCTCACCCACTGCATTTTTAAGTGCCTTGAAATTAAGTTTTTTTTTTTTTAAAGATGTTTGCTGTCCATAGACAAAAGGCACCTTTAGCATACTGATGTTCAGATGCAGACATGTCACATGAGCTAATGTGAACATGGTGGCATTAACCTTGTCGTGAACATGTGCAACGATCCAGACAATAGAGTATCTGTTTAGAATGATGTGCTCACCTCGCCGGTCAACAGCCTGTCCTCAGACTGTAGCTCTAATGTGAGCACACACACACACACACACACACACACACACACACACACACACACACAGGCCACAATTGATGCTCTGTTCCCAATCAACACAGAAAGAACCGAGTGTACCTCGCTCAAGAGAAATCCCCACTGTTAAACACGCTCTCGCTCTCTTATCAGCTTCCTCTTTTTTTTTTTCTCCATCAGCCTGCTGTCTATTTTGTCTGAATTTTGACCAAATGCATCACGCATCATCCTACCTTATCTCAATCTTTTTTCTTTCTCTTTCTCTCTCTCTTTTTTATATATATTTATATATATATCTATCATCTGGCAATGCACTCAAATGGAAAGGGCTACAATTAATTTAAGTTTAATAGTAATATTAAGAGTTGATTTTAAACTAGCTTTTGTTTGGAATGACTGAAATTGGCTTGCATTATTTTTCACTGGTATTAATAAATATTTAAGTTTGCTGAAGGCTGTTATTGTAGTGAAGTACCATGTAGGTGTGAAAACAGTATAACTATTGAAGTGTTGTTCATAGAAATATTGATCTTAGACTCTATTCTAAATAAGGGCAGCTTTAGTGCATGGCAGCTGTCATACCTGCTTTCCCAGTAAATCCCAGTGGATTCTAGAATCACAGAATCCAATCATAAAAAAGAGAAATTGGGTGTAATATGCAATGTGACACAATTTGTTACATTTTGTAAATAAATCAAAGGTGATTACTAGGCCCACACAGAATCTGTTTGCGCAGAAATCTGCAGATTTCCACAGATTTTTAGCCCGTCATTGAGTCTATTAAATTAATTTCAGTAATAATATTGACTAATATTAAAGTGTTTATTTGATTGATTTACTATACAGTTTTTAAAGTAACATTTATATTACTTAATATATAAGGCTGTAATATAAAAATATAAAATGGATCTTCTGGATTTTCAATGTTCCTGAAAGGATCATATGAGGCTGCAGTAATGGCTGCTCAAAATTCAGCTTTGCCAACAATTTTTTTTACTGACCCCAAGCATTTTGATGTAGTGTAGAATATCATCCAGAATAGTCAAAAGTCATACTTTAGTACTCATAGCTTATAGACACAGACGTTTCTCTACCTTTTCATTTGAAAGATGATTTCTTTTCTGATGTGCCATTGGAAAATGCTCTTGATTAATGTAATAGTAATAACCAGAAGGTTGAGTGTTGTGTGTTAGTTTGCCATCGGGATGCAGCTAAGATGTGAGTCTAAACTTGAATATGTTAAATGTAAAGCATACTTATGCAGTAATGTTTAACATATTGACTGTAGAGGATTTTACACATTTTATACTTGTCTGAGGAGGTGTGCGGGTCTAAACGACATGAAATTTGTCTGTGCACTTGAAACAAACCAGAAGCATTCAATTGATTATTTGTTGAAGTGTTTTCTGTTTCTGTTTTTGGCCAAGATTTCTATTTTCTCTTTCAGGCAAAAACCAAAAGTAATTTTCCACTGAAATTGTGGTGCATCCTTGATCTCCTCTCTTTTTCACAGCCTCTTCCCTTTTATACCTCACTCTTCATCTCTGCCTCCCTCTGCATGTCTGCTTAGTGTGAGAATCAGATGGCGACTGGCGACAGTCCTATCCAATCAGAATTACCCGAGCTCTGATAAGGATATTATTACAGCAGTGCTCTGCAAACCTCCCATCTGTGCATTTTAGGTTCAGCCATCATAACTGTTCCCAGGTGAAGAACTGTGGTCTGGAATAGTCGGAAAAACAAACACTGGCCTAAACTGTTTTTCTTTCTCTCTCCTTTTGCAGTCTCACTCGGACTCAAAGCCCGGTGGGCGCAGCACTATGCCCCACTCCACAGCAGACGAGCAGCCACACATCGGCTGCTACAGGCTCCTCAAAACCATCGGCAAAGGAAACTTCGCCAAGGTCAAACTGGCCAAACACATCCTCACCGGCAAAGAGGTGAGGATTGCATTGAGCCCTGAGGAAAAATGCTACTAATTAAACTGTGTAAAAGGCATGTGATTTATCTGCAGGGTGGAATGTGCTGGAATAATTTTTCTGATCTCCATAATGCAAAAAAAAGAAAAAACATACTGTTCGGTTAGCTCAGGTCTGATGCCTATTAGATCTGAAAGCAACTGCAGCAGCGCCACCTGAGCCCTCTCAGAGAAAAAAACCAAAAAAAAACCAAACAGGCTGCCTCTGCTGTACACTGAAAGTGATGATGACTTTGACCTAACTTTTGCTTTGGCTGCTGCCCAGGTTACTAAGAATGCTCTGGTTATCAGGTATCTGTCGGGTGTCAAATAAGTGATATGCACATAATTGTTTGGGGTGTAACACTGTCACGTTTTCAGTGCTGCAAGGGGAAATAGCAATCACTGTTGCTTGTTCATTACTTTAATGTTAAAGCCTACAACAGATTCTAAATTTCATGTATGTTCAATTAGCTTTTTTAATTAACAAAATAATTGAGGTAATGAGACATGAAATAACATAAAAGACATGGGAAATGCTAAGTTACGTGCACAGATAATTATTCATTGATTCGTTTTACAATTCGGCGGAAAATTGAATTAATTTTTTTCTGTTTCTCGTTTATTTTGCCAGTTGAACGTTCCTCCAGTAATTTGTCAATTAATTTCAATTATTTCACTTTTATAAATGCATGTTTGTGATCTTATTGTATAAATAAGTGCATTTACATTAAAAAAAAAAGTTTTTCTATCTTGTGGCATTCGCTGGCAACCACTTTACTCCCTTTCTCGCCATTAAATAGACCAGCTGATTTGCAGAAAATTTAGCAAAAAAAGTGATGCTAATTTGTATGTCATTGACAGTCAGCTGTGAATGCATACAAATGCTCTACAAGTTTAATTCAGCCATACATTTACATTGCTTTGTCAATGAGCTTATCATGGGCCATTTTCTAATGTAGTTTTCATTCAGTCTCTGATTGCTGCAGCGCACTTAACATTCAGCCAGGCTTGTTTTTGGATCTCTGTCCCTGCAAATATGAGACTGCCTGGTGTCTGAGACACCGATAAGACACCATGTGACTCCTGGGCACAGAGAGGTTTAATACCGATAGAGAAAAGGGGCCGAAGGTGAAACTCTTGGTTGCCGTGTGTGCGTTCACCACAGGAGCAGCTCGCTGTAATCTCTCAATGCAGCGTGGTGAATTGTTTCCTGATGATGTGAGATTGTGATCAGTATGAAGGCAGAGCGAGGCTGTTGTGTGCGCCTGCCGCCTCGGGGCTTTTCCCAAGCGTTTACCCTAACCGAACTTTTCACCCTCTTCTTCAGGTGGCAGTGAAAATCATAGACAAGACTCAGCTCAATTCCTCCAGTCTTCAAAAGGTGAGCGGGACCCGTCCTCCTCAGGTTCACTGGGGTCAGAATGCAATTTCAGAAGTTATAGTTTGTTTTCTTTTAACTCTCCCACCCCTGTTAAGTTGTGTCTCTTCCTGTTGCCTCATGACTTTCAAGACTCAAAACGTTTTCTCTGTAGAGCCCACAGCATCTAATTATAGGAAATTAGACTCAAATACTTCCTGAAATGAAGAGTCTGTTGGATGGGGGGGCCAGTGGGGAAGTTTATAGCCACATCTTACTCATGTGTTCGCAAGCTTGAAATATTTACTCTGTGAAGGACAAACACATCATCTGTTTGCCACACATTGACATCTTCTGTCTCCATTTTCAGCTATTTCGGGAAGTGAGGATCATGAAGCTCTTGAATCACCCAAATATCGGTGAGCTTAGCTGACAGACAAATCGCCCTTAAGTCTCTCAGCTTGAATCTCCAGGTTTCCCCCTTTATTTGGATTCATTAATCCTTATCCAAATGTCAGTGTTTTTCTGTGCAACTGGATTTGGTGAGCATGAAACCTCTTGGGAATAACTCAGAGCCAATAGATTTTTATAGTTCATCCAACAATGCTGATTTGTACTTTTAAATAAAGCAAGATGTCACATTTTTACATTCTTTGTTCCTCTTGTTCTCATGTAGTGAAGTTATTTGAAGTGATTGAGACTGAGAAGACCCTCTACTTGGTGATGGAATATGCCAGCGGAGGTCAGAGCTCGTCCAAACTCATTCTAACCTCCCTTTGTCCACCCCCTCCACAAGCAAAAATGTTTCTTTCTCACTACGCAGGGATGTTTAGCTGTTCTGTAAATGCCTCTGTAGTTTACAATAAACAGTATGTGACTGTAGTTCTGATAACCATCCCTGTTAAATACCAAAATTTGCTTCTTCTTTTTTTGACCCAAATGAAAATGCACTGTGAATTGAAGTGCAAATAATACTGCATCTATGCATGAGATTATTTAAATGCATACTGTGATCGATCTAAATCAAATCCACTTGGGATGTTTAGCCAAAAGTAAAAGGATAGTCTACTCAGAAATTATTTTTTTTTTCATTTACTCTACACAACCTTTTTTCAGTCTCGTGCAGAAAATATTTGATAACTAATTGTTTGGGTTCCCATTCGTACGTTTTTATGGATTTAGACATGCATACGGTTTTGGAACAACATCTATAAATCACATAAATGATAATATATTCATTTTGGGGTGGAATATCTGTTAGTATATCTTTAGCTTATTCTATTTGTGTGGTTATATTGGCTGTAAATGTTTTTGTTTTCTTTACACAAACATTGAGAGGATCTTTAGGGAACAGCTGCAAAAACATCCTGCTGCAGAGACAGCATTTCAAAGGAAACTCTGAGACTCTATTTAGTATGTCATGTAAATGCGTTCCGGAATCCAATACTTTGAATTTGACAACTGTAAGTTTGTTACATCAGTCACCTAAGACTGTTTATTTGTTTCTCAAGTTTTCAGCTCATAGTAAAGTACCATAGGCTTGGATCATGTCAAAGCCAGACCTTTGCTTGCTTGCTTAGTTTGTGCAGCTGTTTCTTTTTTAACCATGACTGTTGTTCCTCTTCTTGGTTTGCAGGTGAGGTGTTTGATTACCTCGTAGCCCACGGCAGAATGAAAGAAAAAGAGGCCCGAGCCAAATTCAGACAGGTGAGATGCTATGTATTTGGGTTTTTATTCGCTCGCTTGTGCATATTTTATATTTCTGTTGCATGAGAACAAAGCACCAAAGGGGCTATAAACACATCAGCTGTCTAGTTGTAAAAATTAATGCTGGTATAGTTACTGATTTAAAATCTAGCGTATTGATTTCTTCATATGAAGGAACATGTTTCCAGTTCTATAATTCCCTTGTCTCTAACTCCAATTGAAAGCTCTGCGTTTAAGTGGCACAAAAATCTGCAGGTTCTATAGGTTACACTGGATTTCAGTACCAAACCCTAGCTTGAGGTATTTGTTTTAAAAGTCTGCTTGTGTGCAATAACTATTTATTTGTCTGTGCTTGTGTGTTCAGATCGTATCAGCGGTGCAGTACTGTCACCAGAAGTGCATTGTTCACAGAGACCTCAAGGTACACATTTTATTTCTGCCTTTTACAGTTTAGTCTTCTGTGTTATTGCAGTTATATGATTTCATCCCTAAATACGTAATCACTAAAAATCCCCACTCTCTTACAGGCAGAGAACCTGCTTCTGGATGCAGACATGAACATCAAAATTGCAGACTTTGGCTTCAGTAATGAGTTTACACTGGGCAACAAGCTGGATACTTTTTGTGGCAGTCCTCCCTATGCTGCCCCCGAGCTCTTTCAGGGGAAGAAGTACGACGGACCGGAAGTGGACGTCTGGAGCCTTGGGGTCATACTATACACACTGGTCAGTGGTTCTTTGCCGTTCGATGGACAGAACCTAAAGGTGAGCACCGAGAAATGGGAGTAGATGTCAGTTGGTTTGAATTCAACGCTGAGTGATTGTGTTGTGGTCTTCTTAGGAACTTCGAGAACGGGTTTTGAGGGGCAAGTACAGGATTCCCTTTTATATGTCAACCGACTGTGAGAACTTACTGAAGAAATTCCTCATTCTCAACCCAACCAAGCGAGGGAGCCTTGAGGTTTGTTCATACGTAAATACTTAATACAAGCTTGAGTTTTGAGGTTTGGTGTAGAGTCTATTGTTGTTGAGTTTGGACTACTTTGCTGCCAATTCTTACCAAGAAGATAATGTTTTTCCTTGGATTTTCATCACTTTTAGCTTCAGATGTCATGTTCATGGACTGTAAATATCAGATACACAAGGCACCAAAAATGTTAAGCATTTGTTTCAAAGCCGTCCTACCAATGGTTGATTTTTAGTTTTTTTTTACAGGATTTCAGGGACAAATTACGCATTTTTAAAAATAGTTTGCCTGGAAACAAAGCCATCATCCCATCAAACCCCAATGCGGAAGAACAATGAAAAACTCTATCATGTTTGCAAACATGAGAGTGCAGCCCTAAAGAGTTTAGTTTGAACTCTGCTTCAACACACCTACCCATAGGTTTCAAACAAGCCTGAAGGACTCAGTTAGTTTGATCAGGTGTGTTTAATTAGTGTTAAAGCTAAACTGTGCAGAGCTGCGGCCCTCCAGGAACTGAGTTTGACACCTGTGGCTTATAGATAAGTAACGTGAACTAAATAAAGTGTTTTCAAAAGTATCATACTTTTTTGCTAGAATATACACTTTAAGGATTAGTTCACTGCCAGAACAAAAATTTAAAGTTAATTTAATCACTTCCTTGTCATCGAAGACATTAATTTCTTTCTTTCTTAATTCATAAAGAAATTGTTTTTTGCCAAATATTCCAGAATTCTTTAAAACAATTTATAGTTTGTTTATTGCCAGTGACCGTGTTGTAGTCCAGCGCTGCCTGACTGCATACGGGCATTGCTGGTGCCCCCTTTGGATTTTTGGCAGATCTGCATCTTGGTGTTTCAAATCTGTACAAGCTGGAATGACAGGATTTTGTACGTCCCCTATACATAACATTATAACTAAACTGAACATAAACTGCACAGACTGTTATTTGAAATGGTCTGTTCTTGTGTTTTAAACTACTTTTAAATATAATTGTAGCTCTGCTATTTGTGACCAAACGTGATTCCGTCATGCATAATAATGGATCCTAGAGCTTATGCAAGATGAGAGTTTGTGGTTAAAAGGTATAATAATTTATGTTTTTTGTTCAAGAAAATGATTGATCCTATCACTAGGTGAGACACTTATTACTCATCTTAAATTATTTAGATCCTTTTGAAGGTGCATTTAATCTGCATTTTGGATGTTCAAACTAGGGATGTCTTTACAGTTGAAAATAAAGGGAAGATTTCTGAATTGTTCTCAAAGGAATTTCTTTTTCAACTGAATATAGCAAGAAATTATTATCTGGTTGTAATGGTTATCCATTATTGTAAGGACAATGATTTTTTTCAACATGAAGCTTAGTCACTTGGCTTGTGGTCTCTTCTTGGCTGATGAAAGTTGCAAAGGAAGTCCAGATCTTTTGGAAATGCTGGCTATTCAAGTCTAAGTAACTTTTATTATTCAGCGTTTAAACTTTAAGACTGATTGTGTTTCTTTGTTTTACCCTTCTCTTAAAATATGGAAATCTATCATAAGCAACATTACCTTTACAGTAAACTGATCATTCATATCTGTTGTTTAAAACGATGTGATGAAATGTAACTTTCTTTTTTTTTATTGTGGGAAAAATTCGAACCAGATATAATTAAAAATATAAGTTATTATTATAACTTGGATTCCCAATAAAAATTTTTTGACCATCTTATGTATGATTCAATTTAGTGCTCAAACTATAGCAAATCTAGTCTTTAGTTCTTCCTGTGCAGCCACCTGGTAAACGCAGTTGACAGATATAAACCTTGATTCCTGGAAATTACGTAAAAGCCAGCCGATCAGATCTGGTGGTTTTAGGCAGCTTTTGCTATTTTTGTGTTCAATATGCATCAGACTGTTCATGGGCAATCTGTGGGCGTGCAGTCTAAGGCTTAGACTCTGCACAAGCAACTGTTTGCAGATTGATATGTTTTCTGGTTGAGTGATTCAGCTTTTTTCCATTTTTTGTTTCACTTTAGAGACAATAAGTCTTGATTATATGTGCTTTTTTTCATAAAAAACAATTCTTTTTGCATCAGTAGTTTTTCCTCACCTCATGTGACCCTTATTACCTTGTACCTTTTCTTTGTGCTTCCACTCAGCAGCAGATCATGAAGGACCGGTGGATGAATGTGGGCCACGAGGACGAGGAGTTGAAGCCCTACATCGAACCCCAGCCTGACTACAAGGACCCTAAGAGGACAGGTCAGCACCCCAGCAATGCAGGGGTTTGGAAGAGAGGTGGGGCAGACGCGGCCCGGGGCTTTAGTGATGGTGGTGGGTGGGGTCTAAGACAGAGATTGGTTTTTATTGGGTAATGAATCTTGGTGATGGGACTGGATCTGAATTCAACCTAGAGTCTTTTTAATTTTGTGAGTTATAAATACTTTTCCTGCTTTCTAACAAATCTCATTTTCTTTCTCTCTGTGGTGTGTGTGTGTGTGTGTGGTTTGTGCATGATTAATGTTTCATTTTATTCTGGTTGTAGCTACTTTCAAAATGATTACATTTGGTTTTATTACATATACTTGGGATTAGGGATGGTAATCTCCAACCCCAAGTATTAAAATTTGGTGTGTAATTCATATTACAGTATTTGCACTGCAGATATGAACGATGCACTAAATTATATTACATTTAAGCAAGCAGTCCTTTTTTATAACAGGTGGATAGCATTTTAGGATAAATTTTGGATAAATATGGAAATCGCCCACCAAAAGTCCTTACAATGCACATAAATATGAGACACTGTTGTCAATTTTGGAAGCGGTTTTCTTATTTAACTCTTTTGTCTGTCTTTTTAGATATTATGATACGGATGGGATACTCTCTAGATGAGATACAAGACTCCCTTATCAACCAAAAATATAATGATGTCATGGCAACTTACTTATTACTGGACTATAGGAACTCAGAGGTATGTTATTCTATAGATCAGGTGAATATATGTCTGCGCATTGGATGCAGTAGTTGTATTATTTTGTATTATTCTCTGTTATTTTCTTCTTTTTGTTTTTTATTTGTTTTATTTTACTGTTCTAATTTTAGGTGCTTTTCCACTGCATAGAAGGGCACTGTTTGTTTTTGTCTCACTTTTGGGGGCTTTTCCACTGTGCACCATACCTAGCACCTGGTGTTTTTTGTTTTTGTTTTTTTTGTACTAAGCATTACCAAAACATGACGTGTACACACTGTTCACCGATTTTTCAGAAAGAATTGTCATTACCAGCTTCATTGGATTTGCAAAACGAGACTCCAAACCCGATGTATTTAAACAGTCATCAACAACCATTGCTGTATTGTTGGTTCACATGACTAAACCGTTTTTATACCGACGCAAGAAAAAGACAACTGAAGTGGCAGCATCATGGTTTGACTTTTTGAGAGCTGGATAGGATGACCCGGAAAGGTTTTTCAGGAAGCCACTGCAGTAGAGGTGGAGCAACTCTAGTGATAATCCCACTCACTAAATTGCAGTGGAATTGCAAACCAAAGCGAGCTGAGCCATGCCTATTTCTATTTCTATTTTATTTTTAGCTTAGTATGATTATTGTAAATAATCATGATTAATAATAATGTTATGTTGATATTCTGTGTCACATTGCGAGTGCCTTGGTGATATGAGTTCCATAGCTCCACCTACATTTTCTGTCATCTCACCTACATGCATAATAGCATATGGGTGATGGGAAAATCAGCTTGCCGGAGTAGCAGGGACACTTTTTATTTTTTTGCCCTGGGATTCTTTGTGGAGATTTTGAAGACAGAATAAATATTTTGCATGATAAAATGTTTTGACGCGTCATTAAACAGTACTGCTCCTTTCAACATGGCTCTATATGAAGCAAACCATGTTAGAGACTGCAACACAGACATACCGTGCAGTGGAAAAGTAGCTTTAGTTGCTTTTTGTATTGCATTTTGTTGTGTTTTTTTTAATTAACTGTAACTGCCATATTTACCAAATGATGCTTCAGATCTTTGTATTTAATCTTTATTTTGGATAATTCTGATCATTTTAACAGTAGTAGTGTAATTGCGCAGATTTGAAATGCCCATTTCATGTTAAATGCTTCTTTTACTGAAACCATTTCCCCCCTTTTCTCTCTTTTCTAGCTGGATGAACTATCAATAAAGGCTCGCCCCGGCACTGACCTCACAAACAACGCCCAGTCACCTTCTCACAAGGGACAACGCAGTACCTCCAACCTGAAGTCCCGCAGATCCACAGACCAAAGTAAACAGTCATTCTGCTAGAACAAAGCAACTAAGCACCAGATGGAAGTAAATCTCACGTTTTTTTTGTTTTTTTTCCCTCCACCACAGGCTCCATTTCCAGCAAGCGTCCTCAGGGCGACAGTAAGCACATAGGCAGTTCAGGCAGCTCCAGCAAAGTCCCTCCGAGCCCTCTGATCTCTGGAGACCACAAGAAAACTCCTACCCCTTCCACTGTGAGTAAAGAGACCCCTGAGGAGCTGATGACATCTGCAGCACGTCACTGATCTCTGCGTGCTTTTTCAATATGCCCTATAGAACAGCATCCTGTCCTCAGGCACGGGCCGCAGCAGGAACTCCCCAATCACTGAGAGAGCCACTCTGGGGGTACAGAACGGCAAGGACAGGTACTGCCTTTTTTATTTTTTCTCTTTCTTCATGCAAGGAATCATGGAAGAACTCATCAAACTCATTTCTGCACCGGTGTTAAAAGTAGTTTATGCGTGTGTGTATATTTAGACTCGTTTGGAAAGCCGCTCTGCTCTCAACTCATTCTGTCAGTCTGTTGCCCTGCCAGCGTGGGAAACATAATCCTGTTATGCACACACATACATTCACACATTGACAATCGCACACATTCAGAAACACATTCAAGCACAGCGCAAAGTTGAAATCTGTTCAGCAAGATTTGCAACGCCTTCCGGAACTTGGAATAAGTACTAGGACTTAAAAGGAATGATCAAAAAGCTTGTCGGCTTGAGTTTCTTTAAATACAATAAAATAATAAAGTTATTTCCAATGTAGTGTCTGACAGTGGCATTTAAGCAAATTGCACTAGGAAGCTGTAAAATTTAAAGCTGTATGATTATAATTGCAGTAAAGTGAAAATGAGGATATTTTACTCGCTAGCATTTTAAAATTGGCGGATGGTTGGATTTTTATGTATTTATTTTTTTAAAAAATTTAAAAGGTTTACATTTTTACAAAGGAAAGTTTACTTGGACAGTTTTTTTCATCCAAATTGTAGTAAAAGCAGAATATGTATTAAAACTGATTCTTTAAAATGTTTTCGACTTTTAAACTTTAAAACATATTTTTATATATATATATATATATTTTTTTTACTTTTTAACAAAAAATGTAAGCAAAAATTTAAGCATTATTACTTTAGTTTTCAGTTTTACATAGTCCTTCAGAAATCATTTTAATGTGTTGATTTGGTGCTCAAATATTCTTAGATGTTGAAAACATTTAGTTGTAAAGATGTTGTAAACATTTAGAGACTGTAATGCATCTTTTTCAGGGTGTTTTGAATATAGAAATGCATTTATTTCAAACAGAAAAGACATTTAGAATGTTACAAACGATTTCTGACTTAGTTTTAAACCATCTTGCTGATTAAAAATTAACATAAATAAAATATTTCCCAAAATTTTGAAAGTGTGTTAACATAAGTCTAATGTGGTACAATCTTTTTTATTATTATAATTTTTTTTTATTTTTTAGGCAATGCCTGTCCAAAATTAAATGCTGATATCTTTCAATTCATATTATGACCAGCTAAAAGATAATCTGGTAATTTTCTCAGTAAACCGAAACAGAAAAGTTTCTATAACACTCTATAACAGGATTTTTGATTCCCCTAGAAAAATTGTCTCACTCCAAAAAGATGATTCGGATAACTGCACAATTTAAGCAGACAATTGTAAGTGCTTTTTACAGAAATGTGAGCTGCAAATGTCCTCTTAAACCTTCTGGGCATCATGCCAATTACTGTAACTGCATTAGTTCATTTTTTTACAAACTCAGGGACAAGTGGAAATTATTGTCTGTGGTAATCGACAGAATGCCATGGATACAGTCAATAAAACTTGCATTGTAAATTGCCTGGAACTTTGATCTAATAGTTCCTGTAAAGGGTCCCATAAATATCTTCTGTGATGAATTCCTGCTATTAGACCACTGCATATTAGGCTTTTATTTAAGTACCAAAGCAAAAGTCTGTGTCAGATTAAAATATCTAGTCATGCTTGTGTGTGTGTGTATAATGGTTATTATGTATGACGCGTCAGTATAGCTTAGTGGATCGAAACGAGAGCATTCACTACGGTCATTATTGATTACTCACTTTGGAAGTCATTGAGTGCTTACTTTGAATTTATTGACAGCTAATGTACAGAATTACATGTGAATTTAGCATGTTAATGTCACCATTATGTAAATCCTGCTTGTGCTGAGGAATTGCTGTTACATTCCATTCATCAAATGAATTATTTATAAATAGTTTTTTTATTGTTAAAAATTCATAGAAATAGGTTAAATTATTGAATATCTACTCATTTTGCTCAGATCTGGAATATTACATATGAATGAGTAAAACTTTGCTATAGATAAAGATTTTGAGACTTGCTGACTCTTTCAAATTTGATTATATTTATTCCATTTAATGTCCTTACAATTTTAATTTACTCTATGGCTAATTTATTGAAACTTTTGTCTGCTTTAAAATGAGAACAAGATTAAGTCTCTCCTTCAAAGCATTTAAGATTTACTACAGTATGTTGCAAATTTCATTTAAAGTGTGTGTTTATGTATGCACGCATGCATACATATATGTGCATACATACATACATGCTTGCATACATGCATACATCAACTACTGAATTGAATACATTTATTTAACACTAATTGATTCATTTGAAGTGAAACTCCCTAAGTGTTTTGCGTGACCCAGTTAATCAGATTACACAGAAACTAGATGCGACAAACCGAAATACAGTTACCATATTATATGGATGTTTAATTTAGCTTCAGTTAGAATGCTGACTCAAAACTTTAATGTGTGTGTGCAAGCAAATAAAAAAGCCATTATGACACTAGATCACCCCTCACAGATGTCTTCCATCTGCTTTTATCGAATGCACAATGATGAGTTGAACTGTACCTATTTAATAATTGAGATGCGAGTCGCTTTTAAATGCACATCATGCCCATGAGGCTTATGCTGTCAGATGCTTTTGATCATCACAGCATCTCGTTTCAAATTCTCCCTCAGTACAGAGGCAGAGCAAGCTTTCCAGCGATAATGCAAGTTTAATTCCACTTTGACAAGCTTTGATCTTTATTAATAGAACCCAAACTTGCATTATCGAAATGCGGAGTTGTATTTTTATCTCTGTGTGTGTGTGCTTTTTGTGCTCTTCCATCACTTTCTCAAGCATCCCTCCATCATTGCTGACTCTAACCTGTCTGCTTTACACCTCACCCACACCTCCCTCCACTCTGTACGTGGGGGTGTCCATGCGTGGGGGCTGTTATTACTTTCCCCCCAGCCTGCACACTCCAGGGTCCCGTGCCTCCACCGCCTCAGCGGCCGCAGTCCTTGCTGCTTCATCCCGCACCCGACACCACAAGTCCCTGTCCACATCCTCCCACCCCAGCCCCCCTGACCTCCATGCACATCGGCCCAGGCAAGTGGCAGTCGAAACAACTTTTCCCATTGGGGTATTCGACTTCCAAAAATAGGCTGTTTGATGTTCTTTTTAGGCAGTTGATTAGAAAGATGTGCAAGATTTGCTGGATGGAGTAACGAAAAATATACAAATCTTTTTTATTTTTATTTTATATTTTTAATAACTTTGCCTACCTTTCTCTCACTCGTGGTCCGTCACACTAATAACAATCCGTCTCACAGCGCCGTCCCACTTTCCCCTCCGTAAAAACACAGTCTCCGTCACATATCTGACAATCCATTCCTTTTTAACCCATAATGCACATGCATGCTTTAAAGGGATACTTTACCCATTAAGGACATTTTTCTTTTATGCATCAACTTTTATGAGCTTGTTTTTCTGTTGAACACAAAAGCAGATATTTTGAAGAATGTTGGAAAATGGTAGCCATTGACATCCATAGGACAAATGTTATGGGAGACGTTAGATCTCGGTTTCCAACATTCTTCAAAGTATCTTCTTTTATGACTAATATTAAAATAAAAAAATCACTCAAAAAAAAAAAAAAAAAAAAAAAAGAGGATTTCATTTTTGGGTGAACTGTACCTTTAATTCTGTCTTTTGTCCCTTCACTTCTGCATGTGTTTTGTGTCATGTTGCTTTCTGTCTGTTCCTGTCTCTCTCCACCCTTTTTTTCTGCTGAAAGACTAGACAGTGCAAATAACATCTTCTAAAACCTGTCTCACCACTTATATATATTTCATAAAGATGTTTGTGACATCCTGGAACGTTAAAAGCTTGTTTCACAGACAATTGTGTGCATGCTAACAATGGTTTTGTCTCTCTCCCTGAATATTTCCTTCAGTTTCTGTTGTTTGTTTTCGACGTTTGTTGTTGCATTTTAACTGTTAAGGGTGATGTGTGTAATTTTGGATTTTGTGTTGGCAGATTTCACTAGAAGAAACAGCCAATAATAACTAAAACCCAAATGTAAATAAAATAAAAATAAATAAGCCACATTAATATTGCAACCTGCAAAAGTTGTCTTTATTAAATCATTGAACTGAATGGCTGAAGTTCAAAGACACTTAAAATGTGGCCCTTATAGTAATAAGTGGAGGACCATGGCACTGCTGTGATGACCAAAGGATTCTTATTGCAAATTCAGGAGCGGTTCTTGTTCTGTACACACTCAGCATGATAATTTTGGGGAGTCACTCCTGAATTTAAATGTGATTGTCACTCCTGAAACGTTATAGAGGATATATTGATATTACTTCAAATAACAGTTTTGTATGGTAATATTAAATAAATAAAAATATTATAATTATAATAATTATAACAAATATATCAAACATACCTGTTTGTCTAGTCATTTTGTCATTGCGTGTCATCACAGCAGTATAATGCTTATTTTCAAATCTGTTAAAGATAACAGTTAACTGTCATTTAATGAATTAGTGATTTAGAGATTAAGAGTTTTTGGATTACTAAAAATGTGCAGAACATTAAATATCCTGCATTGGCTGAATAATAATAAAAATATGAAGCATGCTTATATTTCAATAAATTGTGGAGATTATTCTCAAAAGTAATTTTACCTATCCTGTTTGGTCGCACATTATGGTTAAGTAGAAATTACGCATTCACCATTGACTGTTGTGTTACAATTAACATTAACTTATTTGGTTATGTACGGTTTTGTATGTGTGTGTTTTTTTTTTTTTTTTTTTTTTATAATTAAAACAATGTGTTTCTCATGTGATATAAGCCTGCAGCTAGTCACATGTCTTGCATGATGCAGGACCTGCGAATGGTGGAATTATTCTTGGATTTCACACACTACTGCATGCTGGGGTTTTATTCCATCACATTTTAAAATCAATCTCAAATTAAATGCCCTTTTCCACAAGGATAATTTATCTGCCATCAACGCATTAGCAGCAAGAGCTACAGTTGTGATCATAATGAGATGGCCTGTTCATGCTTTTGTGCTTGATTATTGTAGCTGCATGTTGATGTCTAGTGTTTTAATATTACTGATGGCATTTAACTGAAGTTGAATAAATGAACTAACACTCTTTCACTTTTAAAAACAACAACAACAGCACAGCCAACCAGAGAGCCCCAGTGGTGTCGCCCTCAGCTCAGAACATCAACATTTCCTCAATGGCCGACCGTACCAACTTTTCCAGAGGGGTGACGAGCAGAAGCACTTTCCACGCAGGCCAGCAGAGAGCCACTCGAGACCAGCAAGCGTCAGCGTACAATGACCCCTCCGCCTCTCCATCTCTTTCTCATGGCAACAGCCAGGTGCGCCGTCCCGGGACGGGCATCTTCAGCAAGTTTACTTCCAAATTTGTACGCAGGTGAGTTCCTGATCCATCCACAAGGACACACCATTAGGAGAGCTATTGGTTGAATTAGTTAAGGTTTACACATGCACACATTCATCAGTGCTCCCTCTTTCAGGACGAGATGGTTTGGACTGGCACTGTTTATATTCGCTAAGATCATGAACTCTGAAACAGAGGGCTGCTGGAGCAGAGATGGTTTTAAGTGTGAGAGATGCAAACTGACTGATAACTAACATATCTCGAGTTCAGGGTTCCCATGAGCAGGGAATACTTAGAAATTTTAGGCAGTGATTTCCATGCCTAGGATAGTCATGGAAATTGATTACGTTTGCATAGATATTGCAGTTTCTATAAACTATTTATTGCAAAGTAAGTGTGGGAACCCTGCAAACCGGACCCTAATATAACATCCATCATTCATGCAATGCATTTACAATTCACAGATTCTTCAGCAATCCCAAACTCATAAAAAATATTAATTCTTTAATCTGACTACAAATGCTTTTTAGCCCCCACAGCTAACAAAAATCCTTTTAAAGGACCTTTCGTGGGTTTCTAAAAGTACTGTTTTTAACCTCTATACCTGTCATCCAAACCGGAAGTATTACATCCTTATTTTTGAGAGATTTTGAAATGGTTCATGCATTTGTAAGAAACACCATTTTCTCTTAATCTTTTTTTTTTTTTTTTTTTTAGAAATCTCTCATTCAGATTTCCCAGAAGGTAGGCAATAACGCTATCCTTGCGTTTTTTCAAGACAGTGTCTTTTTTTTCTCTTGCGCTTTTATATTCCTTCTGTGGTGTCTTGTGTCTGGAACCAACATGTATATTTTTGTTCTACATGCATATCTTTTCATGGTATTGTTCTGTACTAATGCTCTGCGTACATTGCCTGACTCACTCCTCCGCCAGCCCTCTCCTCCTCCTCCTTCTCCTCCCTCGGTGAATAACATATCCCTCAATTGCATCACATCCCTGCTTCTTTCTCATATGAACTCATGGAGTCCGGTCTTGTACATTGTGCTGCAGATCTTGTGAATGGTCTTCCTGCGCCCTCGTCTGTGCTGTCATCATGCAACATGACTACATCCCTACAATGCAGTTAAACAATAGTTTAATACATTTTCCAAACCTCCAAGAGCCAAGTTTTTTTTAATGACGTAAAGTTCCATTAACGGTTTATGCAGATCCAGTGAAATACTAAAGCAAAATCTACTGTACCAAGTCTAAATTTAATGGATCAGAGAGAAAGTGTGTGCTGCTATAAATAGACATGTAAAAGCTATTTCTGTTGATATGTCCACAACCAACATAATTTGTGACGTGTGGTATAATTTGTGAAGAAAAGATTATTGAACTGGTTCCTTTAGGTGAATCTGTCAAAATGAATCATTTTAAATGTCTCCAAATGAACATATAGGTTCAGTTGGATAAAAAAAAATTATCCACTTTTTTATTTTTTTTTTATTTTTATCAAACCCATATTATGTTGGTTCATCTTTGGAACTCAGGTGAACATGTTCATAATGGATTTCTACAACATTTCAGTCTCTCCACTTAAAGACTCCGCCAAGATTTTAAAGCTTTAAAAAGTTCATAAAAATATGAAGACAAAATATAATTTATAAAGTATATGACATATACCATATATGAGTTTTGCAGACACTTTTAGTGGAGAGAGAGAAATGTATTAAGTTTACTTCAGAAAATTATCTGTCAATTCTTAAGCGTTTGTAACAAAAGGGTTGAAGATTTTCAGGTAACTATTCGAGGCATCTGAGACTTGAATCAGTTTGATTTGTAGCTCAATTAGATAAATGGTTTCTTGATATATTAAACTTTAATATTGTTAACAAAGGTTTAATAAGACTATCAAAAATAAGATTTTTTTAAAATAATATATTAGTTTAGCAAAGTGGAATTGGAAAAAGAATTGTTCAATCTTTTTATTCTCATCCATTTCATAGAGCCTTTTGAACAGAATATGAAAAAATCATATCTAAGAGCATGTTGATATATCGGGCGCAAGATTCTTTGTGTTTATATTCTATTGATGGGAACTAAACACTCGCCCAAAGAAAAAATGTGATTTTGCTATGGGTTGGGTAGGTTCACAGTTGGCAGATTGAAGCACAGAGGCTGGTAGGGTGAATTGAGGACATCAGTCGTGTTTTCATGGTGAGGGTTTTAAAGGGTGACTCCTGCTTCTCTCCTCTTACGGTCTACTGCTTATTCTTAAATGGCTGCACTAAAACAGATGTGCTGCTTTTGTCCCTTCGTCCTCATGCTGGAGGTGGCTGGTCTCCCCGTCCGACTGTATCAGTCAACACACACTCCACTCAAGTCACTTGTCACAAAATGCACACGAGTAGGCAAAATTATAAACTGCCTGCCACAGATACATATTTTTATGCTTTATCTTTGATAAACAAGCTTCTAATTTTAGCAAATAGGAATTAGGACATCTTTGATTTAGATATTGTACTGTGTCTTGTGTTTGAGATTTTATTAAGTTAATATTTGGAGTGGTGGGGTCGTTTTAATAGTAATGTTAGAGCATAAAACATGTTTCCCAGATATAAACCAGTTTCCACACATTTCTATATTGGTCTTAAAAGCACTTGTCAGATCATTAGTTTATTCCAAATAAGAGAGTGGCTTATGTGAGTGTGTGTGTTGATCCTAAAGTTCAGAATTCTAAAGGAAACTTGACCAGAAGTTGGTGAAGGCAGTTTGCTTATGCTAAAGTTTTTTGGTTTTTACTGATGGAATGGGATATGATTAAGACATAAATAAACAGTTACTGATGCTAAATATGAACAGGACAGATATTTAGATATTAAGATAACTTGAATTGAGGGACTAAACTTGTTGGTTTTCTTTGAGGAGTCCGTATGAGGGAGAGGGTCAAGATGAGGCCAGCAGGTGAGGACAACAACTAATGAAATTGTCCAAACGTGTACTGCTCAAATCACTGAATCATTACTTACTGACAGATTTTTTTTAAATAGAATGATTTCTGTTCTGTTTAAGCTCAGAATGGGTATAATGACAATCCAATGTACACTACTGCTCAAATGTTTAGGGTCTGTAAGATAAAAATCAAAAGTTGCCTGTTATGCTTTTATGCCAAGGCAGCATTTATTTGAATAAAAATACTGATATTGCTATATTGTGAAATAATATAACAATTTACCTTTTTATTACTGACAGCAAGCTTTTGAACAGTAGTGTTTTCATTTGTTAATTTTACAAACAAAAATTCAAGAACTTTATATTGCCTGATTATAGGTCTATAATGAATTGTAAATTCTTTTACTTCTCTTAACCCAGTTAGTTTTTAATTCATATTGATATATTAAACCCCCGCCAAGCAACTTACAGATGTCTGATTAGATGCCTTTATTTTGACTGCATTGTAGTATTCCACCATGACACCACATTGGTGTTTTGTGTTGATGATAAAAACATTTAATCATCATGATTTAAGATGTCAAAGCAAAAAAATCTAGTATGTACGTCAACCAAGCTTTTTGTGTGCTTTTCTTGTATTCCTCATGTACACCTTTTAATGTTCATATTTGTGCCTCTCTCCCCTCACCAAAGACCCATGTTGAGCACAGCAGACAAGATGGAGAAAGGTACCCAGGGACACCCCAGCGACGAAAACAAGGACTCCTTTTCTTCCTCTTCTCCAGCGTCCAGCACACCCTCCTCCACCCAGGCCTCCAAGGACACCAAGCCACGCTCCCTCCGCTTCACCTGGAGCATGAAGACCACCTCCTCCATGGAGCCCAATGAGATGATGAAGGAGATCCGGAAGGTCCTGGACTCTAACAGCTGCGAGTACGAGTTGCGCGAACGCTTCATGCTCCTCTGCATGTCGGGAAACCCAGCGCATGACGACTTCGTCCAGTGGGAGATGGAGGTGTGCAAACTACCTCGGCTCTCCCTCAATGGGGTGCGCTTTAAGAGGATCTCTGGGACCTCCATCGCTTTCAAGAACATCGCTTCGAAGATCGCGAACGAGCTAAAACTGTGAGGAAGACGATGGCTTCTGAGGAGGATGTCTTGAGCCCGTGAGGAGAATGAGGAGGCACTGTGAGGAGAATCATTGGAGTCTACGGCAGCAATGAAGAGTCTCGAGGCTGTAAAGGGGGGAAAAGATGTAAGACAGGTTCATGGGGGACATTTGTGCATATAGACATTTTTCAGGGGGTTTATTCTTTGGGGGAGGTGTTCTGTCTTGGTTTGGGTTTTCTGTTCCTTTCTCAGCTCCCCCCTCGAAAACTTTGTGTTGTTGTCTTTATTTGTGGCAATTTCATTCAAATGTTGTGGTTTTTCTTGGAACTCACAATTGTCCTCAATTCAGACGGCAACAAGAGGTTTGGTGTTGATAAGCTGGAAATGTTTGCCAGTGATTTTCTTTTTTTCTATGAACGTAAGCCAGCTACTGTCTTGGAAACTACCCCACCCCCACCCCCCATACCCTGGTCCTTATTCCTTGTTCATCCCAAAACACAAACAATGGTAAACCACCACATTACTTGATCTTACTTCCAGATCCAGGTTAGCTGTGATGAGCAGAGATTGGCGGTCTGATGCTCTGAATGTACTACACAAAATCACGACCCAAATGGCTAGGCACATTCAGTAGAGCAGTAATTGAAAGCTCTGATCTAGCCAGTGATATGGTAGCTAATCTGTATACTCTGCCCCATTTTTACATCACAGTACAGTGTCTTATTTGAGCTGAAATGGAATTGTTGACTTGAACCCTTGGTGCACTGGAGGTGAATCACCTCTTCGCACCCTACGCCCGGACAATTAGTTTATTTTGTTGTTGTTGTTTGTTTTTCCCCTACTGCAGGGGTTATATATCAGAAACTAATTGAGGGCCAATTAAGTAATTATTGGTGGATTGTAGTGTAATTAAGAATTGCTGGTTGGATCCAATCTGCTGCACTGGAATGAGTCTGTGTTTCGTTGCCTTTCTCTGGAGAAGATAATTATTAATATTATTATATGAATAAACCAGACGTTGGATGATTTGTGTTCAACTGTTTATGAACATTATTCTTTTTAGTGTATTGTTTTAGTTCCTTTCGTTTCATCTTAATGAAACTTTTAAAAGTGCTTTTGTTCTTTAATTGATTTAAAGAGCATGCAATACAAATAAAACTATTTACTTTCTAAACCATTTCCTTCTGAGAGCATTTGAAAACTTAGTAGTAATTAAAGCGTTTGTTTCTTTATTTTCAGGGTAAGAGTATAATATTTAACATTTACAGAGAATTTTAAGATGATAAATGTACATTTTAATGGTAGCAAACATTTTTACAAGTGATTAACTTTTATTCTTCATTTATTTCATACTATTGACATGATTCTAGATGTCAGTGTTTGCCATTTTCATTTGTGTTTCAATTAACTTTTTCCATTTATGAAAAGACAACTTTTGCGTTAAAGGTATTAATATGGAATAGATAAGTAGCTAGGCTTTAAGACACAATTGGACAAAATCTATGGCTGTGTCAGAAATTGCTCAATCCATATAGTAACTGAGAAAACTGCTTTTGACAATAGTATGTCCAAATTCACAGTATGCGGAAACCAGCACCACAATGGCCAACAACTAGCAGTAGGTTTTTGAAGTGTGCATAGGATGTCTGTCCTATCCCATGAGGCCACTCGAGAGGGTTTTGACTGGCAGTGAAGTGATGCAGCTGCTGGTTGGTCACGTTGGACATTATTGCTAATGCGTCATCCGATTATATTTACACTATACACGTTCATGATGTCATTTTTTGCAGCTAGCAACCGAAGTGCTTCTTCAAAATAAGCACTTGTGTATAAGTGGGCTGTGTTCAAATAATTCGACTCTAATTTGCTCTAAATTGAGCTAAACAATGAGAGGAAGGGATGGAAAAATTGGCACCGGAAGCAACCTCTGTCATGTGCACACATCTGCTGTAGTGATGAATCATTCCGAGTCGGGTAACAAAAGTGACTCGATGCGAGTCAATATGGTAAAAGGTAAAAACAAATAAACACGTTTACTTCATTATACACCACACGACAACATGCTAAATGTGCTTTGCGTGAAAATGTCAGGAAGTAATTACGCATTGACGCAATTACGTGAAATAGAATCGCCGATCAATGAATCATTTTAGATGATTCTTCGAAATGAACTGAGCCAGGTTTTGGGTTCGGCCGGTAGGAGGCGCTCACGCACAGACTGCTCGCGGCGCATATGACCCTCCCCCACCCTTCAAACGAACATCGACGCCGTCATCGTACATTATCAGAAAGCGAACCCATGTCTGCGCTATAGCAGCACTTTTGAGGTGAGTTCTAGAAATTACACTTTACAGAGAGTTTAAATAACATTGGTTTCACAAGTCGAGTGCATTATAAGTACGGCACGAGTGTTTGAATGATCATAGTTCAGAAATCGCATCGACTGCGCTTGTCTGATCTAATGCAGAGTATTGTTCTCACGTGAACCGGTGAAATCGTAATATAAATGTACTGATTCAATTTAAAATGTAAGATGATTACTTTAACAAATGTTACTGGCCCACAAATGTCTGCAAAGACTTTACGCTGTAGATTTTTCAGACACTTCCTTAATCTGAGGCTAACAGATACAAGCATTAGCATGCTAAGCTTTAGTCGTTGTGTGATTGAGATGAGTTACTTAAATCAGTGTGACTAAAGATGGTCAAAGTATATAGTGTTTCGTCGGAGATTGTGCCCATTTAATGTTACCAACTAAAAAAATCAAATCAGACCATGAACCGTATTTGAACTTGCCTGACTTTATACGTTACCACCTGAAAGTGAAACCATGCTGTTTATTATTACGCACTTACGCGGGATTCTCATTGGTCAGTCGCGTCCAGCCTTAAACTATATTCTGTCTCTGATGTATCTACGTGTTATTTTATGTATACTTTAGCTTCACAGAAGTCACTGTTTGTTCATTACTTTATTTGGTAAGTCAGTCATTATAGAAAATAATTTTCTGTGTCCAAGTTAATTGTGTGCATGCTCTTTATTTAAAAAAAAATGTGTGTGTGTGTGTGTATATGTGTATATATATATATATATATATATATATGCAAGCTCCCACAGAGTTTTGAGGATCCTATTAGTAAAATAATGTATTTTGAAATGCATTATTAAATGTGTCAATAGAAAAATGCTTGGTGGCAGCAGGAAAGTTGCGGGAGGTTGTAATTCTTTCTTAAACTTAAGTTGATTTGCATATATTTTGCCTGACCATGTGACTTTGTTTTTATTCCCTCTCAGGAAAAACCTTGCTTGAAACCTTACATGTGCAAATCAACCAAAGACTGATCCCAAAACACTGCTGTTCTCATTCAAAATGGTAAAGATATTTGTTGGCAATGTAGCTTCAGCGACCACCGAAGATGAGCTCCGTGCTTTGTTCGAGAAGTACGGCGCTGTGTCCGACTGTGACATTCTGAAAAATTATGGCTTCGTGCACATGGATGAAGAAGAGGCTGCGCAGAAGGCCGTCTCCGCTTTGCACAAGCATGAGGTCAATGGCTCCCGCATCACTGTTGAATATGCCACCACCAAGGTACGCAATGCCACCAAGATCTACGTGGGCAATGTCCCTGAAGGCGTTAACGCTGCCAAAATTAAGGAGCTCTTCCAGCCATTCGGCAAGGTGGTGGAATGCGATATTGTGAAGAATTACGCATTCGTTCACATGCAGAGGGAAAATGAGGCTCTGGATGCCATCGCAAAGCTTAACCACTCCAAACTGGATGGCCAAAAGATCTTTGTGTCCCTCTCACGCAGTAACCCATCCAGAAACGGCCGAGGGGATGACTATTATCCTCCTCCTCCACCTCACTATCCACCCCACCCACACCACCATCCTCACTTTCTCCCCCCTCGCCCGCCGCCCCGTGACTACTATCCGCCTCGTGGCCGAATTCCACCGCCTCCTCCTCTCCCACCGCCACCGCCCCGCTCCTACTACGAGCGTGATCCGTACGAGAGGAGCCTCCGCCATGACCCGTACGCCGCTCCATCCCCTCGTTTTTATGATCGGGATCCTTATGACCGGCACCTTCCGCCTCCTCAACGGCCGGTCACGCCTCCTGTCGCCGGTCGCTACTACCGTGAACGCAGCCCTGTCGGTGGTCGCCGCTCTCTCCTGCCTCCGCCTCCCCCTCCACCCTCTTCTGCCAGCTTTGCCCGCGGTTTCGCCCGCAATGGCGCTAGCTCGGCTCCCCCTCCTCCTAGCGGTCCTTCCTCCCACTATGAGCGCTACACTACTGGCTCAGGCTTTGATAAGGATGATTATATGGAGGACAAGTACAGCAATGGCTTCGGCCGTAGCTACTAAGCATTGAAGTCTGTCCGTCCCTTTTTATTGTGGAGAGCCGAGTAACCTAAGGGGGGGATACCTTCAGGGAGTTAGGGGTGAATTTTTTTTTTTTTGTTTTTTGTAATATTCTGTGATAGTTGTAGCTATTTTAGATAACGGGTCAATCAGCTAATACTGTACTCATCAAACTAATAGATTTACCTCCATCCGATGAAAAACAGCAAATAGGAAGTTAAATACAAATGTGTTTCGGAGTTTTATAGCATGTTATCATGTACAATATTTGCCAGTCTTATCTTTTTTTTTTTTCAAGCAATGACATTTTCATTTTACTCTGGCATGTACTTCTAAAATACAAAAGATCGCTTGAAAATATCTATATATATATAAATACACATATTTTTTGCATTGATATTTCAACATAGAATATCATAGTCTGCTCAACAGGAACGTGGTCGTACTGAATGTTAACCTGTTTATTTCTGTTTGGTTTTTAGGAATATTCAAGTGTTGTCAGTCTTTTGCGTTTAGTCAGTTAATTTGGAGATAATTAAAATTTTCTTCATTGGTCTCCGTAACCAAATTCTATCAAAATGATCCTTTTCTGTTTACTTCTATAATTTATAAGTTTTTTTTTTTATGAATTTGTACTCTGGATAACCTAGATGTAGGCAAACTATCTTGCTATTGTGTTATTAGAAGTAATGTTGAGGATGTGAGACCAGTGGGAAGGAACAGAGAGGAAATGGGTAAAGAGGTGGTTGTGGGCGGAGTTGTATGCTAACTGACTGATCAACCAATCACATCCTACCGGCTAAACGATCACATCGCATCCACCAGCCGTTCAACGTTCGGATCCGCAGCCGCATCCTAGGAAAAGCACCACCGGTCAAAGGAAGCGAACGACAACCTGCCGCCTAATAAATTAAAAACAACGCTGAATCTTTAGTGCAATTCTTACACTGTATTTCGAGATCTCGTTGTAATAGACAAATAGTTGATTTGCCGACTCCGCAGAAAGTTTTTAAAGACTTATTTTGGCATCACATTAACAATGGACGTGCTTGTTATTGAAAGTATTACTGAATACTCAACAACTGTTTCCTGTTCTACTTGTACTACTGCTGTTTGCCTATTGTTAGCGTACACCTCTGTTTAAAATGTACGTTTGTTTAAAAGAAAAAAACAACAACATGTTTTCTCGACTGTTTATCCGAAACCGCTCTCATTCTCATACTGTCCACTCGAGCAGGTTCGTTGCTTGTTTTGATTAAAAAACTATGAAAACAGATTCATGTTCTACCAGTCGCTGTCATCTTGCCGCCTGAATAAAATTTCGACTGATTTAGACGCAACGTTTTTCATGTCACTCGTTTTTAACTGAGTCTCTGTAATTTCTACCTCATGTCTCACTCGCTCACGTTATCATTCGTTTAATACAAATGTCCTTTGACTTGATCACTCATGTGTAATGTAAAGTGCCAAATAGATTCGTATTAAAACTGCACTTTCCGCTTGAACCTTTCATATACAAAAGGCCAGAGGATTTAGTAAATTCCAGTCTTCGCTTTGTTCCACTATGACTCTTGGCCAAGATGAATGAATGTTTGATACTCTCTTTTTTCCCCCCCAATGACTGTAGCTGCTTTGTGTGTCTCGTCAAGATGGGTGAGTTAAAAGTGAAGGTAAGTAGTATTTCACCTTGGATTTTATTGTTCTTTTTACATTGCATGTTACCTTTGACTTGGTTGGGTTTTAGTTTTATATTATTAGAACAGTCACATACTGTTCCTGGAACATTTAGCCCTGATTATCAATGCAGGCGTTTCATGTCTGTCAAGTGGTACAACCAATCTTATTTCTCCTCAACCAATTAGTAAAGCCACAGTCACACAAGTGTACCGTCTGTAGTCATGTCTATATTTTGCAAATGGTTTTACATTTCATATTGAAAATCATATTTTTATGTTCACATTTGAAAGATTTGCTTTCAGTTTAAGCTTCTTCACTCTGTAATTAGGTTAGGTTGTTCTGTTATCAAATAAGTCTATTGACATTTTCTCAGGTGAAAACAAAATAAATTGTGCTATAAGGCTAAACTTTATTTTAGAAATTCTCCAATAAACTGCTTCTAATTAAAATCACCTAGTATGGGACTGATAAAACGCCGGTGTCCATTTTTGGTTTTAACCCATCTATTATAGCTTATTGTAAATTTGTAAATTACAGTTTAATGCAGTAAAATCTAATTAGTTCAAGATATAAAAATACGAACATGTCTTTCAGGGTCATTTTCAGGAAACTAATTTTTGTGCTAAGTTTGTCCCTATGATTTAGTAAAGGTATAATTAGGTTTTGAAATGGGTCACAAGTAATAGTGACTCTATTCACAATATTAAATGAGTTCAAATGTAAGGTTTACTGTACCTATACTTTATTATCCTAGTCCTATTTTGCTGTAAGTTTTTAAAATATTATCCCTCATATCCGCTGTGGGTATTTGTAGTACTTTTGTCAGATGTAGTTTAGTATACTGTTAAGATTTTATTGTGCTTTTATGACTTTAAAGTTGGCCTTTGAAGGTATGCAATTTAAACTTATATAAACTTGTCCAGGGATTATGATCTGATAATAGTCTTATATTGTCTACAATTATTAATCATATTCAAATGTAAGATTTACAGTACCTGTACTTTTATTATCCTAGTCCTATTATCCTAGTCCTATTTTGCTGTAAGTTTTTAAAATATTAACTCCTCATAACACATTCAGATAAGAGACACGATTTATAAAAAATAGCAATTAAATAAAAAAACTAAATTTTGTGTTCGGTCATTTTGGGCCAGGTATTTATAGAGCAACCTTTAAGAGTCAAAACACTGTTTAATTGTCTTAAGTTAGTGTTATTTTTCACTAAAAGTGGCAGTTTATGAAAGTACAATACATTTATACAAAAAAGTAAAAATATTTATTCGTCTTTATTGTATTTGCATTTATTATTGTTTTGAACAAGGAGTTAAATTTTAAAGTTAAGGAGAGTTTATGCTAATTCTTGAACTATATTATTATAAATTTTAGACAATGGCTTTTGAACATTTGTTTTTATAAATAAACTTTTTTTTGAAGGTTTTGGGGTCTTTGCTGAGAGAGAAAGAAGGAGAAAAAAAAAGATTTTAATTTTTTTTCCATGAAAGTTAGGGATACATCACTTATGGTACAGTTTTTCTTGACAGTGACACAATTTATTATAAGATTACTTGGGATATGATATCCTGTTACAGTGGATGAACTATCATGAAGACGGAGTTATTGGGTTCATGGGTTCAGAACCACTAGATAATCATATGAAATAATAAAATGAAGAAATGCAGTTTGGTCTAGCTCTTTTTGACTGTGCATTTTCTCAAGGTTATATAGTTTTTCCTATATAAAATGTGAGAATGCTATATGTAATGCAACTTGATTTATTTAGCCTTTAATATTTTGCTTTACTGCTCATTTCCATGTATGTTTCACATATCTGTTGGTGAATAAAGGCAACATGATGGCTATATAATCATTTTACTGTGTCGTGGATTTGTTTACCTCATCGTTGCTCAGCTGTTTTCTGCTGTTCCCTACCACATATTCCCCGAACACACTCACAAAAGAACAACTGACCAAACAAATTATCACAGCGTCCATAAACGCGCCCTCCGCTGCCCGAACACAAACCCTGCATCACAGGGAACTGCTCCAGCGGATGTGACGTCACGTGGTGGTGGAGCACGCGGGTTTGAATTAACAATTTGACGTTCCTGTCAACTTCTTACGCTTGTGAGTATAACCCTCAAACTAGCTTAATCGCACATGTTGTTTATGTTCTAGTTAATGGAATTAGTTATTATAAAACAAGTAATAGAGCTGTAGGTATTCGTAGTGACGTTTGTCAGTTGTAGTTTAATATGCTGTTAAGATTATATTGTACCTTCATGTCTTTTAAATTGACCTTTTGAAGGTATGCAAATTTAAACTTTTATAAACTTGTCCAGGGATTATGATCTGATAATAATCTTATATTGTCTACAATTATGAATCAATCATATTTAAGCTTGTAGCTTATTAAGATTAGCGTCCCACGAGTGGAGCTAATATCTACTCTAGATTTATTTTGTTTTCATTTTACTTGGATGTGTTTCACAATAGAAGGTTAGTGCTTGTCCTGTTTTCCAGGTTTTTGTCTAATCTTTTTTCCTATATGCATTTTTATATAAGCTGTTAAAGTCCTAAACCAAACCAACCAAATACAAAGCAAATCACAGCAATACAAACTGATTTGAAGCAAACATGTATATGAAATTTAGACCCCAAAAATGTGTGATGACATATCAGCTAGTTCTTATTAGCTTTAATTCAGTAAAGAACTACCCAACAGCAATCTAAAACTATATCCATTTAATGTTATTGCAACAATGTATTATTTCCCTGCATGAATTCAACTATTCCGTTTTGTATATAGAAGTTAAATTAATGCAAACTGATGGCATAAACATAAGCTCATACAAACAGCTGGAGTTCATAGCAGATCTGCCTTTAAACCTGACTGAAGAATAGATCTGTACTTCTAATGTCATGATTTTAAAGTCCTTGTGAAATAAAAATTTACAATGTTTATGTTGCTAGCGCACATTGTTATTCTTTAGGTGAACAATTAATCCATGCACGTTAATCCACTATTTTTTTGCTTTTGTTTTGTCAGTCTTCAATCAAAATTTGATCATTTGCTTCTGCATTAGTAGTGGCAGTTGTTTTCTGTTGAGGTCAGTTTTGACGGCTATAGCCACAATATTCTTAACCACGCCATCTACCATGACTTTGCTATGAGGAAAGGGTGTGCAGGCTGCACAGTGGCGCAGTGAGTAGCACGATCGCCTCACAGCAAGAAGGTCGCTGGTTCGAGCCTCGGCTGGGTCAGTTGGCATTTCTGTGTGAAGTTTGCATGTTCTCCCCGTGTTTGCATGGGTTTCCTCCGGGTGCTCCGGTTTCCCCCACAAGTCCAAAGACATGCGGTACAGGTGAATTGGGTAAGCTAAATTGTCCGTAGTGTATGAGTGTGTGTGGATGTTTCCCAGTGAAGGGGTTGCAGCTGGAAGGGCATCCGCTGCGTAAAACATATGCTGGATAAGTTGGCGGTTCATTCTGCTGTGGCGACCCCAGATTAATAAAGGGACTAAGCCAAAAAAAAATGAATGAATGAATGAATGAATGAATGAAAGAGTCTGCAAAAAAAAAGGCCTACCCCCTACTTAATATTCTATTTCAGTTGGAATTATATCAACATACTGAAATAAGTCTCATACACTTCCAGATCATTGAACACACTTTTTTGTGACTTTTTTTTGTGGACACTTTAATTTAAAAAAAGTGTCTGAATTAAGTAGAAACGCTGAAAAAATTACCTATTTATTGCCAATTATTATTATTTTTTTTAATAATAATCTGCTTTTCTCAGATGTGCATCACTATACAAGATTTATCATTACATCAGCAACATTGCAACTTTAATGTTGTGCTTTCCAAGCAATTAAAAAAAAGTTGTTGCTTTTTACAGGGCTGAATTGTTTTTCCGAAATGATAGTACCATCAGTAAAACTGATGTCAGGAGTACAGATGCCACTTTTGGGTTTGGGCACATACAAGCTACAGGACCGTGAGCAACTAAAACGATCAGTCAGTTGTGCTCTTCAAGCAGGATACCGAGCTTTTGATACAGCTGCAGTCTATGGAAACGAAGCACATCTAGGGCAAGTTCTTAAAGAGCTGTTGCCCAAATACAGCTTAATCCGTGAAGATGTGTTCATCATCAGCAAGCTTGCCCCATCCGACCATGGCCCGAGGGCAAAGGAAGGCTGCCAGAGGAGTCTGGAGCAACTAGGCTGTGAATACATTGACCTCTATCTGATTCACTGGCCAGGGATGGAGGGTCTTGACCCAGAGGATTCTCGCCATTCAGAATATCGGGCACAAAGCTGGGCGACTCTAGAGGAGTTTTATGCCAGCGGTCAATTCAAGGCCATAGGGGTTTCAAATTACACTGCAAAGCACATTAGGGAGCTGCTCGCGAGTTGCAGTGTTCCCCCAGCGGTCCTTCAGATAGAATGTCAACCAAAGCTGATCCAGAGGGAACTGAGGGATTTATGTGTTGAGACTGGCATTCACTTCCAGGCCTACTCCTCTCTGGGTAAAGGAGCTCTCCTGAGGGAGCCGGAGGTTATGGATATAGTGAGAGACTGTGGTCGGACCCCTGCCCAGGTTCTCCTGAGGTGGGCTGTGCAGCAAGGCATCTCAGTACTGCCTCGGTCTTCGCAGCCAAGCAGAGTGCTGGAAAATGCACAGGTGTTTGACTTCAAGCTAAATGAGACGGATATGATGAGAATGGATGCCCTGAATTGTGGAAAATGCTTTTGTAAGCGAGACTCCAGCAGAATAGCTTAAGCCTAAAGATTGTATGACAAATTTGTATTGATCCCTGTCCAAGATGTATGATTAAGGGAAATATTTGACATACAAATAAAGATTGTCTTTGTAAATTAGTTAATGAAGCTATGTGTATTATTGTGTGGCATAGCAATGACTTAAAAACACAAGGTCTAAGGTGTATTTTGTTTACACCAAATTAGTTATTCATGATACGTTCAAGTGATCTTGGGGCTCCATACTTGAAAATAAAGTGGAATAGTTCTCCAAGTCAAGACATTCTTGACTTGACTTCAACTTGTCATTTTAGTGAGACTTTGTTTAATGTTGTTTCCATGATGGTGGCGGTTAAAAGCATAGAGATGGGCTGGGTTGTGTAACTTTTTTTATTTGTTGGACAAAGTCAAATAATGATTATATATAGATTATTGTCTGTCAGAGGTGCTCAACCCTGTTCCTGGAGATCTACCTTCCTGCAGAGTTTAGCTCCAACCCAAATTAATTAGGACCTGAACGGCACTTGATAATTACAGGCAGGTGTGTTTGATATAGGTTGCAACTGAAATCTGCAGGAAGGTAGATCTCCAGTCACCCCTGCTCTATGTTATCACCACCTTTGCTTTGTCTAGCCTTAACATCTGGAACTACATACTATTGACATTACAGTTTAAAACAGTTTATTGAATGATTAATGCCATTTTTAAATCATTCTTATGGTTTGATTGACTGTGGTTGTAAATGTAACAGATTCAAATCTTGACCCAATAACAACACTGTCTTCAGCCATAAAATGTTTATTTTGACAACAAAATTATAGAAAAAAGATAAAAACTTGATTGTTTAAAAAGTATTTTAACAGTTCATCCATTACTCAGTCTATGTTAACAAGTATAAATATGTACAAAGAGTGTAAAAAAGGAACGAAGCACATAAAGCATCTGCAAGGCTGCATGTACAGAAACGGCACTTGTGTTGTCCATCTGCACATGTTTACTTTCCCACAAGTTTGGCAGAAATTGAATTTTGTTTTACATACAAGACCAGCAGATGGGCTATAAAAGAAAATCCAATAGAGACAACAGACAACTTTACAATTTAAAAAATTATGTACAAGAAAGGCAGTGATGAATTACAAAGCTATGAAAGTATCAATTAAAACGTTCAGTTTTCTCGGTGGCATATCCAAATATAGTCAGCATAAAAGACATAGCAGAACAACTGATTTCATCCACTCTTACTAGTAATTCACCACAACAGTTTGGCATTAACAAACAAACCTGAGATGTAGAATGAACTGAAATTACCCGTATTATTGTTACCGTCACTAACCTGTACTTTATTACCAACTTACTTACTTTACCCAGATTCACAGTCCTTGAAATATATTTACATTTTGCAAACAACCGCTCCAGCCTTTTATTACATAACGCACATCTATATATCCATCTATAAAATACATCATAGAACACATTTCTTTGCCAAATATTAACTTAATAAATATCAATAAATAATTTTTAAATAGAGAATTTTGTTTCATCTGTATTTTAAAAGATTGTCCAATGAATTGTAACGTTTTAGGAGAGATTGTCCATGTTAAGATTGTCAAATTAAAATAACACTGGCAATTACTTTATTTAAACGTATGTTATTGCAGTGGTAAATTACGATACAACACTTTTACCACTCTCTCAGATTGGTTTTTGCAGTAGCTTGAGCACATTGATTACAAAAAGGCCATGATGGTGATCAGACCAGCCTTCATCTGAGAGCAGCTTCTCTCTACTAACTGTTATCCTGGTGCTTAAAGCAGGACTTCTTCATTCTCTGCCCTCTTCTTCTTTGGAACTCCAGAGAAACGAAAACCATCCTCGGTAGGTCTGTTTCTGGCTGTTTGCTCTCTTGACCTCCTAGAAACAATAAAGCAACTTAATATTTGATATTAAAACCACTAGTGAACAACGAAATTTCATTTTGCATATCTTGCTCACCCCTTTATCGAGCCATGTGTCAAATTCATCGCTCATTCTCCTCAGCTGACGGCCATACTTTTTTGCTTTCCACAGTGCAGCAGGAGCTGACTGAGAACGACCTCTGAATGGAAGTCCATCTCCGTTCTCCTCCACCGATGCTCCATCCTGGGGCTCTGCATCCTGCCAGCGACTGACTGTATACACTTGAGATTCCGAATAGAGCCGCACACGCCCTGCCAAAGCATGTGACAACAAAAATTTCTAGGTCAATCTATGATACATTACCTAACACTGACCTATTTATTGGTAAGCGTAGTATTCTTAATTTCTCACCTTGAGGAGAAATGTTGACTAATGTTTGATCCTGATATTGTCCATGGTTCTTGGTTGTCTCTTCCAGATGTGATCTCTTTTTTTCATCCAAGGTGCTGGAATCATCTTGATGGTCATGCAAGGTGTTTTCCATTGTGCTGGTAACAAGAGAGTAGTAAGAGAATATTGACATTGGGACTTAAATAATCAATAACCAGATACTTCTTTGTATCACATGGGCAAAATCATTAGACTTCATAACGATGTTTTTCCCAAAACATACCTGTGGATCGAGACGAATTCCAGGACAATAGATGTGTGTTCGCCTCTCCTAGACTTTGATTTATAGTGGCAACTAGATGTTATTCCGTCTGATCTACTGTACGATTACGAGTTGCTTCTCCAGTTCTCAACATGTATTGATTGCCTCATGGCATGTGACACACCCAAACATCAACAATAGCTGTAATTGCCACTTCATATAACTTTCATATTTCTAAGGTTGAGTCACGCTCATCAGAAAACGGCCAGAAATAATGGAAAAATGATACCGTTTTTCGTGACATTTAGTCGGAGTGATTGTCCTCTCGCCGCAAGCAGTAGCGTGCCAAATTTCCAGTCCGGTTGTTGTTATCACTACGGTGCGTATGATCTCATTTCGGCTCGGATATTGTTGTTGTCCGTCGCCGTTTACAGTAGTGCCCAGCTCTCAGCCAATCAGACGGCGTTCGGCTTCTTCCATCAGCCAGTCAGAGCCCGCTGCTAGGGTGTTTTGGGTGCTTTGTGATGTAACGTCACTGTTGCGATAGGGCTTCGCGAGCCTTGGCTGTCCCGTGACTTGTTTACCTCATCCGGGCTCCAGTCTCGCGGAAGCATGTGAAGATATACGGCGCGCGCTTTCGGGACACCGAAAGTGTGCAAAATAAACACTTGACTGGAATTCAAAACAGCGTCAGTGTTGCTCTTTTTTTGCAATTTCAATCTTATCGTGTTTTCCCTCCTTGGGTCAGCTATGATTTATTGTTTTAGAAATATTTCCTATTGATCTTAATTTCATCAAAAGCTGTGTAACGAACCATTTTGATGCCAATACTATTAATTGATAGTTTTTGTTTAGGTATTGTGGCCAAATTAGGCGCAACGTCTCCGATCGAACTGTAGATGGCAGGAGAGACCTGTGTTGAATTACAGTTGGTTATTTCTTTGCTTATGTTATGACTCATGCCTGCGAAATAAATAGGTTAATAGGACCTATTAGTGTGTAGTTTGCTACATGTTTTAACAAAAAAAAAACAAAATTGAGAGAAATATTGATGAATGTCTTATTATTCTTAAAATAGGTTTATAACAGATGTTCAGATGTTGTTGTTGTTATTACTTGTATATTAGCATATGAATTAGCAATTTTAGTACTCTAAATATTACAGTAGGCCTTTGGCTGTTTTAAAACACAAACGCAGATCCAAATAAACATTTTGGCTGTTTTAGGGGAAATTGGGAATGCAAATTGTGTACACAAGGTGTATTTACTGTAGAATATTTATTCGAAGAACATAGTTAGAATATGTGTCTATGTTTGGTATAAATTGTATTTAGAGTATTCTAATGTTATATATTTATAGATTTATAACTTTATACTTATAAACATAGACCGCAAAAAGGTATTAACATCCTTAAAGGTATCTGATTTAGATTTTTCTAGAGCGCAATGGTCCTGAGGCACTTCTCGTTCCATTGTATTTTACAAAATATAGTGGAATAATAAGAAACTTAACGTGACTTGATTAAAAGAGCTGAATAAAGATTTTAAACAACAGGTCAGTGACAGCATCAACACTAACGGGTTTGGGGTAATACAGAGATATGAATGTTTTAACTACTGCTTAATTATATAGGTTTTCTTTTATTTATTGTAATTTAGTTTTTTCATTTCGTGCAAAATAATAATACATAAAATGCAGATTTATGGATGGAATAAAATTTCCTAAAGACATTTAGAGATTGAGTTTATGTTGGTTTAACTTTTAAATGATATTAGAAATCATTGCATCATTGCGATGCGATCAAATCTGGGAAGTTCAGTAGCTTTAATTAAGCAGCATATCATGAAATTTCACTATCAACATCTCTCATTTGAATCAAGATTGTGCTGAATATAATTTATCTTTTGCTATTTTACTCTTTACATCTATGTTGGTGGCAAATTTTAATACACATTTCGCTTGAAAATAAACGTTAAATTGGAAAACAAAAAGTTGAAAAGTGCCATAAATGCTCAAAAATCAGCCAAGACTCCCACCCAAAATCAAACCAGTTTAGGAATGTATTTATTTATTTATTACATTTTTTCAAAAGAGAATGGAAGTCCTCATCCAATAGGAACTTTACCTTCAAGTTAACAGTTGTTATTTTTTTGTTTGTTTTTTGGAAAGTACCAGTGGAATAATTCAATACAGCTTTTAAATAATCATTCTTCAGCATATTAAAGATTACATTTTATCAATCGTTTTCATGGCAACATTATTAATTAAAACATAAGTCATCAGGAGAACGTCTGCTAACTAGTTAACAAAATATTCAATAAAACTGCTGTTCACCTTTGGACCACTACTGTTTGCTAAGTGTCATTATTGAATCAGTGTCATGGTCGCCAGTAGAGGGGTCAGAGGAGTGTACAAAATAGATTTAGTCTCTTTGACGTGCTTTTACACTCTAGCCAAGATAATTAGCATTTCTAATATGTCTATGCAACATCAGTGCCAATTTGATAAATGATCGTCCAGCTTTGGCTCTCAGCCTGCCAGCCACACTCCGGCAAACCAGCACGCGCTGTATACGAAAATGTCCCCTCCCCTCTTTCTGCAGTCCACACAGCTGGAAAAAAACGCCGATTTTCGCACCCCTTCTTGGTTTTCTGCACAATCCCATTCGCCGAAATTAGAACCAGAGTGCTCATTTCCATTACCTTTCCCAACATACTCCGCCCGTCTCCCCCATCCTCATGGCGAAGCTGATGCTGATGCGAGTGTATAGTTAGCATCTTCTCATTCACTCCCTCTGGCTCCACACGTCCATGTGCGACTCTCATCATTTTTTATACGCTTTCTTTATTTCTCTATTAAATCTTTTAAAAGCCTCTGCTCTTTAAATCGCTATTTTCAGCATTATTGTTTTCCTCTCCGAAAATTCCATTGCTGGAAGCAGGCATTTTTCTAGTGTTTGGAATTATGTGAATGAGCTAATTCAGGTACCTTCTTAATCACAGGACGGGCTTTCTTAAATCAGCTTCGCCTCAAGTCTACAACCCAATTGGATTGTGCGTGTTTTTGTCAGTTGTTTGTATTGTTTGAACTGTCAAATCAAGAACGGCGCCGCTGCACAGCTCGCGCGCATCACCGCTGCTCCATGGAGACATAAGCCGCGCGCACCGCGCTCATTCACTGTGAATTAAACCCAACTACAGCAAGTCAACAGCCGAGTGTCCACCGGAATCCACACACACCTTCATTGTAAGTACTCATTTACTCACCACAACACATAACAATGCAAGGAATACAATGTTATTTGCGGTTTAATTTACAGAAAAAAGCGAATTGATTGCAACAAACGAGTAATAAGACCGCAGCCTCCATGTTTTCACGTTATTTGCTGTCTGTCGATTTTATGAAACGAAACTTCCACGTTCGCATATCACGCATTTCTTCAAGACAATATAGATATTCTTAATTTCATTCCACATTATTGTTTTCAGGTACAAACTTGCTTGTCAAATTTCTCACAGCCCATACAGGAGCTACCCAAGAAAATGAACCTCTGTTAACGTACGTCTGTCTGTCAGAGCAGGTAAGATTGATTTCACTCTTGTAGTAATGGTTCGATTTAGTTAGTATTCGTTACGTATGCAGATCTTAAATGTTTTGTTCTGGACCTGCATAACTAGTAGTAAGCGCCACATAGTTTTCATATTGGCTATGAATACTTAGCAGTCACAGTTCTCATGGAAACGCTCTCCTACTCTTCACTACAGAGGCAGCCCACCTGTTTCAGATAAACATAGAATGTGATACGCCAGTATCCTGTGCTATGTAAGCTGGGAAGCCCTCAGCTTCCAGATGCATTGACTTGGGATCAAAAAACTCCTATCTCCATAGGAATTCTTCTTCAAAGGATTGTGGCATGCAAATATATTTTACTCCTTTGCATTGGGAAGGTTTTTCACTCCCACAGTGTTTATGCGATGTAGAAGAAATGTCTGGCTGAAGTTGGCAGGTTCTTCCTGTATTTTAGACATTCTGTTTTTGCTTTTAAATATTTCACTCAACTTTTTAGACCCGGAAGGTTTTTAATTATTTTATGTCTGTGGCACTTAAAAGTGTTGGGCGTATAACTTAAGTTAAGTGCATGGTTGCATTTGATTGAAAAGCTTTTAAAATTTGAAGAAAAGAGATTTTTGGTCACATTTGAAGTCCGATGCTGTTGACCGATGCTGTTGATGTTGTTTAAATACTTATTTTGTTGGCTTGTCAGTGATCTGTCAATCAGAGTGACCAAATCAATAGAGCTTACACTGATTGAAGTTTTCAAATGATGTTGGAGTTCACTGCGTCTTGATTGCGATGCATCCAGCAGAAGTCCAATAGTCTTATCCATTCTTTGGGGATTTTTAGCATGTTGTGTTGTCATGGGATGCCGAGAGCACCTGTTCTAAATATAAATATGCAATCTACTTCTAATATTGGTCGAGGTTATAAGTAGGCCCACACGGAATCTGTGCACATAGAAATCTGCAGAGTTTTAGCCAATCATTGAGTGTTTATTTTCTTCTGTAAATGTGTGTATAATTAGTTTTATTCAGTTTTTAAATGAATTCCAGTTATATTACTGACTAATATGAAAATGTTCATATGATTGTTTTTTTTTTACATACGATTACTTTTTGTAAAGTAATATTTTTTATATTTTAGTAGATGTATTATATCAGAGACTTGCTTTGTTTACCAATTAAGTGGATCTAATTGAATTTGCATTGTAAACATAAAAAAAAACTTAATTTATTATTTTTTTATTTCATATGTTAAGTTTTTAGTTACAATACTCCCAAAATCATTCCGCATAAATCCAAAGATTTTTTTACAAATTTCTGCGCAGAAATAGCTAAAAATGTCCGCAGATGTTGTCTGGCCCTAGTTATAAGCCAAAAAAAACAGTGCAAAACTCTCAAGGTTATTTGTGTAAATAAAGTTGACATTTTCAAAAAGAGAATTCATTCATTCATTCATTTTCATTTCGGCTTAGTCCCTTTATTAATCTGGGGTTGCCACCAAAAAGAGAATTATTTATTCATTTTATAAAAATAGAGCACCTCTAATAATTCATCAAAATTAAAAGCATTTGTTAATTTGCAGTGCAGCCCGTCAGTTTTCGGTTGACTGAAAATAAAGATTCTTTCATCAGTTACTCAGCTTAATACTGTTCCATACCTCTGTATCTTTCCCATTTTCTGTGCAGAATGTGTGTGTGTGTGTGTGTGT
>CAIGQW010000287.1:3112617-3130209 GCA_903798125.1 Danio choprae | reverse complement strand
GACAGACACACATTAAGGCTGCACGACATTGAAAAAATCTGATGCTTTAAAATCTGAAAGTTTGTTTTGTCTCGTTTCTAGTCCAAATATCAAAAAATTCTTAGGTCAAGTAATATTATTGGTTTGTTTTCAACTTAAATAAGAAATAAGTCAAAATTAAGAGTTTTTCCTTAAAACAAGTCAAATGATCTGCCAGCGGAGTAAGTGAAATAATCTTGTTTTCTCTTTGAAATGTAGATATTTGGACTAGAAACAAGACAAAAATTGTAAGTGAGAAAACCTTTTTTGTTTTGCATAAATCATATAAATTCCGTATAAAATCAGTAATTAAATACAGTTCTGTAGCTCCTGGTCAACTATAATTCAGACTCAAATTTGTAATATCTTGCGATGTGACCATTGCGGATGCGCAAATTGTGATATCGATGCTAAAAAGATATATTGTGCAGCCCTAATACATATAATCCAGACATTTTCATTGTTACATAATATTATCATTGTCATGTCAGCTGCTTCTCTGTACTGCCAGTCATGAGATAGTAAAGTGTCCATTGAATGTGCTCTTCAGAATCTCTCATCCAGGTATTACTGTTTTTTTGAACACTGTCAATTTTAGTCTAGCTAGTCTTTTCACACATCGATTCTCACCTACTGTATAGTTGTAAGTATGCTAATTCTGAAGCAGCCCCTCTCTCTTTTCATTCCTTAAAGCTATTGTAGTCATTTTTACCCCATAGAAAATTTCTGTGAAAGGCTGTGGGCCATGAAATCCAAACACTCCATTCGGTTCAAATGCTGTGACAGGTTGTCCTACCTACCTGTCAACCTATGTATTTGCATACTTCCGTGCCCTAGCCCTGCTTGTAGAGACAATCAGCAGGTTCCATGATGCTTTGCAGAGCAACTGAGAATGAAAAGTTCCTCCTAATCCAACAACACACTATAAAATATTTTTCAAATATTTCCCAAGTGCTGTTCAACAGAGAGAAGATTGTTTTTTCAAACATAATAGCTTTAACGAATTTCTTTTGACTTTGCCATGATGACAGTATATAATATTGGACTAGTTATTTTGCAAGATACTAGTATTCAAGTGCCATTTAAATGCTTAACTAAAGGGAGAGTTCACCCAAAAATAAAGTTTATTCACCCTTGTGTGGTTTTAAATGTTTTATGGGTTTCATTCTTCTGTTGAACACAAAAGAAGATATTTTGATGCCAGCGACCAGCATTTTTCAAAATATCTTCTTCTGTTCAGCAGAGTAAAGAAAGACAAATAGGTTTTGTACAACTGAATTTTCATTTCTGGGTAAAATGTCCCTTTAATTAGGTTAATTAGGCAAGTCATTGAACAACAGTCGTTCGTTCTGTAGCCAATCAAAAATAAAAGAAGGTTAACAATACGTTAATAAAGAGGTTAATAATAGTGACCCTAAAAGTTTTTTCATTTTTTATTATTTTTTTATTCCAGCCAAATTAAAATAAATACGACTTTCTCCAGAAGAAAAGTATAATAGAAGATATTTTTAAAAAATTAACATTTCTAATAGTTTTATCTTCAGCTGTATGTATTATATAATGAATAAGTGGCAGGATGGATGGGAAATGTGTACAAACAATAAATTACATGAAATCCGCCTTGAAATTTGAATTCTCCAAGATTTGCCTTTTTGGTTATAAGGGAAAACCTTATGTACCTGCAACCTGCAAGACCCCATTTTCTTTAAAACATTTTTACTGGACTGTCCTGTTTTCATTACAAAGTAAAAAAAAATGTATAGTCACTCTGGTAGTTGTTAAAAAATATATATTTTTCAGTTTATTACTTATTCTGTTTATGTCAAATGCTACCTAAAAACAACCTAAAAAAAGCTACTACCTAAGAACAGTCACCAGCTGATGCAACAATTTAACCTGCAGAGGGAAAAAAAATCCTCAGCATCAATGCAGAGATTGACAATCTGTCTGGAACAAACACAGACAAACGATGTGATATACACAGGGAAAAGTCCCTGCGCTGTTGGACTAAATGTCACACCACCTGTTGTATATAAAATAAATCACTACAGATGAGAAAATGCCAGTCTGCCTTAACACACGAGCCAATTCTCCCTGACACAATCCTACGTAGTATTTGAAAATAGAGCCCAAATGCTTCTAGCTTTGCTATGTGTAAATGAACTCATACTGACTCCACTGATGCGTAATTGCACCATTAAATAAACTATTAAATAAAAAAGTGAATGTGATTCAAATAGTCAGAGTATTAATTCTGTCACTGGCAGCAAATTGAGGCATGTTGGTGTATGCGTAAATGACTGATTGCGAATGGAGTAAAGGGGATTGTGGGTATACAGTCTCATCTACACTGTGAGACAAGCAGAAAGGAAGCCTTGGGGCAAATGTCAAATATGCGGAATGGAGCTTGGACTGGAGGAATAAAGAGACACAGGTGTTATTTTTGGCTGGCAAATGCCATAGGTTGCCTATTGAGGGTCCGCAGTATGCGACCTTTCCAGAGTGGCCGTGGTTTGCAATGAGAAAGATGACAGGCACAGGAAATTGGTTTTAACGAGAATGAAACTATTCACCCTGCAGAAAATGCCATCCACCGGTGCCGACTCTGAGGTGATAGACCTGTCACATAAGACCAACTCGAGGGGGACATTTATTTGCCAATGGCTCGTCAATAGCAAAAATACATGACAAAAGAAGGCAATTTGGTGAAAAAAAAAAAATCTGGCTCTGAAAAGCTTGAGGCAGACGTGTCATTGAAAGTCAGCTGAAATCTCATCTGATCACCTTTAACACGACTCTCCCAAAGGACTTGAGGTTTGGCTGGTTAGCAAGGCCCAGTTAGCCTCTGTTGGCAAATGCTGTAACCACACCATCTGGATCTGAAATACACCCTTGACTGTGGCCAGCCAAATCACAGATATTTTGTCCTTTTGCTTCAAGACCTGTGACTTTTTGACTTTTATTCAAAATCTTTTTCCTCAGTCCACCTGTATTACTTGTCATTTTTATAATGTTTGCATCTTATTTTCATATAATTATATGAAAATAATGTACAATTACAAATATATTATTAATTATAAGAAGTTAATTATAATATGCTATGTAAATATATTGTCAGGATTGAAATCCAAATATATTATTTACAAATTACAGTAAAATTATTTTTAAGTTGTCTTCTCTTTTGTTAAGCTTTCTTTAGATTTTAATGTATCATCGTTACATCAGTCAAACATCAGTTTGAGGTTGTTTTTTTTAACACCTTTTAGTTTTTAATGTTTTATTTTCATAACATTTTTTTTCTATTTTAGGACTGCAAAAATAAATTCTCTCATTGGTATTAAATTAGTGACATTTCAATGTTGTAAAGGTATGACGTTGATTAGGTATGACCAAATTCCATGTATTGTACAGTATAACACTCAAAATTCAAATAAATGAAAAAATTAAATGAATAAAAATAATTTTTTATATGACAAACGGTTAATTATTTTCACAGTTTTTTCCTTCTTCATTTTAATAATTTGGTTTTCGTTGTAGTTTTCATTGAGAAAAATAACAGACTTTTTCAGACTGTTTGCCTCTTTTTTGTTGCCATCAGCAAGTCAGGGTCGAGTTTCCCAAACCACAGAAAAAAATCACAAATGTCAAAAGCTATACACAAGTTTAAGATTCTGTTTGCAAATGTTTGTTGAACTATAGTTTCAGTAAAACACCAAACCATTGAACTACAATGCTTAGCGTATATGACTACACCCCCCGTAAATCTCTCATTTTAATGAATATTTTCTATAGGAAGCTTTACAATATTATATTTATGCATATACATTAGTTTAGTCAGTACTGATGCCAAACCTGGAGCTAATCTAACAGAATAACGTACAATAATGGTTCAAAAATTAGTAGCCCAAATGTAAATGTTAGGGAAAAATACTAAATAAAACTTTAAAAAATAGAAAAAAATCATAAGAAACAAAAAATATATACAATTTTGTTGAAATGTTGTAGTTTGTAATTTGCAATATTTTGCATGAATTTAAATGTATTATCTTTCCATTTCTAAAGATGTTCTGTGATTAAAATATTATTTTAATAAATATATCTGTTTAATAAATCTGTTTTGTTCAAATGCACCAATATATATGGTGTGTACTGTATGTGTGTACTGATGGAACTTGTAAACTCAAATTAGAGTAAAACAGCGGTGTAAAGTAAAGTTACATATTCTCATTACTGTAGTTGAGTAGTTTTTCCTCAAGGATTGTACTTTAGTAAGTAGTTGAAAAAAATGTTGTCCTTACACTTGGGTACGTTTTTAGTTCTGTTTTGTACTTTTACTGTGCTATTTTGCTTCAATATGCAGTCCCTACTTTGTTTATTTTTTTATTTTTTATGGTTATTGGCTAACATCAGATTTATTCCCATCCAGTCAAATCGTGCATCAGACAGACCAACCTTAAGACACTTGTACAGTGTGGAAGCATTAAAAGAATCCAAGAAAATGCAAAATTGTTACATGCTGGGAAACAAGAGACTGTTAAGACTGCATGACACTGATGGGAAGATGAAGGATGCCTACTATATGATGACTGAAATTGTCAAATTGCCTTGAACAATAAATAAATGCACTACAGAATGTTACGTTTACAAATACATGCACAAACTGCGTGTATACTATCACTGCTCTATCAGTGTATTCTATCAGTGCTCTATCAGGTTTGACAAGCTCGGTTTGTGGTGCCAACTACTGGACACTCATAGCTTCTTAGTCAGGGTTCAAAGTGCATAACCTGTTAGCATATCGTCACAGATAGATATTTGCCTCTTAGGTTGACAAATTTCACAGATTTCACTCTGCATGTAACATCTGATATCTGTTGGCTTATTATAGGTGCATATATTAATGTAATGGGTTCTCACATTTTAAATTAATCCCACATTTTTATAGTCCATGAATAGCAAATAATTAAACTTACACTTAGAAACACCCTAAAAGAAAATGGCACTGATGTAAGCTACATTTTTAATTAGAAGGGTATAAGGTGGAATAATTTTCACAGCGTAATACTCACTACTCATGAGTAGGCTCACTACTTACTACTCTGCTTTTAAAATGACTACTTTTTGCTCATACTTTTAGTATTCAGAACAGAAACATATACTCTACTTGCACTACATCTTTGGGCAAGTAATGGTACTTTTATTCGAGTACAATTTTTCAGTACCCTTTCCACCACTGATGATTAGTCATGTATTGGCCAAAACGAACTGAGCGCCCATTTACAGTACAAAGAGTGCATATCCAGATTGTCTTCTCCTAACAACCTAGATGACTTTGTCTAGCTATTACAGGCCTCATTGGTCTCACCAATAACAAACTGTCACGTTTATATTTGCTTTACACTTGTTTTTTAACAACCATACAATTAACCGGAGCTGTTCCTGCACACCGAGGTGCACCGTCAGTCATTCTCACAAGCCCTTCAGAGTTCCGGCTTCCTCTGCTGCAGCCCTGCTTATTATGTATTTAAAGCACTGGATGACTCCCTGCTGGTTCAGGCCCGTCGACTTCCCTCCTGTCAGAGCTGCCAGGAGAGCGATGAATGCTTTATGGAGAGCGAGAGGCTACTTGAACTACTGAGATCGGGATAAACTTTCCTGCACAAAAGGTCCATTCATACGCATGGCACATTTATTGGACTGTTCATTGTTATAGATTAGGGAGGGCACGTGAAGTGATGTTGTATGTTTCATGAATATTGATGCGTACAGCGGACATTCGGCGGTGTGTCGAGAGAGAGCCATACATGACAGTTGTTAATATGCAGGGATCTGAGAGCTGGAGAAGCTTCGTGTTTTTGCGGTACACAGGAGAGGAGCCTGACCCATTTAAATGGCAGATTCCACGCGTGTAGTGCCTCACAATAAGGTGAGAGAGCAAGAAAACTACTAGACTGTGTCAAGGAAAAGGAGACGTGGGCAATCGGAGCCAAGGCACTGATGAGATCTGTTTTCAGCCAACACATGGAGAATGATTGTTTGTAGTATAAAATTAGGCTTGGTAATATGCTAGAAATGGTAGAGCTGTGGGGTATGGATGATTATGTAAATGCTGTGTGTTTTTGTGAGTATATGTGCACTTTTTGTCTTGTGTAATCGGGTTACTTTCATAATTATAGTCTTCTTTGCCTTTTTTGTAAGTGTTTGGATACTGAAGTAATTTCTTTCATTAGAGCTGTAAGTTTTTTGACTATGATGCCCATCCTCCCCATCTCTGCCCTCCAGTGCGAGAGTCTTCAAAGAGTGAGATTTCACTATAAGATCCCATTTCCATCTTTCTCATGTTGTGAGTTCATCATTTTCTCTCTCTTTCCTTTCGGCTTCCTCTTCTTTATCTGCGCTTCTCCATTTTTCTCATCTCACAATGCCTCTCAGATTAAAAGCGACATGTTCTCTGATTATAAAGGCGTTCGAAGAATGAAAGAAGGTGGTGTTTGGATCAGTCCACTGACTGAGCTTATGAATGAGTCAATAAATCATGGTGTGTAGTGGTGCTTACGAAGCGCTGTTTTTTAACCGCTTCAGACCTTTTAAGGTATTTGTATATAGGCCATGAATAAAGTATAAGTCATAATGTGAGTCATAATAAAAGAATTGATGGGGAAATAGAATTTGCATGGGAATGAAAATACAATGCAATGAAGCAAAGCTAATGTATTCTGGGATCAATAGTCGATCTATTCATCCTGTATTCACAGTGCTTTACTTATTCCACATTTTGTTGTTACAGTATAATTTCAAGATGGTCTAAATTCATCATTTCCCTCAAAATTCTACAAACAATACCCCATAATTTCAACATCAAAGAAGATTGTTAGAAATATTTGCAAATTCATTACAAATTACAAAAAAATTGCATGTATCTAGTATTCACAGACTTTGCCATGGCATTAGAAATGAAGCTCAGGTAAATTCTGTTTCTACTAATCATCCCAGGGAACTTGACTGAAGTCAGCTTGTGGTAAATGCAGTTGATTGGGCATGATGTGTAAAGGTGCACACTGGTCTTTATGAGGTCCCACGGTTAACAGTGCATGTCAGAGCACAAACCAAGCCTTCAAGTCCAATTGTCTGTAGACCTCCGAGAGAGAAGTGTACTGAGCCACAGATCTGGGGAAGGGTACAGAAAAATTTCTGCAGAATTGAAGGTCCCAGTGAACACAGTGGCCTCCATTATCTGTAAACGAATGGCGTTTGAAACCACCAAACACTTCCTAAAGCAGATCGTCTATCAAAACAGATTTCTCAAAGAGTTTAATAATGAAATAATGAATTTTATCCATTTAGGAAAAAGTGAAGCACTGTGAATACTTTCCAAATGCACTGTCTGTCTGTTTGTTTGTCTGTCATAAAACTACAATTAAAGGATTAGTTTACCCAAAAATGTAAATTCTGCCAAAAATTACTCACCCCATGTTGTTACAATCCCCTGAAACCTTCATTCATCTTCAGAACACAAATTAAGACATTTTAGACCAGATCCGAGAACTCTCTCATCCTCCAGAGACACCAACAGTCCTGAGGAGCCAAAAACATTGTCAAAACTTATCATGTGACTTAGTGGTTTAAATCATATAAAGCTCCAAGAACACTTTTGTGTGGCAAAAAACTGTAAATACAAATTTATTTGCTTATATATTCTGTCACATGTCAGGTCAGATTGCACATTTACTACAGCAGCATGACATATTGTTTTTAGAGTCAGAAGCATGACACACAAACACCTTATTGCCAGTATAAATGCGCACCCTGATCTGATATGGAAGACATTGGTGAACAAAGTCATTTTTACAGTGCCACACAAAAGTGTTCTTGGTGCTTCATATGATTTCATTTGAACCCTGGACGTTATATCAATGTTTTTGGTTCATTTCTGAACGTCTTGAGAGCATTGCTGTCTCTGGAGTATGAGGGAGTTCTCTGATTTCAACTAAAATATCTTAATTTGTTTTCCGAAGATGAATGAAGGTCTCAGAGGTATGGAAGGACACAAGGGTGATTAATTAATAACAGAATTTCCATATTTGGATGAACTAATCTTTAAGTTAGTTTTTTTATGTTAAATTTAGGGGCGACACAGTGGCTCAGTGGTTAGCACTGTCGCCTCACAGCAGGAAGGTCGCTGGTTCAAGTCCCAGCTGGGTCAGTTGGCGTTTCTGTGCGGAGTTTGCATGTTCTTCCCGTGTTGGCGTGGGTTTCCTCCGGGTGCTCCGGTTTCCGCCACAGTCCAAAGACATGCTCTATAGGTAAATTGAATAGGCTAAATTATTGGTAGTAGTGTATGTGAGTGAATAAGTGTGTATGGGTGTTTCCCAGTACTGGGTTGCTGCTGGAAGGGCATCCGCTGTGTAAAACATATGCTGGATAAGTTGGCGATTCATTCAACCATGGTGACCCCTGATGAATAGAGGGACTAAGCTGAGAATTTTCTATTCAAATTCAAACTAAGAAGTTTAGCATAATTTCAGAACAATGCTGAACCTGCAGAAGAATTTTTTTTTCATTGATAATATTGATGTTACATAATATTGATGTTGCACTTTATGATCTTCTTATTTGCCTCCACATTATTTATAGTTTCATGACATTGTGATGTTGGCTTATATGGTTACTGTACAGAGGAATCCATCTTATATTTATGCAATAAGAAAGATGGATTGGGAATACAGGATGTCCCCGATCCGCCCTCAACTAGTCAACTGGCCACTCGCTTAACGATAAAATATGACACCGGTGACATTAAAACATCCTTAGAAGAACCACGCTTAATTTCTCGCCAATTACGGCATGCCCTGTCGAGAGAGCGTGAATGGGCCCGTAATGCATAAGAGAAGAGGAAAAGATGAAAGAGGAAAGTGCGGAAATGAAAGACTTTCACAGGCCTAATGGTGGAGTCATGGGCAGTAATGATGACGAACAAGCAGTGGTTGTGTTGTTAAACATTGAGCTGACCTGCTGCTTTTCTCAGTTTGTCTTCTAATTGGGTCTGGTGCTCTAGTGAGGCAGAGATTCTCCATGCTGGGCTCTGTGTGTGTGCGTGTGTCGTGCTCTCTCACACCTCTCTGAAGTACAACATGACCGCCTGCCGCCACTGGCCCTAATTGATCATCATTGTTATGTCTTTGCTATGGCTGCACACACTGGCATTTGAGACTTGGCATTTGGAGAAAACACATTGTTTCTTTCGTAATGTGGTCCTGCAGCTTTAAATCACATGAAAAAAGACTTCATTCTTGTTGGATAAAGCCTCAAACTGCACTGCAGGCTGTCTTAAAAGGTTTGAATGAGGAGCCTAATGATTCACAGTTGTCTGGTTTGTATAAGCTTAACCCTGTCTCACTTTTGCTAGTGTTACAGTGTCCATTTATGAATTCAGGAGGAATTTTAGAGGAAGATTCCTGTAAGGAGGCTAAATTAAGATGGTGGGATGTCTGGTAAATATTGACTGCAGTGGAATGAAAAGGAGGAGGAAGGAGGGACAAATATTGACCGATCTGTTAATAATCATCTCACACTGAGAAAAATAGTTCAGGTCTTTATGTCTGCGACCTGTCAACATCACCTCCTGCCTAAATAAGCAAGAAGAATAAAAAAAAAAAATATTGGGGGGGGGGTCTTTAATATATTTTTTATTAAGATGAGCCGATTCTGTGAGTTGGTGACCCTCTTCATGACTTCTAAACAAAAAGCAAAAAAAATCAATGGTTCACTGCTATGGTGGAAAAAAAACTTGTTTACATGTAGATCACAGAAAAAGAAAAAGAAAATTATTAATGATGTTGATGTTTTAGATGATCACTCTACAATTACAATTGCTTAAGATTCAAGAAAATTTGTAATTAGTATTAATGCTGAAAATGAATGCGCAGATCAATGCATTTAGAAAACATTTCTAAAGGTGCAGTTGAAATAAAAATTTCCCCAGTTGTTGGTTACAACCAAAGAAATCCATATATACAAAGAAAACAAATCTAATTAGTTTACAAATTAAATTATGCGTAATAAAATGAAATGACGCAGGGAATAAGTATTGAATACATGAAGAAAGGAAGGTGTAGAAATGCTCAGTGAAAAAGGTCAGTATTTATAACAGCAACCCTCTGCCCATCGTCATTATAAATGAATATTAGCTGCTTCAGTCCAACATCTACATTAGCAGGATGATGAAGATGAAACCAGTGTGGACATTTCAGCAAGGAAATGATTTAAAACACAGCCAAGGAAGCTCTCCAATGCTTTCTGAGAAAGAAAATTAAGTTGTAGAACGGCCCGGCCAATCACCTGACTTGAATCCAATATAAAATGCAAATCAAAGATCCGATTTGATAGACGAGACCCATCAAGATTTTTACACTCTGTTGAAGTCGGTGAAAAACTCACACCTGAGCAATGCATGTGTCTTCATTCCCTATATGAGAGGCGTCTTGACGCTGCCATCACCAAAAAAGCCTTTTATATAAAGTATTAAATACATTTCAGTAGTTCAGTGTTTTCTGCTTCTGTCAATTTATTGTTATGACACATAACTCATTTTTCAGATTTTGTTTTGTTTTATTTTTATGTTTGTGTTGTTTGGGTTTTTACCAAAATCTGGTTCAATTCCATGTCAACAGCTTCTTTAGAATTATTATTTCTAGGAAAAAACTTGACGTGTTCAATACTTATTTTCCCCGCTGTATATGTCTACAAACTTCTAAATGGTCATATTGGCTGCCTTTTTCATGCATTTGATCCTGTCTCTTCATTATTGCTTCTTAGGAGCAGTGGAATAGTAATAAAATTGTAGGCTGGAGACAGGTGAAATAAGAAAGGATTAATGGGAAAGCTGTGAGAATAAAAAGCTATGCATTTCTTTGGGGCATAGAGAGTGGATGGGGAATCCATCAATGCTAAAGTTTTGACATCGCTTGATTGGAGACTAAAGACAGTTTTAACATCGTGTTCACTCTTAACTAACATTGCGTTCAAACTTTTTGCAGCTGTAATTCCTTCGTTCCAGTTTCATCCATCTTGTATCTTCTTTCCATTTCGACACTCACGCCTTGTTACCTGTCAGTCTATCTGCCATTTTCTCCTATTAAAACTAAACCGTCTTTCTCTCCTTTTTCTCTCGACACTCTTGTATTCAGGAGGATGAACCTGTCCTCTCCTCCTTTAAAGTAAACCCCGCTTTTACTCTTTGGGCAAAGGGACTAAAAGCATTCATATTTTACCACCACTAAAAGCCTTAAGAGAGTTTAAGGATTTAACAGTCTTCTAAGATCACTCAGCATATTTAAAACAATTCTTTGGGTTACATAAATTAGATCTTTTATAAATGTGTGCTGTTTTGCCTTAGCGGAGGCACTTACCCCAGTCAGGCATTACAGGAGGATTTGTGTTATTTTACAAAACTACTTACGGTTGACGTTGATATGGCATTTAAGAAAAAAAAAGAGGAAGCGTACAACATAAACCTCTGTGCTGAGAAAATTAGTTTAGAAAAGACTGAGTGTAGATGATATTTTTGATGAAGTATGAAAATACAAATAGGCTGCTGTGAGCACTTAACAGCATAGTTTTCTTACTCAGTGTTTCTTTGGGCAACACTGTATCATACAGAGGGTGTTTCTACAGTATGGTTTATTGGTTAGAACACACAATAAAGTTGTTAAGATTTCATGAATAAACCATCACTAGTCAATGTTCATTTCGAATTATTTACATTGCATTGCTAATTTCTGAATATTTATAGTGTTTTCATTATTAAATTATACTTAATTAAAATGTAACTTGAAATGTAAAAAATATCTGAATAATATCAGTGGGGATTTTCAGTAGCTGTGTCAGAAGATAGCGAAAAGTCACTTATTCATTCATTTATTCAGTCATTTTCCTTTGACTGAGTCCTTTATTTATCAGGGTTCATCACAACGGAATGAACCGCCAACTATTCTGGCATATGTTTTACACAGTTTGTGCCCTTCCAGCTGTAACTCAGTACTGGGAAACACTCATACACTCTTCATTCATACACAAACTACGGCCAATTTAGATTATTCAATTTAATTAAATTAAATTCTATAGCTCATGCTTTTGAATTGTTGGGGAACCGGAGCACCCAGAGGAAACCTAAGCGAACTTGCAAACTCCACACAGAAATGCCTCAGGGCTTATAAGCCAGATATGGAGCCAGCACCTCATTTGGCTTGTTCATGCTGATAAGTGATGTGTTAACTGGAAATTTGCTATCAATTTTTTTTTTAGCAGTGACAACAAATCTGAAGACAAATCATTTTGACACATTAGATTTTGTAGTAAGCTAGGCCTAATTTTATTACAGTTATAAAACATTTACTCTAATAACATGGTACACTTGACACAACATAAAAGCCTTTTCAATGGTTTGCTTTCACATTCAGATTGAAATCATTCAAACTATCAACAAGCAGCAGTCTCAAGTTAGGACACTTTAATTTTCTTGCATTTTGTTTTTAAAGATGATCAAACTGCATTGTCAAGTTTGCAGTGTTATAAATGAAATGCAATGATGTTTATTGAATGTATAATGCATAATGTTTTTGTATTTTTTTGTATCCAAAAGCATGTCATGCTCACTGTTGCGCTGGTGGTCTGAATATAAGAGATTAATTGAGGTTGAATCCCAGCTGTGCTGACATTCAGTACAGCAGTAGTCTTGTGAATGTTATATTGATAAACCATAAGCTGAGACACCCTGATGAGCTTGTTTAGTCATTTATAACTGTCCGCAAGGGTATGTATGTGTGTTCAAAATGAATGTGCAAACAGAACGTCAGGGCAGATGTATTGAGAGCTGTGTTGTTGTGATGGGAATTGGCCTAGAGAAAAAGTCACTGGTGGATTCTCCAGTAGAGCAGATCATAGATGCCAGAAAACGAAACACTGCATTATTAGATCAGACTAAGCCACGCACACTCAAAACAACATTCTGACAGATGTCTTTGCGATGGTGCAGACTGTAACATGTACATTTAATGAGTTCTTTTTTTTGCCAAGAACTATTAGTTGGCTCGAAAATTTTCTGTGATCATCTGATATGTGCCGTTTTTTTGGAAAATCTGAACAGAAACTCTTCATTTCCTTTCCTTTGAAAAAAATATCATGCATTTGTTTTTTAATATTTAATTTGTTAGTTTTAGCTGTCTGTCCAGTATAGCCAGCATGGTATAAGACATACTCATTTTGACAACTTGTTAGAAATCATATGGTACAATGGAAGGAAATCACAGCAACCCAATGCAATTAGGCATGTACAGTAGATGTGGTCCAGACAAGGTTGAGAAAAATGAACAATGATTTAAAGTCCATGTAAACTGGAAGTTGCTGAGACTTTTTTTCAGTATATTGATGCACTTCCAACTGAAACGGGATATTGAGAAGGGACAGGGCTTTCATTTTGTGCATCATTCACTCATAGCAATCTAACGTAAGAGAGGGTATTAATATTCAGTTTCTATGGAAGCCCTCAGTTTGACGCCAACAGAAGGACCGCCACTCCAAAAGTGCAAGCAAATGGTATAAGACTTTCATTAAAGATTTGAAAAACCCAAAAAAATTTCAGTGGATTAACTTGCATGGATTAATTATTCACCTTAGCAATAACAATGTGAGCTAGCAAAATAATCATTGTAAATTTTTATTTCACACAGACTAAACATAAATAACCAATAAACAAGGGTTTATCAACAGATTGCCTTGTGTTAATGGATGCAGAGGCAAAGAACCATCCGTACCTCCTAATGTAAAAATGCATTTCAATTTATTTAACGTATGGCAAGCTGTTGATTATCCTGCTTATTCTGTGGTTATTTGCTCGGAGAACTTAATAAAAGTTAATTTTGCTCCTTTCAGTGCCTTTCACTCCTTTTTTTTACCATTTGACCAAATTTGATAAGTTATAACATCATGTTAGATCTCCTAGTCTCCACTTTTGATTCAGTTATAGACAAACAGAGAGGGTGCGCGAGAGAGAGATCATGTGTGTTTGTAAAGGACACGAGCATATCTAATAGATCATATAATGTATTTGCTAACTTTTCCGAACTATTTTGCAGCTTATTTGTGAGTTGGTTGATCAACATCAGCTCCTGGCTGAAGCACACATCAGTATCCTCGAGATCAAACAATTGATCGAAGGCTCCGTCAAAAATAAACAAAAATGTTTATTTAGAAATTAGCCTATAGGCTATTGATTCATAAAATTATACACTATTTATTTTTTTATTTTATATAGTAAAGCATCTGTCTCTTTTATCGATATTCATTAAACAAAAACAGTATTTGGTCTCCTTAACTGTAGTAGGTATACCGCTATGTTTGTTTTGCTGACATTGCAGGCTTGCCTTCATTACATTCATCCATAATAAAAAAATACACTTAAATTTTCTCTGAACATACATAGCAGCATCACCTCTTTTCTGAAAAAAAGTGTCTGAAATGGTTTGTTAAATGATTTGGTTTCTCCCACATCCTCCTTTCTTCAGATGTCCTAGTCTGTTGTGATTAGTCAAAAACAAATGCTCATTACCATATCACAATTTTGAAACATGTCAACAACACAAACCAAACTTTTCCAGATCTCTCAGCAACATCTACAGTGTTTGAGCATCAAAGTATACATTGTTTGTGAACAGCCAAGGAAGACCAGAGGCTGAAATGATGCTATTTTACTTACGTAGGTTTGAGCAGGAATTATTGACAACTAATTTCAGGTACTTCAAAATTGGTCCTTTCATGCACAATATATCTGTGGCCATATACATATAATGTTAGCATGGTCAGCAAATCATGGAACACTTCAGATTTATGTAGCTAGCCATGGGGATTTTCATCGGTGCCTTACACATGTTGTGTTATATTGGTATGAAAGCAAAGTGAGCCATGTCAAGTATATTTTTACCCATACTCAAAATTGGTCACTTGCTTTTAACCCATCCAAGTGCACACACACATTTTGAGTGAGGAGTGAAAGCACACAAACACACACAGTGAGCATATACCCAGAGCAGTTAGGGATTAACGGGAATAACCTTTCGATTACAAGTCCAACTCCCTGACTATTAGGCCGCAATTGCCCACAATCAGCAAAAACTTTCATATTAATGTCTGAAAAAACCTGGACACTTTTCACCAGCAAAACTATGATCAGTATGCTCTTTATTAACCCTTTGACATGTATGATCACACTGGTGTGATCAGTCTTGGCTGGTCCTTGGGGCATACGGTCACGTTCAATGGGTTGCGTGATCAGCTGATAAATTAAAATCTGCTGTCTCGCAATTGCTCGCACTGAGCCAGAGAAAGAGATGCGCAGCGCTTTTCATAAATCAAACAACATTTATTTCATGTTTCAGACATTTAAATACACAAGTATTAGCAAAACATAACATTTATGGTTTGTTAAATACATGCTGATGTCTATGAAGAGGACAATTATAATTATTCTTCAATATAATCAGACAATGTGCTTTATTCACATCAGATACACACAGTTTAGGTTACTAGAACATTAATTCTATTCCTCTGCCAGTTAAACAGCCACCTACTATTTTGTATTTCAGGAGAAGTTGGCGAATTGACATCTAGACACTTTAAACTCCCCCCGCAGCACAGACTATTATGATGGTGTCCATCATAGTTCAAATAATATGATCATTACTAAACTAATTAAATGACAAAATATACATTCTTACACATATTTGAGATTCAGAATATCAGATATTTCACAATATAGTTAAGATGTTTGTCAATATTTTCATAAAAGAGGAAGAAAGAATCAAAAACAATATATGCATAGATCATTTAGGTAAACTTGACACATCGTGATGGAAACATTAAAGTCATGCATTCTAAATAACGGTCACTAATAAAAACTCACGCAGGGGAGTCAGCGAGAGCATATGAAACTTGCGTGTGGAAGGGTTAAACATATGTGGGCACCAGCATCAAAACAAAACCCGTAACCTTGATTAAACATTCATCTCTTGCAGTGTCAGAGTCTCTCTACATTATCATGCTATCATACGTGCTCTTTTCCTCTACATGTGCACAAATCCTCCAGGCCATCAACAGTGGCTCATACTGGGTTGTGCGTTCCCTTTCCCCAGGCTTGCTCATATAACTGAGGGCTTTGTGGTTCTGCACACCACTCCATTTGCCTTGTGCCCCACCGCCAGCCGTGCTGCTATGCAATAGATTCTCCACATATGCCAATGAGTGCAATGAGTCTCTTGATTGATACATCTATCAATCGTAGATCCCCCAACACTCTCCCTGCAGGACAGCATCCATGCAGCGCTCAGATCTGCTCTGTCTCGCCAATCACATGTTCTGCAAAAACTTCATTTGCTTGCTTGCTTGCTCTGTCATGGGAAATTAATAAGACACAGTCCAAATGGTGTGCGCGATAAGCCCTCACCCTTGATGGGCACTATTGGCTGAGAGCTCGCTCTGAAGGGCTCAGAGAACAGCCTCTCTGCTATTTATAGGCCTGGCATCGTGTGTGGCAATAGTGGGGGAGCGCTCTTGATGCCAAGTGCATGATTTGTGCCCAGGGAAGTGGCAGGATGGGTGAACACGCTAATGTCATCAAAGCGTTAAGAGAGCGATGAGAAGGGTCGCATAATGTTTTGGAGGGGCCGTCTAAATGGATTAATCATATGATATGCAGATGAAGGAATCGCAGTTAATCATTTAATGTCAATGTTTGCAGAGAAAGGGCTTTCAGTGAAGAGGATTAGACAATGTTATATTATTGTGGTAGCATTAAGGATACACAGTATACTGATTTATGACCTGGAGGTCTAGGGAGATGATTGAGATGCAAAAATGGTTTATTTTATTTTCCAAGGCAATCACAATATGTAAATTTTTTAAAATTGTTGGTAAGTTAATGTGCTCTTGATTAGCAGGTTTGCATATTTAGATGCCTCATTGTTATTCTTGTGCCATGGACTCCCCATCCCAAAATGTGACAAGGCATCTACTGTATATTGTAGGTTATATTAAGAGCTGTCACTGGGACAATATCTTTTAAAAAGTTGCACATTTGTATCTAAATGGTCCATATTGGTATCTTAAAGCTACGTATTACTGTCAAAATCTTTCATTTTAGTACCTAAAAAGTACAAAAGTATACCTATTGTAAAGGTCCTGCCCCGATGAATGCTCTCATAGCTTCATTTCTGATAGTGTGTGAAAAATCTATATTAAAAACTGCTTCTAAAATATTTTAATCTAATTTGGATTTTTTTTATTGTTATTTGTATATAATTTTTATTTAATGATAATTAATATAATAATTTTTGATTATTTTATTCATTCATTCATTCATTTTCTTTTCGGCTTAGTCCCTTTATTAATCTGGGGTCGCCACAGCGGAATGAACCGCCAACTTATCCAGCATATGTATTACGCAGCGGATGCCCTTCCAGCCGCAACCCATCTCTGGGAAACATCCATACACACTCACTCATTCACACACACACACACACACAC
>CAIGQW010000287.1:3087174-3112217 GCA_903798125.1 Danio choprae | reverse complement strand
CATATATTTATATGTGTGCACAGTTAAATTCTATTATTAAAGTACTATTTATAAGTTTGGCGCCTATTATTAATAAGTTTTAAAAGTTTTGAGGAAAGATTTTTTTTTTGCATTGGTTTGATCAAAAATTTAAATCAACTTATATTTCAATAAATTAATTATTTAGTTTTTCATAAAAATTTTTTAAATAGCCCTAAACTAACATTATTTTGACAGCCCTACTATTGTTCATGCATGAATGTGTTATGTACATCTGCAATGAATCACACTTATTATGACATTCTGTGTGTCAAACTGAGGTCTGACCTTCCCTATACACATAAACTAAGAAAGGTTATACCCTATCACATTAACGACCTGTAGTTGACCTGTACTTGAAGTGACAGCTCTGCCATCATCACACATCCATGTAGTAGAACATGATCTCATATTTCTCTGCAGATCCACACAGCTAGAGATACCAGTGTGTGTATGCATGCGTGTTCATGTGTGTGCCAAATGCAGCAGTCACGCATGTGTGATTGCAGCTCTTATATAAACTTGACTCTACAGGGATTCTCGAAGAGAGGGTGGGATGTGCTCCACTGACTGTCACCATTGCACACTTGTACCATTTGTTTAGAGACAGAGTTAATGTGAAACACTGATGTGAAAAAAAATGATTTATTGGCAGGATTTACAATATTGCATAATTGCATTACTGTATGTATAGACAGAGCGCTAAAAAAGGAAGAAAAGGGAGAGAAAATGAAATAAATGAAAATCAATCTTATATTTTTCTGTCATCTCTTTGTCAAAGCAAGTCTTTGCTATGGGTGTTATTATTTTTTAGATGTAGTTTATTAGTGTGTGTCTGTCCAGTCCTTCTCTATTAGCATATGCTTGTGTTCACAACTCCAGGAGTCAGCATAAGCCTCCCCCCAAAATAAAATAATATTTGCATTCACAAGGACACATTACATTGATTAATAGTGACAGTAATGACATTTATGCTACACAATATTTGCTATTTCAAACAAATGATGTTCCTTTCAATTAATCAAAAGTCTGAAAAAAAGGGTTTAAACAAAAATATTTAGTGCAGCATGTTTCGACATAGTCGATGGCTCACAATACTATCATTATATATGCTATTTATTGGTGATAATAATAATTATTGCTTATAATAATAATAATAATAATAATAAATACATACAATATTTTGGGGCATGGGCCTCACGGTGGCGCAGTGGATAGCACTTTCGCCTCACAGCATGAAGGTCGCTGGTTCGAGCCTCGGCTGGATCAGTTGGCGTTTCTGTGTGGAGTTTGCATGTTCTCCCCGTGTTGGCGTGGGTTTCCTCCGGGTGCTCCGGTTTTCCCCACAAGTCCAAAGAAATGCGGTATAGGTGAATTGGGTAAGCTAAATTGTCCGCAGTGTATGAGTGTGAATGGGTGTGTATGGATGTTTCCCAGTGATTTGTTGCAGCTGGAAGGGCATCCGCTGCGTAAAACATATGCTGGATAAGTTGGCGGTTCATTCCGCTGTGGCGACCCCAGATTAATAAAGGGACTAAGCCGAAATGAAAATGAATGAATGAATATTTTGGGGCATCAAATCAGCACATTGATATGGTTTCTTAAGGATCCTATGATATTGAAATTATAATGAATGCTCAAGGATGCTGAAAAAATTGAAACGTTGGCATCACATTAATAAATTTGCTTACAAGTATATAAAAAGGTGATAATATTTATAAAACATTGCTGTTTTTACTGTATTTTGAAAGTCTTTAAAATCTCTTATAAATCTAGCTAGTTACCCCTTTTTCTTGCTGGCTAAGCTGACTATAAGACCACACTTTCCAATAGTTTGCACAATACTGAAGTGAATACATTTATATCGTAGATATATCATTCAAGGATGGTGGCTGAAAAAATATTGGTGTTTCTAACTTTAGTTTTTTTTTTTTAAGTTTGTTTTCATGTATTTGATATGGTATGTTTGATTAAATAATAATGATAATAACATAGCAGGTCCCTGTAGGACTCTTAACAGTTTATGCTGAATTGAGTCTTTGTCTTATTTTCCTTTTGTCAATAAAGCCATCAATTAATTTTTTGTTTAGTGTTAATTAACGTATGATGGGTCTATATATGATGATCATAGTTACAGTAGCCTTGATCACAGTATGAGAGGAAGATTGCATGATGATAACTTCACAGCCCGTTCACGCTCTCCTTTAATGCTGCATTTTTACATTTAAAATTAATCAAACATTTTGCCATTTAAGCAACATCATAAAATTAATCAAACATGGAGACATTTGAAAATGTTTCCATTATATTGTTGTGGATTATTCGATCAAGCAGGCCAGCAACTTTCATTTGATTCTTGCCCTTGAAACAGATCTTACATATATGACTAAGCTGTAATGAAAGGCTGAATGAAAGCATTATAAAACGGAGGAGGTCTCATTACCACATTACATCAATTTTTGCATTTGTACTTTCTTGCAATGCAGTCATATTGTTTATAGATTGACCAGCTATTGCACTCTAAGCCCTCTAAGAGTTCACCATGATGCAAGCTGTCAGAAACTCAGTTCACAACAAATCGTAACCTCTATCTGTCTGAACTTTACCTGAACTGTATTTGTAGCAATGAAGCTGTTCCTAATATGATTACTGAAATTTCTGTATTATATTAATATCTAATATTTCTATCATCTTTGTGTGTATTTCAGAGGGTTATTGATCATCAACTCTGCGACCGGTGGATACCTCCACACCACCACCATGCTTCATCTGCGCCTTTCGAGATCCTCTTTTTCCTCCTTCACACCATGCCTTTCTTCAGTCCTCCTCCTGATCTTCCTCTCAGGCCTCGCTCATCTCTCTCAGGCTAGCGGTGACACGTCCCACAGCAGCCCGGGAAACTGTTCAGGAGAGGACAGCTGCTCTGAAGGTGTCGTCCTGCCCATCTGGAACCCCCAAAACCCCTCGGTGGGCGACAAGGTGGCACGTGCCATCGTCTACTTCGTGGCCCTTATCTACATGTTTCTGGGCATGTCCATCATTGCAGACCGCTTCATGTCATCCATCGAAGTCATTACCTCTCAAGAAAAGGAGATTACAATCAAGAAACCCAACGGCGAGACCACCACGGCCACCGTTCGCATTTGGAACGAGACCGTATCAAACTTGACCCTCATGGCTTTGGGATCATCAGCTCCCGAAATCCTATTATCCGTGATTGAAGTCTGCGGACACAAATTCGAAGCTGGTCACTTGGGCCCGAGTACAATCGTAGGAAGCGCTGCCTTCAACATGTTCATCATCATCGCCCTCTGCGTTTACGTCGTCCCAGATGGTGAAGTTCGCAAAATCAAGCACCTGAGGGTCTTCTTTGTGACGGCAGCCTGGAGTATCTTCGCCTACATTTGGCTCTACTTGATCCTGTCGGTCTTCTCTCCTGGTGTGGTGGAAGTTTGGGAGGCTGTTCTGACGTTCCTGTTCTTTCCGCTTTGTGTGGTTCAGGCTTGGATCGCCGACCGCCGATTGCTGTTTTACAAATACGTCCACAAACGCTACCGTACTGACAAGAACAGAGGCATAATCATTGAGACAGAAGGTGACGGGATGTTCACCAAGATGGACATGGAGATGGACGGCCAAGGCGCTAATTCCCACCATAAGGAAGCACTGGATGGGATGCTGGCCGGTGTGGAGGAAGGAGGAGGCGGAGGAGAAGAAGAAGAGGCCAGAAGAGAAATGGCTCGAACTCTGAAGGAGCTGAAGCAGAGACACCCAGAGAAAGACATGGAGCAGCTGATCGAGATGGCTAATTATCAAGTGCTGGTGCAGCAGCAGAAGAGTCGAGCTTTCTATCGCATTCAAGCCACTCGGATGATGATTGGAGCTGGGAACATCCTAAAAAAGCATGCAGCAGACCAGGCTAGGAAGGTGGTGAGCTGCCATGAGGCCAACCCCCAGGAGGAGGACCCTCACACCATCTACCTGGAGTTTGAGCCCTCACATTACCAATGCTTCGAGAACTGCGGCTCCTTGAAGCTCTCCGTGACCCGGCATGGTGGAGATAGTGGCTGCACCGTCAAGGTAATGATTCCTCTGTCTGTATACAACAGAGCTGTGATTACACTGCTGTGATTGTACTTTAATTATATGGATATGATATCATTCAGAGGCCAGAAACCTACACATGTCCCGGCGGCAAAGATCTGCTCTTAGAGCTATTTTAAATAATTGCTGCACTTAGGAGACAATGTTTTAACAGACTTCACATTAACTGATTTTATTATTTGAACCTTTCGGCTGTGAAGTTCACCATGGGAAATTAGATTATTTAAGTAGCTTTTATAGGAGGTGGATTGTATTAATATTTGATAAGAACTTATTAATAAAGAACTTTATCTATAATGATAATAATAAAAAAAAAAAATGATGTCACTTTATTTTCAGCTACAATTCTAACTAAAAACAAACCATTAACTATTACTTTTAGCTCAATAAACTGCCAGTTGGCTGTTTAGTAATATTTATTAAGATAATAGTTAGGTTTACATAGGTATTAGGTAGGATTTGGAATGTAGAATAATATCAGGCAGAATGTTTAATTTATAAGTAATAATAAACAGCCAATATCTAAACAACAGGTAGGTAATAAGCCACTTGTTACTTGAAGTAAGCCGAGTCAAGTTTTGGTATAAAGAAATTAATTTGTAATAATATCATATTAAGAAACTAATACGTTTTTGTTAGTTGTATAATAATCATAATAATGATGTTATTATTGTTGTTGTTAATGATGATAATAATTATTATTTATTATTCAAATTCACAATAACACTATATGATTAATACATCACATTTAAAATTTGCTTTATTATCATACTGTATTAAAAGGATTTCCCCCACAACACACTCACTTGGCCTTTTCAGAATATAAAAGCAGCATTGCTTCCTCACATTTGCTCTGTATGACAGCAGACACTGTTCCTGTATGCAGGTTGACTATCGCACAGAGGATGGCACTGCTAACGCTGGATCCGACTACGAGTTCGCCGAAGGCACTCTGGTCTTCAAACCTGGAGAAACGGTGAAAGAGCTCACGGTCGGTGTGATTGATGATGACATATTTGAGGAAGATGAGCATTTCTACGTTCACCTCAGCAACCCTCGAGTCGTCCACCGTGCTGAAGTCTCTATCCTTGACCCCAATGCGGTTTCGCCGGGGAACAGCATTATAGGCTCCAGCCACATTCCTCCAAAAGCCGCCTTGGGAAACGCTCACACTGCTACCGTGACCATTTACGACGACGACCATGCAGGCATCTTCACGTTCGAGAGCAATTCAACACGAGTGAGCGAGAGTGTGGGAATCATGCAGGTGAAGGTCCACAGGACGTCTGGAGCGCGGGGCAAGGTGGCAGTGCCGTACCACACTACTGAGGGCACTGCCAAAGCTGGAGAAGACTATGACGAGGTGGCCGGCAAACTGGAGTTCCTCAACGATGAGACCATGTGAGTTGAATATTCTTCATTAGTTCGATTGTATTCTGGTTAAAAGACAATATGCTCTTTGTCACCGCCGGCACTGATGAAACCAGATGTTTGTAGAGAGCAGATGTTTGTGTGCAAGATTGAATCAAGCTATTAAAAGTTTAGCTGCCTCCCAGTTTGCATACTTCGAAACTCTAAAAATGGGTTGTTTTAACTCAACTTTGGCTCAAATATGGACAAACCCAACTGTTGGGTTGAGTTGGAAAAAAAAAACTGTTGGGTTTGTCCATATATGAATGGTTAAAACAACACCGCATTTTTATTTCATATTAAAGTGCATGCTTAAAAAAATACAAGCTTTTAAGAACGAAACAAACTATTTGGTCTTTTAAATGCTGTTTTGACATGCAATGAAAATACAGGTGAAAATTTCCATAGAGGAGGCTGTATATGTACAGCATGTGGCCATTATATTCGCAATTCGATTGATTGAAATGGTGCAAATGGATGGACTAATTACATAATTAACAACTTTCCCACTTGTACCACCCACTCATTGCATCCTTTTTAAAATTATTCGAATTTATGATACGTGTGTGAGATGGGTTTTAGCAACCACTTAGCTCAGTTCAATTAAAATCCAGACACAATTATTTAACAGGCAGTATTCACAGAGCATCTGTTGATTAATGGCTTGAGAAAGTAAATATTATTCATTCATTCATTTTCATTTCGGCTTAGTCCCTTTATTAATCTGGGGTCGCCACAGCGGAATGAACCGCCAACTTATCCAGCATATGTTTTACGCAGCGGATGCCCTTCCAGCTGCAACCCATCCCTGGGAAACATCCATACACACCCATTCACACTCATACACTACGGACAATTTAGCTTACCCAATTCACCTGTACCGCATGTCTTTGGACTTGTGGGGGAAACCGGAGCACCCGGAGGAAACCCACGCCAACACAGGGAGAACATGCAAACTCCACACAGAAACGTCAACTGACCCAGCCGAGGCTCGAACCAGCGACCTTCTTGCTGTGAGGCGAACGTGCTACTCACTGCGCCACTGTGAGGCCCTAAAGTAAATATTAATAATATTTTATTATTCATTATTTTACTATTCAAATCTGTGTAGCATCAAATATAGCCAGGTAAACATTTTGATAGTTTTACTGTAGTTATTATTTTTAAAGCATTTGTAAAGAAATACCTATAAATGCTGTAGATTGGTTTTAATAGATATTAGCATAAATGTAAATATAAAATATCTGAAAATATAAACAATATTATTATTGGATGCTTCACGATAGTGTAAGCTAAATTGTGTTTTATTAAAGGTACTATATATTTTTGTTGTGTGTGTATGCAAGTCACATTTTTATTGCCAAAGTGCAAATAGTTTTGAACTGGAACATGAATTCAAATCCATTCAAATCCATCACATTAGAAGTGCTTTTATTACCGTTTTCTATTACACAACTTAAAATATCAAATTAAATACGACATATTGCAAAATATGTTTTTATGCTCGCATTTCAAAACATAATTCATTTCCTTCCGCTTAATCCCTTATTCATCAGGGGTCACCACAGGGGAATGAACTGCCAACTATTCCGGCATATGTTTTACGCAGCGGATGCCCTTCCAGCCGCAACCCAGTACTGGGAAACACCAATACACTCTCGCATTCACACACACACTCATACAGTATGGCCAATTTTGTTTTACCCAATTCACCTATAGCGCACATCTTTGGACTGTGGGGGAAACCGGAGCACTCCGGAGGAAACCCACGCGAACACAGGGAGAACATGCAAACTCCACACAGAAATGTCATGACTCGAACCAGTGACCTTCTTGCTGTGAGGTGACAGTGCTAACCACTGAGCCGCTGTGCCACGCTTCAAAACATTAACATTTTGCAAAACTGTAATGGAATTGTTTTCACATTTGATTTGAAACATGAAAGTGTCACATGATCCATCTTTAAAGATATGGCTATGTGTTTATTTGTAGAAACGTTTTCCATTGGCTATAATGCAACAGGTGCTTTAAGAGGCACTACTGTATTGAACAGTTTAAAAATGGTTGATCTGTTTATCTGCAACTTCTGTAAAATGCACAGTTCCTCTGTGAAAAATGATAGTATAACACTTTTTGGACTTTGTCAAATATACAGGGATTTCCTTACCATTAATCCTTGAATAACATGCCTACATTTCCTTTAATTTCTGTAAAAATGGCTGCGATAATTGTAAACTTTCCTCATTGTGACATTTGTAATGACTTATCGTATTAGAAATAAAAATGTTTTAGTTGCATAACATCAGTTAATGTAAACAAAAATCTTTTTTTATAACAACATTTAGAAAAGTTTTTAGCAAATCTGCAATAAAAACCAGCCTACTGTCAATGACTAATCTGGATGCACCCATATCGCATATTTTCATTTGTAGCTTTTATACACATTGTTCTTTGATTTTTTTTTTCCACCACATCTTGATAGTTAAAGTAAGATGATGTTCCCCGGTGACCTGTTTTGATCAGAGTTTACCTGGATTACAGGCTCTGGGACTACAGGCACTAAAAAGGAAACACTGGTAGATAAGAGCTAGGCAGAAAGAAATCTATAAGTCTCACATGAAAGCAGATTGAACATAGGATAAAGTTGAGGAGACGTGTGAAGTCTGGAAGAAAGCCAGCGAGGGGGAGATGCAGAACGATAAAGCTGCTGAGTTTTCTCTCAGTCCTGGAAATCGATACTGACCCGCACATCAAGCACATTTCACTGCTGCAGATCTGAGGTGAGCAGGTCAGCTGTAGAAAAGAACATGCTGGTAGTGGAGTGAGAGAGAAGCAATCGTTGTAAACTGATTGTCAGGTTGTAGGTAAACAAATAGGCGTTGGGGTGAATGTTGCCTTGTGAGTCATGGCTGGACTGCACTGACATGTGGAGAAAACCAAGCATTAGATGATGGAGAAGTTACAAATATAAACGGCATGTCTATTCAAACTGACATATTGGCGTGCCACTTCAGATCTTTAAGCCAAGTGGATGTTGAATTCAACTTCCAAAAAAAAAGCGAGAGTTTTTATTTAGACTGAAATTCCAGACCTATTTTTTTTGTCTGTACCAAAAATACCTTTCCTTATAGTTCAAAGACTATTTAGGAAATTAGATTTGAATTCACAGTTATACAAAATCGGAGGAAGATCAAATATTTAATTAAGTTGATGATGCCTCATATATAAGGTGCTTATTTAGTGCTCAAGAAGCATTTCTTCTTATTATTTTTTATGTGTTGCTTAATGAAGTGTGGAAAATGTAGAAGTTTAAAAGAACAGCATTTATTTTAAATCAAAATTTTATACATGATTTTAGTGTAGATTTTCAAATTTCCTAACTGACTTTGCTGAATAGAAGTGTAAGTTTGATATACTGTATATATATTGATACTGATTGATATACATAGCGCCCTTTCTGTTATCAATGTCACACTATAATCATATGTAGATAGTCAGCTGCCATTTTTAGAATTGTGTGCAAATATAAATGGTTTCTCTGTGTACAATTTAAAATATATGCATCGAAGGTTTATTTATATACGTACATGTCTTGGACTTTAAGAACAAGTCAAGCCAAATAAAAAAATAAATAAGAGTCACTACAGCAATCAGTCTCCCCTCTGCCCTGTTTAAAGTTTATGGCCCGTCCAACTCTAAACCTCAGATATCCAAATTATCTCCAAGTTACCCAGTCGTAAACCTCAGCACTTCAAAGGACCCCTCTGTCAAGCTCCTGAAGTTTGCAGACGACACCACACTTATCGGCCTCATTCAGGACGGTAATGAGTCTGCTTACAGACAGGAGGTTAAGGAGCTGGCTGTCTGGTGCAGTCACAACAACCTGGAGCTGAACACGCTCAAAACAGTGGAGATGATAGTGGACTTCAGGAGAAACCCCCCTGCTCTCCCCCCACTGAGCATCATGGACAGCATTGTGGCAGCAGTGGAGTCATTCAGGTTCCTGGGCACCACCATCTCTCAGGACCTGAAGTGGGACACTCACATTGACTCCATTGTCAAAAAAGCTCAACAAAGGCTGTACTTCCTTCGTCAGCTGAGGAAGTTCAACCTTCCAGAGGAGCTGCTGAAACAGTTCTACACTTCCATCATTGAATCAGTCCTCTGCACTTCAATAACTGTCTGGTTTAGCTCAGCTACCCAATCAGACCTCCGAAGACTACGTCGAATAGTTCGGACTGCTGAGCGAATCACTGGTACAACCCTCCCTACTCTCCAAGAACTGTACTTATCCAGAGCGAGCAGAAGGGCTGCCAAAATCACTCTGGACCCCTCACACCCAGCACACTGCCTCTTTGAACTTTTACCTTCTGGTCGACGCTACAGAGCACTGTGCACCAGAACAGCCCGACACAGAAACAGTTTCTTCCCTCAGGCAATCCATCTTATGAACACTTTATGATAGTATTGTGACAACGTCACTACTTGCTATACACTTTATACACACATACACTTATTTAAAACATACTTCCATGCCAGTTTGCACATAATAGCTGCACATATAATGCTGTATATAGTAATATACCTGTACATACACTTGTCAACCTGCATATCTGCATTCACTTCTTACTTCTGTTTTTAAAATATATTTATTATCTGTTTTTTGTCCTGTCTCTGTAATTCTGTTGCACTGTAGAAGCTTCTGTCACGAAAGCAAATTCCTCGTATGTGTGAACATACCTGGCAATAAAGCTCTTTCTGATTCTGATTCTGATTCTGATCGTAAATACTACTTTAGAGGCCGTTCAATAGAATTTAAAGGCAGCATTAAGTGTAGAATGTAAACCAAATGCACCTGTATTTGTGATAAACAGTTTTTTTAAGCCCAGGATTACTCACAGATGTTTTTAAATGAACAGTACACCCAAAAATGAAGAATTGCTGTAATGTCAGGCAGTATACTACACTGTAAACAAATTCTGGGTTCCACACAATCGATTTGTGTTAGGACGACATGAAGGAATTAAGGTTTTTACAAATTTAGGAGGATTGAACATAAATCAATTATGTAAACATAAGCAAACATAATTTCTTGAGTGTATGTAGGTGAGGAAAGAAGATTTTTAATTCCTTAAATGCAAGTCAAAAGCCTCTGGTGCATTTGAGATTTAAAAACAAACAAACAAACAAACATCAACACACATTCATGGAAAAATTGAATAGTTTTGGCTCCTGATGAAACACTAATGCCTTATGAAGCAAAACAATTGATCCGTGCAAGAAACTGAGCATTATTTACAACATTATTACCTTTAAATATGGTCACGTTCCAGACTGTCATAAACATGCTCAGGACTGATTTCTGAGGCTGTGGATGAAAGGTAAGGACGTTGTAAATAATGTTCAACAGATCAGTCGTTTCGTTTTGTAAGACATTATATCATCAGGAGCCGTGGGTATTAATTTGGTTTTGCGTGTTTATCGACTTTGTCATTGACTTGCATTTTATGAATCACCAAGGACCACAGTTTCTGCTAAAAATATTCTTTAATACTCTTTTTATTAGTGTTTCCAATTGCATGGTAATTTTATTTTATTTTATTTTTTATTTTTTTTGAGCTTATCTTCGAGAAGGGTCAGGACTGCTGCTGGTTTTCCCCTCCGAAACAATATGATGCCTCTGATTTGTAAGATTGGACTGGGAACATTCTGGCATGATAGAAGGGGAGCACAATGAATGAAAAATGAGAGCAGGAACAGATGGAGGCATCGATCGATGTTATTAGTTGAAAAGTGAGCAGCCAAATAAAGAGAAGTATAATAGTGAGCAAGGCATCATGGGATGGACAGAATTAAACCATGATGTGATGATAAAGCACAAGCTATAATTCGCAGAGGACAGAGAGAGAAGAGGTGAGAGGCAGGTGTGTGGGCTGAAAGAAAGGTAGAACGAGGGAGGCATAAAGAGATGAGGGTGATTTGCTTGAACAGTTCACTCATACTGTTTCTGTGTGTTGGGCAACTATAGAGAGGGTTGCTGAAGTCAAGCATTGTGTGGGAGTTAGTGTGTGTGTGTGTTTGCATGAAATGTGTCATACTGAAAGTATTGTCTATGACAGAAAGAGCTGACCTGTGTGAGTGTATGCTGATTCTGAAGGGTGTGTGTGAGTATTTTTGGAGGTGGGTGAATGATTATGTGCTACGGATAAGCCTTTGCATCTGGTAAGTGTTGGAAACTGAGAACAGGAACTAAAAATAAATGGCATCAAATGATTAGGGAAACACAAACTTAAAACAGTTTCACAGTCCATTTTTTTTTAAAATAAATCAACTTTGTCTTTGTGTAAACTGCAAAAAAAAGTGCTTTTGTGAATAAGCTGACATTAGGTACATGCATATTAGATGTTTTATCTATAGGCATAGCCATTGGCAGGGTTTGAAAATGATGAGATCTGAGTGAGGGGTTGTTCGAAATTGTGCTATATTAATGACTATAAATAAAATGTATGTATAGTTTTGTTTCATGCAGCAATATGTCTATACTTTATGGCGTTCATTTTCGTAAATAAAATTTGCTATATGAAGGATAAATGGCAATTTGTGCTCTACATGATTTACATAAATGTTCAATGAATATTTATGAATTTTAGCATGTCTTTCAGTGTAAATGTAGCAACTGTACTTAGTCTGCATCCTGGCCAGTTTAATTTCTTCTGTTCTGCCAACAGATCTGTTGTATAAGGGCAATTATGCCTCTGTTTTGATGGCATTTGACAGTTTCATATAGATAATATGATGATCAGTGCGTTTGTCTTACCGAATATGGTCTCCTCACTGCAGTACTCTGTCTGTGTGCTTCTTTTGTTGATTGCTGCCTGTCGTTTTCAATTCCATCTCTGATAGAGTGTTGCCGAATATTACTACAAAAAAAGCAAACCCAAAAAACAATTTACTAAGTAAGTTCAAATATTGTACTTTGTAAATACGGAATAGCTAACCCCAAACTTCATCTTGCCTATTCATTAAAGCCCAAATTATTCAATGTCAGTATTAAAAACAAGTCCAATGACATGATGCTTATATGAACTATATCTGTAAAACATGGAGGAGTGGAGGCGGCTGCATGATTTACTTAAACCAAGCAGTTAGAGTCGTCTGTTTAGACTATGCTTTAATAGATATAGATATATAGATATTGTCACGGTCACAGAAGGCAGAGACGATAGTAAGTGTACAAGGTGTTTATTTAAACACAAAGTGGTTCTTCGCACCGTAGTGCTAGCAGGTATAACTGGTAGTATAGTCAATGTAAACAAAGTCACTTCCCTTGATGGCGAGCAAACGGATGACAGGGGTTAGCGTCGTCAGATAGGATGAACATCGATGACTTGACAGAGGAACAGGATGAGCACGAGGAGAGAACGACCATGCAGAGATGATTCCAGCCGATGAGTGAACAGGATGAGTGAGTTGATATAGTGTGGTGGTGACGGCTGGAGCAGGTGAGTGTGATTAGTGTACAGGTGCGTGTGATCAGTAATCTGGTGATCGGGTGCGTTGTGTAGTGGCTGGAGAGTGTGAATGATGATTGAGACTGGTGGAACGTGCAGAGGGTGTGACAGATATAGATATATTGTCATGTTTATGTCATTACTACGATGCACCTCTGTTGTAAATTAGTCAAGGAAAACAGTTCTATATTTATTACAATGGGTTTTAAGTGCTGGGGTGTATAGACATGCATACTGTACATTTCAAAACAAGAGTGGTAGACCACAGTCGTGGCCAAAAGTTTTGAGAATTACATAAATATTGAAATTGGAAAAGTTGCTGCTTAAGTTTTTATAATAGCAATTTGCATATACAACAGAATGTTATGAAGAGTGATCAGATGAATTGCATAGTCCTTCTTTGCCATGAAAATTAACTTAATCCTGAAAAAAACTTTCCACTGCATTTCATTGCTGTCATTAAAGGACCTGCTGAGTCTTGTTAACTTAGGTGAGAATGTTGACTAGCACAAGGCTGGAGATCATTATGTCAGGCTGATTGGGTTAGAATGGCAGACTTGACATGTTAAAAGGAGGGTGATGCTAGAAATCATTGTTCTTCCATTGTTAACCATGGTGAACTGCAAAGAAACGCGTGCAGCCATCATTGCGTTGCATAAAAATGGCTTCACAGGCAAGGGTATTGTGGCTACTAAGATTGCACCTAAATCAACAATTTATAGGATCTTCAAGGAAAGAGGTTCAATTCTGGTTAAGAAGGCTTCAGGGCGTCCAAGAAATTCCAGCAAGCGCCAGGATCATCTCCTAAAGAGGATTTAGCTGCGGGATCGGAGTGCCACCAGTGCAGAGCTTGCTCAGGAATGGCAGCCAGCAGGTGTGAGCGCATCTGCACGCACAGTGAGGTGAAGACTTTTGCAAGATGGCCTGGTGTCAAGAAGGGCAGCAAAATAGCCACTTCTCTCCAAAAGAAGTGATCTCAGGGACAGAGTGATCTTCTGCAAAAGGTATGGCGAATGGACTGCTGAGGACTGGGGCAAAGTTATATTCTCCGATGAAGCCCCTTTCCGATTGTTTGGGGCATCTGGAAAAAGGCTTGTCCAGAGAAGAAAAGGTGAGCGCTACCATCAGTCCTGTGTCATGCCAACAGTAAAGCTTCCTGAGACCATTCATGTGTGAGGTTACTTCTCATCCAAGGGAGTGTGCTCACTCACAATTTTGCCCAAAAACACAGCCATGAATAAAGAATGGTACCAAAACACCCTCCAACAGCAACTTCTTCCAACAATCCAACAACAGTTTGGTGAAGAACAATGCATTTTCCAACACGATGGAGCACCGTGCCATAAGGCAAAAGTGATATCTAAGTGGCGCGGGGACCAAAAGGTTGAAATTTTGGGTCCATGGCCTGGAAACTCCCCAGATCTTAATCCCATTGAGAACTTCAATCCTCAAGAGGTGGGTGGACAAACAAAACCCCACTAATTCTGACAAACTCCAAGAAGTGATTATGAAAGAATGGGTTGCTATCAGTCAGGATTTGGCCCAGAAGTTGATTGAGAGCATGCCCAGTTGAATTGCAGAGGTCCTGAAAAAGAAGGGCCAACACTGCAAATACTGACTCTTTGCATAAATGTCATGTAATTGTCGATAAAAGCCTTTGAACGTATGAAGTGCTTGTAATTATATTTCAGTACATCACAGAAACAACTGAAACAAAGATCTAAAAGCAGTTTAGCAGCAAACTTTGTGAAAATTAATATTTGTGTCATTCTCAAAACTTTTGGTCACATATCCACATATGCACAGCCATGTAATGTTTTTATAAGGTGATATTAACTACTGGCCTGGCATGCACAATGCCAGTAGTTTGTAGTTGTTTTCTTGTCATGTGTGAACAGGCATAATGTTTTTATAAAACATAATTTTTCAAAAGCACAAAGGAAATCTTTTTCTTTATACACCTGCCTATTTTTAAATGCATTTTTGATTTTGATCTGTATTCTTAATTTTTGTTGTTAATTTTTCTTTAATATTTAAAAAATCAGCTCTGTGTCAAAATCTTTATATTTCAATTATTCAGTTCACTTCAACACACTTTCTTACAATCGTTTGCAAGGCCACACTCATGTGTACTTCCATCCAAACAAATTATGCATAAAACAATAATACATTTTACTTGTATCTAAATCTTATAATGAAAGGAGAGATATGTGGCTATATCCATCTCAACTGTAAATTATAGTAGCACACACTCGTTTTAGCTGTAGTCTGTATAACCAATAACCTTTGGTTATAAATAGTATAATTCAATTCAATTCAAGTTTATTTATATAGCACTTTTTACAATGTAGATTGTGTTAAAGCAGCTTAACATAGTTCTAGTAAAGTCCAGATTTCAGAGTTTAAATCTGTACGTTTGTGTCAATCATTAATAGAATATTCAAGAAATCCTAATTATTCAGTGGATCATCAGCAAGGGTCGTTAAATTCCTTCCCATCTCTGGCTCAGTGTGAGTGTGATCACTCATGAGAGCATGTTGGAGGTGGTGTGGAATTGTGTAGAGTGTCTGTGGGCGGATGACTGAATTTGACTCCAGATACGAGTCTCTTTGTTGCTACATACACATATATATATATATATATATTTCAGTTGCTTGCTTTCATGTTCAGCGCATGTTTGCTCACTTGTGAGCTTAAATGTATGTGAGCATCAGTTTTTCGTGCCATTTTTCATTGTGTTTGCCTGTATGCATTTGCATATGTGCATATACGTGTGCTTGTCAGTGGATTTCTGCTGACCAGACAGCTGAACCGCCTCTGCCAAACAGCACATCAGAAGCTTAACACTTATTCCCACTGCAGTCACAGTTTCAGAGCTGACAACCGACAGCAGCAGACCAGAGGAATCTGGGTGCATGTGTGTATGTGTGTGCAAGATTGTGAGATAATAAGGATCTGTAAGGTCTGGGTTGAAATCTGAGTGTCAATTCATTCTTATTTTTGATAAATGACATAAAAACACTTCCAGCAACCTGCGCAGTGATTGCGGGATGATCCGCTCGCCCTCTCCCCCGCACCCACTGTGTGTTTATATGACTGCTTGTGTTATTTTCCTGTTTGTTCTTCTATTCTCATATGAAGATGGGAAACCGTGCCAAGGAAAATTGAGTTGAAGCGGTAAGAAGTGGGCTATGAGTGCGCTTATGTAAGCAGCACTGCTCTCAGAACAGGCAGGAAACATGCACACGGCGGAGGCTTACATGATGATCTGTGTGAGTAAAGAAAAGAGCGAATCGATACGAGCGGGAGCCACCGGCTCCCAGAGTTTGTGGGGTGTGACGAATCGATAGTGACCCAGCCTTCTGACACAAAAGAATCTGCATGCTGAACATCCCTGCTGATTATGACATGAGGGAAAGCCTTCAAGACAAATCACTTTTATGTGAATCACGAGATTTAATTTGATATCGTCTATGAAGTAACATCATTTTGTTGTTGAAGACGAGTGTAGATATTTATTTTAATGTCAATGCTACTCTTTTTCCATACAACAAACATGGAAAACAGAAAAACAAAAACAAAAAATCTAATTCTGAAATTTTGATGGCCAAGTGTTTTCAACATTTTATTGAACAAAGCGCATTATCTGTATTTTATATAAATATTATAACTAATGATAACACTGGGGCAGCACGGTGGCTCAGTGGGTAGCACAATCACCTCACAGCAAGAAAGGTCACTGGTTCGAGCCTCGGGTGGGTCAGTTGGCATTTCTGTGTGGAGTTTGCATGTTCTCCCCGTGCTGGCGTGGGTTTCCTCCGGCTGCTCCGGTTTCCCCCACAAGTCCAAAGACATGCAGTATAGGCGAATTGGGTAAGCTAATTTGTCCGTAGTGTATGAGTGTGAATGAGTGTGTGTGGATGTTTCCCAGTGATGGGTTGCAGCTGGAAGGGTATCCGCTGCGTAAAACATATGCTGGATAAGTTAGCGGTTCATTCCGCTGTGGCGACCCCAGATTAATAAAGGGACTAAGCTGAAAAGAAAATGAATGAATGAATGAATGAATGAATGAATGAATGATAACACTTTATAATAATGTTTCATCATTTAACGTTCATTCATTCATTCATTTTCATTTCGGCTTAGTCCCTTTATTAATCTGGGGTCGCCACAGCGGAATGAATCGCCAACTTATCCAGCATATGTTTTACGCAGCGGATGCCCTTCCAGCTGCTACCCATCTCTGGGAAACATACATACACACCCATTCACACTCATACACTACGGACAATTTAGCTTACCCAATTCACCTATACCGCATGTCTTTGGACTTGTGGGGGAAACCGGAGCACCCGGAGGAAACCCACGCCAACACAGGGAGAACATGCAAACTCCACACAGAAACGCCAACTGACCCAGCCGAGGCTCGAACCAGCGGCCTTCTTGCTGTGAGGCGAACAAGCTACCCACTGCGCCACTGTGAGGCCCATCATTTAACATTAGTTAACTATTTGAATATCTGTTTGCATAATAGAAAAACAAACAAAAAAGCATTAGTTAACTATATTAGCTGCAATGGACCTGTGAAGCATTTATTAATCTCCCCTACTTTATTGTAGTCAGAAGTTATATCTACTAAGAAAGGTATAATGTAGTTCTAGCATAAATAAAGCCCGACATTACCAGCAACCCGACACAAAGTGGAGGTTATTTGAGAATAACGTACCTTGCAATGTTATGACTGACCAATCAAAATCACGTATTCCTGAGAGCTGTGTAATAATGTTATTTAATGACCTATAATGACTAATACTCTAAGATTTAATAACGTATACTGTTCGATGTTAGTTCATCTTAATGCATCAGCTAACGTTAACTAATGAACACTGTAAATTGTTGCTTTATTGCTAGTAATAAATTATTGTAAAAGAAAATTGCGCTATTGTAAAAGAAAATAGTAAAGAGCGCTTAAAGTGATGGTTCATCCAGAAATGAAAAACAGCTCATATAATTAACTTTCTTTCTCTCTTGTGGTTTTAAGCCTTTATGGGTTACTTTCTCCTGTTGAACACAAAAGAAGATATTTAGAAAAATGCTGGTTGCTAGGACACATTGACATCCATTGTAGGAAAAAATGACTACTGTATGTGTCCTAGCAACCAGCATTCTTCTAAATATCTTCTTTTGTGTCTAACAGAAGAAAGAAACTTGAATAGATTTTGAACAAGTGAATAGTGAGTAAATATTGACTTCAGTTTATATAATAGGGTAAAAATGTATCAAAAGTGTCCTTTTTCAATTTTAATTTGCTTTATCACAAATAACTGCTGTTTGTAGACGTTCTCATAATCAAAGAATCAATCAAAATCTTCCCTTATAAAGAAGCAGCACAACAATATTTGACAATTGCTATAGTTACTTGCACTCTCATAATTATTATTATATACAATATATACAATATTGTGATAAAACTTTACCTCGTGTGAACACAATACTTGAGTCAAACTAATACAATTAAGCTCTTAATTACAGTATCCATAATCACATTATACTATGTGGCTTATGGTTTTACTCACAATAAACAGACATGTTAACACTTTAATCCCATTATTACCACTCAGACCAAAGTGCACACAAGCGTTGACGTGCACAGATGCCATGTGCTATACATAACCTCATGCATCATGTGATGTGGAAGACTGGAGCAATGATGCTGAAAATTCAAGTAATCATAAAGATAGCAAACATTTGGATGGTAATATACTGTACTTCTTGCTATTAATTAATACACTTACAGTTGATGTCAGAATTATTAACCCTTCTGTATATTTTTTCCCCCAATTTCTGTTTAACGGAGAGAAGATTTTTTTCCCGACACATTTCTAAACATAAAACTAATTTCTAATAACTGATTTCTTTTATTTTTGTCATTATGACAGTACATAATATTTTACTAGATATTTTTCAAGATACTAGTATTCAGCATAAAGTGACATTTAAAGGCTTAACTAGGTTAATTAGGTTAACTAGGCAAGTTAGGGTAATTAGGCAAATCATTGTATAATGATGGTTTGTTCTGTAGACAATCAAAAAAAAAATTGCTTAAGGGGGATAATTTTATTATAATACCTTAAAATGTTTTTTATTAATTTTTTTACTTTTATTCTAGTTGAAATAAAACAAATTAGACTTTTTCCAGGAGAAAAAAAATATTATAGGAAACACTGTAAAAAAATCCTTGCATTGTTAAATATCATTTGGGAAATAAAATTCACAGGAGGGCTAATCATTTTGACTTCAACTGTATGTCTCAAAAAGCCTCAAAAGTCTGGCGTATTCTGCTAGATAACTCTTTACATGTGCAAGAAAGAAAGAGTGACATTTTTTGCATGAAATATTCCTTTATGTTTTCTATATGCAGATGCACGCTATCTTACATTGAGGGACATGCATGAGGGTATTCATGCAAGCAAACATGTTTGCGGTTCAATAATTGACAATTTCTGTTGCCAACGGATGAAGAATGCGTGCTTTTTTTCTGACAGCTCAACTGGAGACAAAGCATTCTTGTTCCCCCCCCCCCCCCCCCTAACATGGGGAAATAGAGATTAAATGGAGCAAATCTGTTCTCCATACAGTGACAGCACCGATTAGCATTTTGCTGCTTGTTTTCTTATTGAAAAACAAGTTTTTGCAGTACTTTATAAGGCTCACTTCTCTTCATAAACACACATGCAAATGGGTGAACACAGAAACCCTGCCAAGCTCATAATGTTTGAATGTCTCTGCTAATGCTGCCACCATAAGCTATGGCTTTAAATTCACTCTAATTCAGAAAGCCTTCAGGCGCAGCGATTCACCATCAGATTAGCGCATCTACGTGAAATTATATCCCTTTAATCCAGTAATGCCTTCTTATTCACCTTCAATTTCTCACTTAAAATGTTTAATATGCAATCACAGACAGATTTTTAATGGAAGCTGGCCACCAGCCCAGCGCTGCCAATCTGATAAATGGTTATTTCAAGTCTTCTGTGGCTTTGTGCGGTTTATGGAGGGATATTTGAGAATAATATGTGGCAAGAATTAAAATGAATCATCCATTGAATTTAAGTTGTTAATGGTCAACATGTGCACATTAAGAAACGCCATTAATGTTTCTGGCTAGTTATTATTAAAGGAATCATTTTTAGCGCTTTCATTAGATGCCCGTTTCAGCTTATTTCATCTTAAAGAGATGAAATTTATTCTCTTTATTCAACCTCACTCCTCTGCATTACATACTATAGCACACAGTACTTTCATCACTTCATCCATCGCCGTGGGTATCAGAAAGGGAACGAGAGGCTGGTTTCATTTCACACTGCCTGCACAAATAGATCAGGATATAAATAAAACGGGAAGCTGATCAATGGAAATGGAGGACCGATGTTGTGAATGAATGGCTCCAGCAATGTTTTTAGCTTGCAGTTGTTCAGAAACATCAGCGTTGACGGTGAACATAATCTTTAAAGAAGCTCTCAGTTTTTGTTTTTTTTAATTATTAACTTCTTCAATGCTATTGAGGAGATTATTCATTATTTATGACAGTGCTCATTCGCCATAAGCTAAAAGCATCAAAACGTTTACTTTCTGCCATGTTGAGATCACATGACCAACTTAAAAGTCTGAAGTTTCTTTACCGTTGAATTGCAAATATAATTACAACTTTAGATGATGTCCCTCATAAATGGTTTGAAAAATATATGGTTGGTAAGATTTTGTTAATGTTAATGAAAAATCTTTATATTTATGCTTACCAAAGTCTATTTAATTGTTATTCCATGTTTCAAATTCTCTTTTAAAGATATTATTTTTACTTTGTGTCTTTCTAAACTCAAATGAAGAATTTTGAGGTATTTTTGAACAATAAAAGCTATTTTCTTTCTATATCATGGAAGATGAATTGTTACTAAAATGGCTTTATCTGAAATGCAGTTCAAAAGAATACATTTCCTTACACAAAATGTTAGAAATGTATCAAGCATATTTTTATGCATATATATTTATGTTCAAGTTGCTGCTGGAAATCACACAACATTTTTCACGAATCGCTGGTAAGTGAAGTTTAATATTAAACTAATTTCGAGAGGAGCACGCACTCATGATTGACCCAGCTGGCCCATATAAGCCAATCATGATCCTCCAATCAAAGGATCCCAAGTCACTATATATATCCTCATTTCCTTTCTACAATTATCTTCGTCTGGAAGAAACCCCCCTTCCTGCCCTTCTTCCACCTTCATCCAGAATAGGCGGCACGGCGGCCCAGTGACTAGCACTGTTGCCTCACAGCAAGAATACTACTGGCTCCGGGTCCTCGCTGGGTCATCTTGTATTTCTGTGCAGAGTTTGCATGTTCTCCCCGTGTCCGCATGGGTTTCCCCTGGGTTCCCTGGTTTCCTCCCACCGTTCAAATATGCTCTATATTATAGACAAAATAAGCCTAAGTTTTCTTTCCTGAATGTCTTACTCTCAGGAAGTTCACCTTAGCCTCAGCAGCGGGGGAGTTTTGAGATTGACCTGAGCTCAATCTCCCCTCGCCCTGCGAAAGGGAGGGAGCCCGGGGCCCGAGGACAGGACTCTCTCCCGGGACAAAATGCCAAACAAGCTATTTATAAATTATGAGCTAAGTGTGAACTCTTGAAATGGAAATTTCAAAAGAGTTAGAGACAGTTTATCAAACTTTGTTTTGGGTGATGAAATGGATGAACCACATAAAACAGTGGACAGATGCACCAGTCTGATTTAGTTGGTCGATGCGGTATTTGTCCTGCCCCTCCTCCATTGTGATAGGACAGCTGAGTAGAGTTATGCAAACCATAATCAAAAATTGGAATGGTGCATATTTCATATCCACTCACATAAATTGTGAAAATGTTTTTAGATTTGCATGAGAGGGATTTTCAGGCAATTCATAAAATGAATTTTGCAACTACACTGTAAACAGTTTTTTTAACACCTGGTGTACATAAAAGTCACATGATAATTCTTCGAAAATATTAGCATTTATTTGTAGAAACTAACCTACTTTGGTCATAATAGTGCAGGAGCTTTTAGAGGCCCTGCTTTATTTCACAACTCAAAAAAGTTCTCAAAATCATCCGGATATTCTGAATCCACAAATACATCACATGCAGCCGCTCTTAAGAATAAATGTCTCTCATTGCAATTAATGCTTGGAAAACATGCATATGTCTCCTTTGAATAAATATATGACTGTGATAACATGGATTGATGGACCAACATCCACCATCAGAATGTGCTTGCTTTTTAAATAGTGGAAACTATTTTGCATTGATCTGTACCTTAAACATATTAATAGCAAAAATAATAGATAATGTAAATACACATTGACCACCCCATAATGGCTCATACTGTACAGTACCATTGTGAATGCATGATTGTGTTCAGCAGACTATGTGGGAAAACAGTCAACAGTCTGAAATCGTCAAATCTTCCCAAATCATGTTTGTTAGATACAAGTCAGAATCCGCTCATTATCCCTCAAACACTGAAAGTTTGATTAACAAATGAGATGTGATTGAACTAAATACATGAATTTAGTTCACTCAATCACTGAAGCATGCATAATGTATGTTTTGCACAAACTAACCATTGTCAACAAAACCACCCCTGCCAAACATTCATTTTAAAGGGATAGTTCAGCCAAAAAATTAAATCACTTCCATTGTGTGATTTTAAATCTTTAAGAGTTTATTTCTTCTGTTGAATACAACAGAAATTATTTTTTAAAATGCTTCTATAGTAGAGAAAGAAATACTATGGATGTCAATGGTTGCCAGTTATTAGCATTCTTCAATATATCTTGATATATTATGTGTTCAACAGAAGGAAGAAACTCAAGCAGGTTTTGAACAAGTGAAGCGTGAGTAAATGATGCAAGAATTTTAATTTTTGGATGAACCATTCCTTAAGAACAACTGAAAAACATACACTTTTGTTTGGATGCAGGGCTTTACTATATTTTTCTGCGAAAAGCCAACCACAATCTGGGGATCTGCATTCTAGAATCTGTTTATCTGTGTAACCATAAGATGACACTGGTAGGAAAGAGCAGCTTGCTTGTACAACTCCCCGAAACCCTTCAGTTTTCAGAGAAAGAGAGAGAGAGAAGTGAGACCCAGTGATGAAGCCCAGCTGCTCTTGTGTCCCCTCAAAACCCTGCGATCGTGTCCCACACATATGGAGCCTCCCCCTTCACCTCTCCCCAAATATACCGGCTGTCATTTCCACCTCTATTCACACCCATGAGACCATCTGATGCTCCGGATGTTTGCTGTGACATTGGTTTAGTTTGAAGGCAGTTTATCTGCAACTATGCGTCTCTGTGAACAAAGCGCTCTGATTGGCTGCATGGTCTATTTTGTTGAGTAAAAGCACTTGTTTTAAGCAATGACCACAGAAGACCTTCCAGCTGGCAATGACAGTGATGCCATCATGTCTGCCTTTGAACCTTCATTTTTCTTCCTTCCCCCTTCTTTCTCCATCCATCTTACCCCTCGTCCTCGGCTCTGAATTATGAATTAACAGCACGGCACTATTATGATATCCTTGCCAGTACTTTGAAGATGGGGGCAGAACAATGCAGCGAGAGCTTAGTTTCTATTTTAATTTATCAGGGGCATGGTGTAAGCGTTTCAGATTTAACGCTATCATCCTCCTGTTTTCTTCTTCTCTATCTTTCTGTTTCTGAAATGAGGATAATCATACACCTTACCTCGATTGGCCTATTACTTCAAAGTCTTATTTTAGATTTGAAGCCGAGCAATTTTCCCAGACATAAATATAATTAGATTTCGCAGTGCTTTGACTTCAGAAGCACCATTATAATCGTATGAAATCAAACTTCTGCGGCTGAGCATGTGCGTTCTTTAATAGGGGAAAGTGTCTTTTATCATCGGTTCTTATTGTTCTTTTTTAATTGTCATTTATTTAGACTCATGCTATACCAAAACTCATTTTTTGAAGAGCCAAAGATTTATATTTAATTAAAAACTGGCCATTCCTTTATGGAAGGTAATGGGGCTGTAAAGAATAAAAAAAAGAAAAAAATAATTCATCATAAAAAGTGGTTACGTGCACAACAGTTCAAAAGTAATGTGGATTCGGACGTGCCTCAATGCCTTCCTGTCTTGGAACGCAGCCTTTTTAAAAGAAGTGCCTTCTGCTCACCAGGGCTGTAGCTTTTTGATTCTGATTTGATACATTGTCAAATTACTTGCTCTACAAACCAGTGTGTTTGTTGCTATACATAAAAATAAACGCGATATCATTTTTGCCCAATATAATTATGAGTCTGAGCAAGAATAACTCAAACTTCAGCACATGTGAAGGTCAAATAAGATCTAAATGTTCTGTAAATATTCTGTACGGTCATAATTCTCTCATTTGATGCTGAGAAAAATTAAGCTTTTGTCTTCCACCGATGGCATATCAGTGGCCTGCACTATAGAGAGTCCTGGGTGTCTGTGATTTTCATTACATACACGTGTGATGGTCTGTTCATACAGTGCTTATGCTTATTTATCAGCCGTCTGACCTCTGTAACACCCTGTCTTTCTTCTCAGCTTGTATGTGAGTGTGTACAGTACATTCTTCTGCTGCCAGTATCCCAGCATCAGAACTGATATTTCTATTTTATAAACTCCAGCGTTGGTGAAATGTTTGGAAGCTAAAACAGTCCCTCTCCTCCAACACACACTTGTCATCCTCTCTCGGTTTCTCCAAATCTTCGTCCTCTTATGTGACATTTTTTTTGCTCATCTTTGCCATTCGTCATTGCCAGATTTGTCTCGCAGACATTTTTTAATGCCAGCTCCAAGCTGTACGACTGCATGCATGCGAGTGGAAATTTTAAATTAATCATTTATGAACCAAGCAAACATGCCAGCATCTCTCTCTCTCTCTCTCTCTCTCTCTCTCTCTCTCTCTCTCTCT
>CAIGQW010000287.1:3052779-3086774 GCA_903798125.1 Danio choprae | reverse complement strand
ACGCCTCTCTCTCTCTCTCTCTCTCTCTCTCTCTCTCTCTCTCTCTCTCCCCCGTTCTTCTTTTTTGGCATGATCCTATTATGTGTGTGAGCAAAGAGAATGACATTCAACCAAGCTGGAAAAGGATTTGTGCCTTTTGTCAGTCAAAGGCTTGCATGTGTGTGTGAGTCCGGATGGAAATAGACATCCACCCACAGGTCATTAGACAGAAAGAGAGAGGGAGAGACAGAACGTGACTACAGGGACAGACTGTAACACTGTAAGCGAGACTTTGAATCCGTAGGGCATCTCTGCTTACGTACCTCTTCTTCCTCTCTTACCATATTCAACCAAGTGCTTCTTTTCTTTCTGGGTGTGTCCAAACTGCAGCCGTATATCAGCGTCCCACGCGTTCACATGTTCACTCACACCCCCGTCGCCCACTCACGCTTCAAAACACATCCTGACACCCACGCATCTATTTAGCGCACAGAAATGCTTTATGTGTCAGTGCGTTGGCTGGACCTCTGCAACACAGCAGATACATGCCAACGTGTGAAACAGAGTCATACTGTTGTGTATCCGTCTCTCTTTGGCACAGTTGCTTATCCAGTGTTATTTGTTTTTCCCTAGTGGCAGACCTCCATGTGCACATAAACCTGCGGTGCAGAAATTAAAGTTGGTGTGGTGTGCTGTGATGTGCTTCACAGAAGCTTATAATGAGCGACTAGGGACTAGCGTCCGTCTCAGGCCACTGGTGCTGCTTTAAGACAGACAGGCTCTGACATACACAAACATATGACACAAATCAATTATTTAACTGCGTTAATGCCTCTCAGCTCTCAGCTGGGAGCTATAGGGCTGTTATGAAAGGCATTTGCACGCAAATGCACTCAATTTTATTTTACATGTATGCTTTTAAGCAGGACGTTTTGATTACAAAAAGAAATGACTTAATTGGTATTTGTACAAAACAGATTCTTGTATACACTATGAAATGTAACAATTAAATTAAATAAGTGTATGTGTGATTTTGCCAAGTAGGATGCAATCCTGGTGTAACATCTGTTTTGATCCTGGAACATCTTGTTTGAAAATGTAATCCCTACCTCTAAACATAATATAAAATTAAAACTTTAAATCTAATAGACTGATTGTATTGTTGTTTTAGCATCAACATATATTTTAATTAATGGTTTCTAATGGGCCGTTTCCACTAAGCAGTATGGTTCAGTACAGTGCAGTACAGTTTTTATTTAAAGTATTTATTTCTGTTTCCATTGTCAAAAGTACCAAAATAGCGAACCATACTGTACAACTTTTTGGCACCCTTTCTTAAGGGTACCTAGCACAAAAGTGCAGTACCAAAAAATTCACTGCTGAACACTATTGGTTTACAGAGAATCGTCACTTGTGCCTGCAATAAGCCAGGGAAATGACAACACAGGAAGCACCATTTTAATATACTGCATTTTAATATATTCACCAGCACATGTCTAACCTCTTGTTAGAAAGTAATTCCGTCATTCCTAGTTCATAATAGTCCAAAAGGTGGTGATAATAGTTAAACATGGCAGTTTGTTTATGTTTTAGGTTGCTGAAAGAATGATTTGCTTCTTTGTTTTTTTCGGGTTTCTCCTTTGTTTTTTCGCGCTTCACTCTTGCGTTTGTCTGTTTCTGAGATGATTGGATGTCAGAAGCACTTTAATAATCATGTGCACGTTATTATCATCAGCTCAAGAAGTTTGTTATTTTAAATATAGACGCGGCTCGTGCATGCTAGAAAACAAAACAGCTCGCGCTTCAGACTGCCTTGTAAACAACTACGGGGCACAGGGTAGATTGTGCTCTTCTTCTTGGCTTTGTGACTGCTCATCAAGACGACAACAAGGTTTGTTTAGCTCAGGTCGACCATGGCTCGTTATTATATGTATATATTATTACTGTGTTATGTCTCAGCTGTGTATTTAAAAATGCAGCTTCCTTTGTTTTAATTATTATTATTTATTTTTTCAAGTTCTGCAGGTTGCATTTCCCGAATTTTCATTGCCAGTCTTAGGCCAATTGTAATGGTTTGTTTTGGTTCAATTTGGATTTTCCCCAACCAACGCAGAGCTCAGAGGATCAGAGTGAGTGCTCCGACTTGGCCACACCCTGACTCCATCCTTTGTTTTCATTATCCTGCTTGTGTACACACTGGTGACGTATCTCTGTAAACCAATAGCGTTCAGCTGCGTGTCTTGATCCGCCTTTTGGTACCATTTTGTTATGCTAGGTACCCTTCTGAAAGGGTACCCAAAAAGTGGTACGATACGGTTCGCTTTTAGGTACTTATTGACAGTGGAAATGGCCATAAAAGCGTATCGAACCGTATCGTACCATACCACTCAGTGGTCAATACTGAACTGTACTGTAGTGTACTAAACCATACCACTGAATGAAAATAAGGCATACAATTCTTCAAAATACTTTTCATTTTTGGGTGAAATGTGTCTTTAATTCCATTCATTAAACATTTCACTTTGAAATTGCAGCAAACATTCAAGAAAAGATTTACAATTACAACTACCTGTAATCACACACATACACTACGGACAATTTAGCTTACCCAATTCACCTATAGCGCATGTCTTTGGACTGTGGGGGAAATGCATTTGCTTCCCCTATGTTTGACTAATCTTGTGTGTGTCCTTCCAAGGTCTATAGCTCTCCGTTTAAATTGATGCCTACCATGGTGTTTTTTATTTATCATCTCTTATAAATGACAGAAGCAGGCACAATGATATTACACAGTGCCTGAAAATAGTCCCCAGCACCAAGCCTTACCACTACCAGGTAGAATCTGCATAATATCCTTGCACCTGCCATGGTACGGCAGCAAAATTTCTTGATTATTAAACCAAAATGAGAGTATAGTTCTTAGTCATGTTGACCTAAAAACTAACAACTTTTCATTTTCTGTCTGTCCTAGTCCTAGTACACAATGTAAGTTTTAAATAAAAACAATTCTCAAAACTCTGTTTGATATTTTTGAGTGAGATGCTAATGGTCTAATCCAATGATCTGTGCTAAGCTACGCTAAAAGTGATCCCGCCAGATGCGGAGCTCAGCTGAATGGATTTAAATATTGTAAAACACAACTGTTTAACTCTAGGTCAGGAGTAAAATGAGCTTATTTTTAGTGTTCCTTTCAACAAAAAAATCTTTGTTTCTTCTGAATAGAATTCCTCCTTGCTGATTAAAAATATGAATATGAATTAATACTGACTCCGTACTATACTGCTAAACTATAGTTTATACATTGTATATATATCACAATATATATCACAAAGTGCACAGCTAGAATTTGAAGGCACAACAAATATCTTTTTTTTAAAAACATTTCTGCACATTTTCTGCATCTTTTAGAATGCAAGAGTGCGTCATGTGTCAAATATAGACCATTCCATCGCATATCATCTTTATTTCATCACAGGTTCTTTTGAGCCTGTCGGCATGAACTTTGAAGCTTCTGTTTTTCCAGGCCACTCTGATGCAGAAGCATTTTCAGAAGATGAGAATGCAAGGAGGAGATTAAGGCAGATTCATGCCCGAGCCAAAACATAATTTCATGAATTTCAGGCTGACGTGCGGCGAGTATTTTGCATACAATACACCAATAAAGTGCAATTTGGTTGTGATATCGCTGGGTGAGAACAGTTTTCCTCTCATGTGGATGTTTATATAGCTGTCCCTATTTCCAGAGTCTTATAGAATCTTAGACACTATAATAAGGCCTCGCTCACACACACAGACGCATGTGATTTACATTTTCCTGTAATACTTGGCAAGAAGGAAAACAATGATAGATGGACAGACATTACCTCCAGCACCTGCCCAGCCTGCCTTCATTTCTTTCTTTTTTTTATTCGTGGTCTTTCTTTGCTCCGTCTAGCTTTCGCCCACATGGTTTGAGTTAAACAATTAGGGATTACAGAAGTATATGATTCCAGTGCCAAAGAGAGGACTGCGCTCAAATTAATTACATTCTTCATCTTATCATATCTCAGATCTTCTCTCTCTCACACACACCTCCTGTAATTATGCGTCTCTTCTCTGTATCTGAACTGATCCCTAAAGCCCCATGTTGTCTCTCTCTCTCCTAGTCTTTTCACTCTTTTACTACATCTCTGTTAGTTCCTAATAAGCTGCATGCAGTATTGTTACATAATACATTCTCAAACTTTTTTTATGCTACTAAAAAGCTAATAATGAAAATGGATCTTTTCCTGCAACACTTTCTTCATTGCCTTTAAAGCAAAAATAAATTCATAAATAAAACATTTATATATATTTTTTTATCCATTATTGAACAGACAATATATTTTGGTTTGATTAAACAGCAATATTTATTAAAGAGTGTGGTCGCATAAATCCTTTAGGAATAGAAAAATAAACATTTAAATTCAAATGAGGTGTTGCCAAAAAAAATTCAAACTTCAAAATTTGAATATTTAATATATTTTGAATATTTTATAAGTTTAATCTTTTTTTCATCATTCACGGTGGCGCAGTGGGTAGCACGATCACCTCACAGCAAGAAGGTCGCTGGTTCGAGCCCCGGCTGGGTCAGTTGGCATTTCTGTGTGGAGTTTGCATGTTCTCCCCGTGTTCGTGTGGGTTTCCTCCGAGTGCTCAGCTTTCCCTCACAATTCAGCATGTAGAATTTGTGTTGGCTGTCAGCGAATGAGAGCTCTCTAATTGGCTGTTTACTATGAATCAGAGTGCAAGAACAAAAATTTTAATGACAAAACTAAGCAAATGATGTAAACCAAGGGGGAACACAATAAAGTCGGCTGTCATTTTGACACATTTCTTAAATATTTGAAAAGGACATGGATTATCTGATTATCAGACATATTTGTATGAGTAAATTCCTCTGTAGATATACAGTATACAAAGTGCTGTGAAAAAGATACAAAATCACTCCTGTAATTGTGGCTTGTATGTGTTCAGCACTAATTCCAGTTTGCCTTTGCTGAATGATAATACAAACTGGAATCTGCAAGTATGGGAAAAAACGCAGACGCAGAAAACTCATTCACTTTTCAATAGGCTTTCATACATTTGGTTCATGAGCAGCTTTTTGATCCAGGTGGGAACAGACACAGGTGAAGCAAGGCGACAACACGGTCGTTTTTCACGGTCGCCTCTAGTTCGTTGACATCGGATTGGGTGTCCCAGCTTTAAAGTGTATACTTGGAAAACAAAGGCACATATCGTATGTTGATTTTACAACACAAATTTAAGATTGAGTCTGATAATAAATGGTAAAAGTTGATAAAATAAGTTGATAAATAAGTTGATAAAAACAAACCAAATCAGTTACAGCAATAAAACATAAAAGAAATGATTGACAACTCAGTTTGGCAGCTCAGATTCTAGTCTTTTTTATGGGACAAAAATTTGTTGAACAGTTTGATCTTTAAAACATTGCAGCATTACACAGTGCTTGAAGGGTAATATTTGAAAAGGATAATAGGGACACTTTAAAGCCTTCTCAGTTTAAATGGATATCGTGAACAGTCGGCAGTTATGACTACAGTTGCAGCATTTGAAGAAGTTCAGAAACGGTGCTTTCAGATATAAAGAATAACTCTCTTTGGAGAAAAGGGCTTTTGTGTGTTGAAGCTTTGTATATTTTTTCATACTCCAATAACAGTATCACACACACACACAAAACATTAAAACGCATAATAAGACATCACCAGAACAAGTTTGTTTCTATCTGTTGCCCGATGTGCTGCCAATAAAAGGTTATTAAAGGTAAACATGAACTGAAAAAAGAAAGAAATATTGACACTGTCTAACCTGAGCCTATGGCCCTAAGGGACGCCTTTCTATTCATATCCTCTTCTTGCTAGAAGTACTGCCTAAAAAAGTAAATATAGTAACAAGCAACAAGAGCTTTAACGGGATACATTTTTTCTCAAATTCATCTCTCACATAAAAAGCTCCCCTCGAAAGCCTCCATGGTGTTGTTTAGCTCTGGCGGCGCTACAGCATCTTAGCCTTGAGTCCTAGTCAGAAAAGGCTGAGCCTCGCAGCTGTTAGTGCTGCGCCAAACTGCCTTAACAAAGACACAATCCCACAAAAACCTCCATTTTGTTTCTCAGAGGTAAACCAACCAGACGTATGCTAATCCGCACCAATCATTTATTTCATTAAAACAACGCCTGCCACTTTAAAAACCAAGGCCAAAAGCGAAGCTATTGTGGTGAAGATTAACATCAGGGCTGAATGCAATCAATAATTAATGAATGAGCGGAACAGATGCCCTAATCAGACCTGTGGAGTGGAGGAAAAGTGTAGAATTAGAACAAAGAATATAAAACATGGTGTCTTGGCCCTCATTTAATGTACGTTTCACAAGAAATGAGGGATAGGAAGAGAGAGATAAGCATGCTAATGCATAGAAGCTAGCATCTGGAGCAGTGGCTAATCCAGCTGTGCTTCATTAAACCGCACATCAAAGAAAGCGAACTGTGACGCAGAGGAGAGGGAAACCAGATCTAAGAGAGAGAGAGAGAGAGAGAGAGAGAGAGACTGACAGATTTTCTCAAGAGTCTGATCAAATCATTCAGGGTATTTATTAAAGCAGAAAGCCGTGACATCCTGGCACCTTTCTTAGGTGCTGACAGACATTTGCTGAATGTGTTTTCTTAGTAAAATCACTCATTTTTAACCTCTCATTAGAGTCTGGCACACTTTCGAAGCAGCTCTCGCTGTGTCGGCCCTGGTGAGAAATGAGTTCATAATGCTTTGTGTTGTAAATTACCAGCAAAAAAAAAAAAATCAAGGTTGGTGTTTTGTATTTATAATCGCACTAGAAACTTGCCAGGTTTAACAGCGTGACCTGACCAATAAGAAGCCATTTGTCTGGAAACAATATGCAATGTGACAGTCCCAGCCAATTATACCCAGTTATGCTGAGCAGGATTTTGGACCAATGATGTTTTGCAGTGGGTGTGGCAAAGTAGCACAGCGGTGCACAGATCTACCTTAATTTTAATGTACTGTAATAGTCATTTGTAACATCAGTATGTGAAGCTTCTGGTTTCATCTGCTTTCAGATATTCTGCCAGCATAAAAACAGTCAAAACACGACATAAATACTGTATATGATTAGATTGCTATTAGTTTATTACATTTGTTATGTTTAACAATGTTATCTCATATTGCATTCATAATAGTCTGTCATGAATTTCTATAACTATTTTATTCAATCAAAATGTCTGATTTATTCAGGGAGAAATCAAGTGATTTTTTTTTCTGAGTGAGTCTTTTGTCGTGTTGGGAACTGTATGAAATTTTCTGGTTCTGATTATGGTTGTGGTTTCATTAAAAATTATTAAAATATATTTAAAAAAATTTGGGAAAATACTGGGTATGAGCAAGTCCCTGTCTTAATGAGTGATTCATTTAGTATATATATTTTAAATAATATGGCTGATTCATTTAGAAAAAAACTAATGGATCACTGTATGATTGAATCCAATACATTTTTCAAAAACAGAAAAATTCTGCTTCTTTGTTAATTTCATTAACCATGTTAATTTCAGAAGTAATTGTTCTTTTTGTTCTTCATTTTTCAGTGGTAAAACAAAAATCCAAAATGTGTGTAAAGTGTTAGTAAAATTAAATCTTTAGAAATTAGTAAATGTGATGGGGCGACGCGGTGGCGCAGTGGGTAGCACAATCGCCTCACAGCAAGAAGGTTGCTGGTTCGAGCCTCAGTTGGGTCAGTTGGCATTTCTGTGTGGAGTTTGCATGTTCTCCCCATGTTCACGTGGGTTTCCTCCGGGTGCTCCGGTTTCCCCCACAAGTCCAAAGACATACGGTATAGGTGAATTGGGTAAGCTAAATTGTCCATAGTGTATGTGTGTGAATGGGTGTGTATGGATGTTTCCCAGTCATGGGTTGCAGCTGGAAGGGCATCCGCTGCGTAAAACATATGCTGGATAAGTTGTCGGTTCATTCCGCTGTGGCGACCCCAGATTAATAAAGGGACTAAGCCGAAAAGAAAATGAATGAATGAATGAATGTGACTTTTGCAGTAATGCTAATATTTGGGAAAGCATTCATTCATTCATTCATTTTCATTTCGGCTTAGTCCCTTTATTAATCTGTAGTTGCCACAGCGGAATGAACCGCCAACTTATCCAGCATATGTTTTACGCAGCGGATGCCCTTCCAGCTGCAACCCATCTCTGGGAAACATCCATACACACCCATTCACACTCATACACTACGGACAATTTAGCTTTTCCAATTCACCTATACCGCATGTCTTTGGACTTGTGGGGGAAACCGGAGCACCCGGAGGAAACCCACGCCAACACGGGGAGAACATGCAAATTCCACACAGAAACGCCAACTGACCCAGCCGAGGCTCGAACCAGCGACCTTCTTGCTGTGAGGCGAACGTGCTACCCACTGCGCCACTGTGAGGCCGTGTTTTTCATATGATTTTGATAAATGAATTTCAAAGTGCATGTTTCCTATCATTAGTACTTTCAGTTTCTAAAGTGGACTTCTGACCAATCATCATCAAAGCAGCACACTTCTATTGTTTAACTTAAAAAAATCACAATGAGACATTTTTAGCCAATGTCTTAAACACACAGTAAACACAGTAAACTTAATACACAGTAGTTATTATAGTTAAATGTAATCTTTGAAAATGAGTAAATATGCCTTTTGCAGTAGTGCTGATATTTATGAATGCAGCACACTTGTATTGCTTAATTTAAAACTCATAAAGGGACATTTTTAGCCTGTGGCTTGAATTTAGAAATTATTAAAAAATTATTTTGCCACAAGCCTCCATTAATTTTACACCCTGCTTTGTGAGCGGTGGGACCAGGCTCTATTCCAAGTATGAGCAGAGGCCTGTTTCAAGAAAAACAGGTGAAACAAAGGTCGCAGCTGGGAATTAACTGGAAGTTGTGCACAATAACAAACAGCTTAATTCTACATTGAAAAAAAATTAATAAAAAGAAACCAATGGATTGCCAAATAGTTCGCTTATTTAACTTTTTGTGGTACATTATGACAAAAAGAAAGAAAAGCTTTATCGCTTTGTGTCAGACCAGCCTCTCTGTGTGGGCACTGACTGCCCGTTCTTTATTTCATCTGTTTGGATCCTAATGGATTTACAGCGGAGTCTACAGTCAGCCCCATCTTTGCTAGCTCCTCTATTTGCATCATAAAGGTGCGCTTCAGTCCAGTTCCAGCCTTTGTGTTTTATACACAGACCAGAAAAATCTTCTCAACAGTGAGGGAGTGAGAAAAAAAGGATACAAATTTATGAAGCAAGCGAAAAGAAAGCTGCTAATCTCCCACAGGCATTTGATGTGATTAAAGTAGTGCAAATGCTGTTTTGTTGTATGAGAAATTGAATTTTCATCCAAAAATCTTTTTATGTGGAGCATAAAAGTGAACATTTAGCTTCAGTCCCCATCAACTAGTTTAACAAAAAGACAATTTTGCTGCAGTCCCCATCAACTAGTTTAAAAGAAAAGACAATTCTGCTCAGCTTTATATTGTGTAGATGAACAGCATGGTTATGCAGGTTGACTAGTTAGAGCAGCATTAAACAGCCTGAAGTGTGTGGACAGATGATGTTATGGGTGCTTGTGCTTTATCCTGAAGCTAAGCAGCAGTGTGCTTTCACCCAGCATGTGTTCAATCCAGCTGTCTGCTAGTCCTCTCACTGACCCACAGCAGAAACCACTTCCTCTGCAAGCCATTTAATCACCTCTACCTTATGAAATCTGTCCCTCTCAGCCTGTTTGTCTCCATTTCTCGCAATGTTTTTAGATACTCTTTCTATACTGCAAAAATGTATTCCTTTGAAAAAATTAAATGAGTAATGCAAGTTACCTAATCTGATTACTTTAACTAGTAATGTATAGATTTTTTATAAGACAATATCGGAGTTGCTTCTTGTTTTCCCATTTATTGACAGAGATCTCTTTGCCTTATTTTGAAAGAAATCAGAAGTTACCGCAGATGCATTGTGTGTGTCATACATAAGATGTTTAGCTCTTGACTAAATGTGAACACGCATTTGCTCATCTCAGTTGCACAAAAACAGATTCAGTATTCCTCAAAATTGATAAAAACAGTGAAGTGTAAACAAAATATTACGCAAAACGTGCAATAATTAAATACGTTAAAGTCCATGTAAAGGGATATTACAATATGTGTTCTGAGTTTGTCACATAACAGAAAAATCTGCTTTTAGCCACCCAGTCAAATTTGTAACTATAATAAGGTTTAAACATCTTTAAAAATATGCAGGACTCTCTGCATTCAAACGCTGATTCAAACGTGTTCACTGGCATCGTTGAAACCACTCCCACTTCTGGGGAAGCAGCCATCTCTCAACTGTCAAATACCTCTACAATCTGAATATGCTACTGATGCTACCTCTAGTTACATTATTTTAATTGGCTTTACAGCCATACATGTTTAAGCTTGCTCAAATAGAGAGCAATGTGTGTCAGCACTGCAGTGAGTTAAAACCTTCTTGCGTTTGAGGCTTAGAAAAAATGTTTGAAAATCTCTCCCTTTGTATGATGTAGCTAGAAAACTATAAACTGTAGTAAAAAACGGTGACAGAAACTCAGGAGTGAGTGGGAGAATGACACTAATATACAATAGTTAATATAGTTCTAGTGGAGGGGCCATGCTCAGAGCCACCATCTTAGCCCTACCCAAGGAATCCTGAACACAGAATTGGTGAAAAAATCAGTGAAAAACATGAACAATTCAGTCATTGTAATGTGTTTCAGCAATACATTTCTAACATTTATAATGTGCTTAGAAACATTTCTCAGAATTCTCTTTACCTGGTCGTTAAATAACACTAATATCAAATATGCACAAATATGTGTTTAATCCCATTTTATTAAGCAGTGTCTTTGATCTTTGACCATATCTTTTGTTTTCATTAAATAATCAAAATCTGTACATTGTTTTTTACTGTTATTGCTGAAGAAGTGTGTTGAAATTTCTTCGTCGTCTTATTCTTCTTTGTTTGAGTTGCGCCTGAGCTTGAGGCTTATTTATTTCCCTTTAAGTGTTTTTATATTTAAATCAAACAAGCAAGTCCAGACCAGATTGTAAAAAAAGAAAAGAAAAGCAAAAGTAACATAATGCATTACTGTTAAAATGATCTTCAAAGTCACTTAAATCTTCCCCATTCTGATCCTCAAAATGAACTTCTTCACCACAAATATGTATAGACTATTTATGGTGAACTAGTTCAATGCAACGATTTGACCCAGAAGGGTTATTGTATCTCATATTGTCCATCACAACTTTTGTCATGAACAAAGGTTTACAATATGAACTGCATTTCAGTTTGCTTATCAAGCTTATCAAGTCACCATTTCAGATGACTTGAAATGTAGTGCCTGAGTCATAAGGAGCACATATACGAAGCTGAACAGTCCCTATGCATTGTGGTTGCATGGAAAATAGCATCCAAAAATGCTTCTTTTGTGCTCCGCATGGAAAAAAGAAAGTCGACATCAAGTGACATGTTTCCCTCTTCCTTTCTTTATCCTCCTCCCGTTGGACCATCTATATCTGCATCCATCACTAGAGCTTTTCCTTGTGTTTTCCGTATCTTCTGTCTCTCTCTCTTCCCCCAGTCTCATGAATTTGTAAAGTGATCCTTCTGTGCATGTGTGTATTTCTCAGAGCGAATGAAAGTGAGATTGATCTTCCTTGTTTATGCTTACAGTGCTTCTTTTGATACTTCAGCTGTTGTATTTACCCCTGCATCTGTAACTTTCAGAACATTTCATGCATCCATGAAAGCACACCTTTCTTTTTCTGTTTCTAAATGCAAGTCCTCCTCTCTTTTTACTTTGCCACCATCACTCTATTTCTCCCTCCACCTCTTTTCTGTCTCCGTCTCTGTCTTTCCTTTGCCTAAGGCCTATACTTTTATCAGTCCCTACACTCCAGCTACCTGTTGCCATGCCAACCCCATAATTTAGTGTCCTACACAATGCAGTGTGCGCACCTTTCTCATGCGTAAATGCAGGAGAATCTTACCTGCGCCGCCAAAGGTGCTTTTAATGACTCATTTAGAAGCAAGCTTTTAATGTTCCGCCTCCTGCGCTCGCCCTGTCAACTCCACAGCCCACACGCGCTCCATAAAGACCCTCTTCAGCCTGCGCGAGCCCAGTGCATGCATGGAATATTTTTTATTGCACACGCTGCTAATGTACTTGCTTATTATTGAGTTGACACGGCATGTGTAAGTTTGTGAATTTTTAACCCAGGCTCATTAAAAATACATGCCTGTGGTGACATTTTTGCAAAAATGGTTTGATGTTGCTTATTAAACATTTCACAGCAGTTTCAAAGTGAAATGTGCACACTAAAATGTAAGCTCAGTTTTCTTAGAAAAAAAAACTATGATTTGATTGTGGCAGTATTTTTTATGTAGCGTATCACTTTGTAACCCAAAATGGTGGTGCTAGTTGGTAAATGATTTATTGTGAAAATAACATCACTGTCACCTAAAGGCATAGTTTACCCCAAAATGTACATTCTTTCATCATTCATGCACCATTCACTTGTTCAAAGGCTATTTGAGTTACTTTCTTCTGTATAAAGAAGATATTTAGAAAAATGCTGGTTGCATTTTTAATTATTCATTCATTCATTTTCCTTCGGCTTAGTCCCTTTATTAATCTGGGGTCGCCACAGCAGAATGAACCGCCAACTTATCAGCATATGTTTTACGCAGTGGATGCCCATCTAGCTGCAACCCATCACTGGGAAACACCCATACACTCTCGTTCATACACATACACTACGGTCAATTTAGTTTATTCAATTCACCTATAGCGCATGTCTTTGGACTGGAGCACCAGGAGGAAACCCACACGAACATGGGGAGAACATGCAAACTCCACACAGAATGCCAACTGACCCAGCCAAGACTCGAACCAGTGACTTTCTTGCTGTGAGCCACAAGTGCTAACCACAGTACCACTGTGTCGCCCCATTTTTAATTAAGTAATTTTTTTCCTACTATGGAAGTAGTAGGTGTGACGATGTGTCCCAGCAACCAACATTCTGTGACCTAGTGATAATTTCCCCTCAAAGCATTGCAAAACACTAGGTTAGAGAGGCATGTTTTCCAACTCACAGTGAGCCTATAGGTACGAGTTTCTCCCATGAATGGCACGTGAAGTGTTTCCGTTTGAGCTGATGTGTGTGTTTTCATGCCTGTTAGCATACATGCAGGTTGTGCATGCGTGTGTGAAGTGGATTGAATTGGAAGTGAGCAGCTGTGTGAGTTTCAGACCTCATTAAGGTCCCTTGTTACTTTTGTTGCAACCCAGGCTCATTCTGAAAACGTACCTCTGTACATTTCTGGAGACCGCGAAATACATCCTGGGAGGTACGTTTTTTTTGTGGTTTTTGTTTTCTCGAATCCACGAGAGGCCACTGTGTATGCTTTTTGAGATCTAAAATTTCTCTCACGACTGCCATTTGCGCCTGTTGTTCTCGCGTTAACCCACCAGAGGCCGCTGTTGACTGACTGTTTGACTGACTGAACGTCTGACTGACCGATCGACTGACCCACCCTCCTCCTTGCCTAAACCCAGCCAATTTTATTAATTACATGGCGAGCTAACAGAGCAAACTAATTACAGCGGGAAAGTCGCCCAAACGGAGGTAATCAGTCAGCTGGTAAATGTGAAAAGGAACGGCGTCATACCGCCTCGTAGCGTTCGTTTAAAAAATGAAATGCAGCCATATGTACCTCTGGCCACATAATTCGCGATCTCCAGAAACGTTTACAGGGCTACGTTTTCAGAATGAGCCTGTGTTGTTTTTTTGTTTATGCACATCTGTCTCTTTCTTTGGTGGGGCGAGTTTGCCTCAGTGAGTAATAGCTCTAATTACAGCTGAGAGCTGCCACATGGGGTTAAGCTGCCTGGTCACAAAGATGAGGCTAATGTGGACGCTCGGCCCAATGGTTAATCGTTTTCCTTATTTTGTTATCCTTGTCTGTCCTTACTCTTCTGTTTTTCAGTCCCTGGTGGCATATGCCAAAGAAACCAGAAGTGTGTGTGTGTGCATGTGTGCGTGTGTGTGTATATGTACATGTGTGTGTGAATTCACAATTATACCCCTTTTTTGAGTGTGGCCAGAGTATGATGAAATATGTTTATCTCAACAGTGGTGACCGGTGAATATTATAAGATATCTGATTTTATAAATAAGTTGCAATGCTTTAATCATACTAATATAGCAATGTACATTTGTATTGTTGTCTTTCTAAGTTTTCCTAGTCTTGCTGTATAAGGAGTTTTAAGTATAAAAGTAACCCTATTAAAGCAGAGCATAAAATGTGTTCATAGAATTCTTATGACTGCAGAATAAATATTAATTTAGTATACAGATTATCTCACCTGTCACAATTGTGACTGAGCATAACCACATTTTATGGCACACTTTCCCTAAAAATAGCAAATAAATTTTTTTCATATTAAATCTATAATTAATATTATTCTTTTTTCCAAGGGGTTACTAATGATATGAATATTTTTATTTCTGCAATAAATTTGGTTAATAGTTTTGTGTTTTGTCTTTATTGCATTGTACAGCCTTGCACTGTAGTATAGACAAGATGTTTATGTGGAAAATGAAGACGCAATCAGGAGAATTGCAGAAACAGAAAAAGAAAGACAGACTGTGAAATTAGAGAATTGTTTTAAGGGGGGATGGGACTGAACGCATGTGTTGCAATCGTGTAGGATAAGCACGGTGGTCTAATTAATAAAGAACAAGTCCTAATGAATTTAATTACACACACGTCTGGCCAATGAAGGCTGCAAAGCAAAGAGAGGTGGGCAAAAACGAGATTAGTGCTAACATGTAATAGAGGGATTACAATACAAAACAGCAGTGGAATTGTGTGTGTTTACACAGTAGTTACAGATGTACCTGCGGAGCCTTAACAAATGCGTGTCTTGTTTAAATTTTTAAAACTGCTTTCGTCCTCTGCTCCTATCATTATTCATGAGATGTGTCCCACACCTCTGAGTCTTGAGATCAGTTCACTTCCCTTTCTTTATGTTGTTGTCATATCCAGGATTAGGCACTAAACCCTTTATCTTTTTGCGTTTTCTAGACTGGATCAGTTGCACGTTTATGCAAAGTCATAAATATAGAATAAAATATTTTACTAAATACTTGATGGCCTCACGGTGGCGCAGTGGATAGCACATTCGCCTCACAGCAAGAAGGTCGCTGGTTCGAGCCTCGGCTGGGTCAGTTGGCGTTTCTGTGTGGAGTTTGCATGTTCTCCCCGTGTTGGCGTGGGTTTCCTCCGGGTGCTCCGGTTTCCCCCACAAGTCCAAAGACATGCAGTATAGGTGAATTGGGTAGACTAAATTGTCCGTAGTGTATGAGTGTGTATGGATGTTTCCCAGAGATGGGTTGCAGCTGGAAGGGCATCCGCTGCGTAAAACATATGCTGGATAAGTTGGCGGTTCATTCCGCTGTGGCGACCCCAGATTAATAAAGGGACTAAGCCGAAATTAAAATGAATGAATAAATGAATGAATACTTGATTTATGCATGTATTTTATTCCTACTTGTATACCTACCTTAAAGTTATTTGTCAAAGTTGTAAATGAAGATTATAGGACTATATTTTCAATTCACATAAAAATGTTGTGTTTAATTTAATAGGCGTTTTTGTAAATGTGATGTATTTTCAGTATACCCATAAAGCTGTGAAATGCTTTTCAGTCATCACACTGTATAACAAATCATATTTCTTCACAGATATTGGATACAAGTATAGATCTTTACATTGTGTAGTGTCCTCTGTAATAAAACGAGCTGGTATTTTGTCTCATAATTTTGCCCATTGTGTGTTTCAAAACTGATGTAATGGGGCGGTGATGCAGTGGCGCAGTGGGTTGCACAATCGCCTTACAGTAAGAAGGTCGCTGTTTTGAGCCGAGTGGGTCAGTTGACATTTCTGTGTGGAGTTTGCATGTTCTCTCCATGTTCGTGTGGGTTTCCTCCGGGTGCTCCGGTTTTCCCCACAAGTCTAAAGACATGCGCTATAGGTGAATTGGGTAAGCTAAATTGTCCGTAGTGTATGTGTGTGAATGAGTGTGTATGGGTGTTTCCCAATAATGGGTTGTGGCTGGAAGGGCATCCGCTGCGTAAAACATGCTGGATAAGTTGGTGGTTCATTCCGCTGTGGCAACTACAGATTAATAAAGGGACTAAGCTGAAAAAAAAATTAATGAAACTGATGTAATGTCATATTAAATCGCAAGAATTATCCATTTTATAGTAACATTCATAACATTTAAAAAATGGAATGCAAACTAAAATGAATGTACCGCATAATTGCGTACACTGTGGTTATTGAGTGCTATCATATTTTTCACCGAATGAATTCAAATCTCTCTTCTCCCTTCTTGCTGCTGTACAGCTTTTCTGTAGACAGTGTTTATCAACCATGACCAATGTATTCTGTGTGTTAATAATGACAAATGGTGATTAGCCTTGGCTAACCGCCTGCTCCTAAATCAGAAAAACATTGTACCACAGCCTCGTCACTTAAAATCTGAGCTGCTGCATGTTTCGACGTATCTCTCTGAGAGAATCAGCTCAGCTTTGGCTTCTGTTAACTTTAATGAGCTCAAGATAACGAAGAAACTCAGAAAGGCCCACTGCATAAAGATTTCAGAAACGAAAGAAGGATGTGCAGAATTAATACACCTTTTTTTTCAATAGCTGTGTGTTCAATCAATATGTTGGATGATATGTGTGCTCTTTGGGGCTCATGCATAAAAACAAGCAGAATGAATTTTGCCGTAAATCATTTATAAATACTTTCCTGCATCATTTGTTGCATTGAATTGAAGATGACAATCTACATAATAATGGCTTTATGAATGATTTACTTGCAAATCCACTCTGCTCGTGTTTCGTGAATAAGCCTCTTTCTTTCATTGCCTTTCCCCATCTCTTTCTCAGAGTTTTTGTCAATGGTTTGCACCCCTGTGGTGAAAATCTAGCTTTTAGTATTGCTTATACTGTATATATCTGGTGTTTTCAATTTGCTTGAAGACAAACCATGTGCAAATTCACTAGTAATGCTGAGGATTTTCTCCTTAAAACTGCAGTCTACCAAAAATAGACATCAAAAAGGGCTTTTGGAACAGAGGAACGTTTTTGGTAGAACTATTGGCGGGAATACCCACTTTTTGTTGTGTTCACATCACACAGGAACAGAAAGCAATTTTAGTTACATGAATTCCTTTTGGGGGACTACTTTAGAGTAGGGTTTAACACAGCACAATAGGTGATAACTATCAGTGATGCAAATTGCCTTGGTAAATGCATACCATATGAAATGTATTAATTAATATACGTAAATTATATAGAATATACATGAATTAGTTAAAAGACATAAACATTCAAAACCTAAAATGAACGCCAAACAGCAAACACACAGCTACAATCATGAAGTCCTCTATTCTCCAGTTGTTTGTGTTGCTAAATACATATAAATGATGTCTCCTTCGGATAGCTTTAGTGGTTTATAGTGCTTCACTTCAGAGTTGCTGCTAGCAGTGTGAATGCAACACAGAAAATTGAAAATTTAATTATTGGTTAATAAACTTAGCTGTAAATCATTCATAAATGCATCAATCATTGCATTAAAATTAATTCTTCCCCAATAGTTCTTATCAAAAAGTGGGGACTTCCTCTAATAGTTCTAGGAACTATGAAATTATTATTGTGCCGTGAAAGCACCTTTGGAGAATCTTTGACACACTGTAGTTTTAAAGGGACAGTTCAGCCAAAAAATTAAATTCTGTCATCAGCTACTCACCCTTCAATTATCACAAACCTGTTTGACTTTTTTCTGTTCAACACAAAAGTAGATATTTTGAAAAATGTTGCAAACTGGTAGCCATTGTCTTTGATAGTATTTGTTTCTCCTGCTATGGATGTCAGTATTTACAGGTTTCCAAAATTCTTCAAAATTTTGAAGTTTGTTTGTGTGTGTGTGTTCAGCAGAAAAAAAAAACTCTTAAAGGTTTAAAACCACTTGAAGGTGAGTAAACAGTGAGTCAATTTTCATTTTGGTGAATTATCCCTTTATAGAGAAAATGCTCTGGAAAGTAAGCAGGCAGTCAGACCAGGTGTAATTAAGTACGGGCATGGCTACACATTTACACATTCATATGTCTGTGCATACTGAACAGGATGAGGTTGTAAAGTTATGTCATTTCGATCATGAAAGATGAGTTTTAAGGTATGAGATAAAATTAGTGACTGCAGGGGGAACATAAAAAATTCAGTAGCTTTCCCTTCCACTGTCACATTTGTAACACACATTTTTGTAAATCTGCTTCGCTCTCGATTCAAACAATCTGTCTTTGTCAACCACAGGAAGATCCTTGAGGTGAAGATCATTGACGATGAGGAGTACGAGAAGAATAAAACCTTCTTCATCCACCTGGGGGAGCCGGTGCTGCTGGAGATCGGGCAGAAACACGGTCAGTGCATCTCTGTGATTGGACAATCACACTTCCCAGCATTATGGCTTTGTATTAGATTGGGGTCTCTGTTTAATGTTATATTAATAGCTTTCACATCTGTCCCTAAATAATTCAGGAACAGATTTGATGGAGAGGAGTCTTTGTGTGAATGGAGCGAATGATGTGAGACAGTGGAGGTCTTTTAATGGGTGACTTGTTGTAATGGGAGAGCAGGAACAGGCTGTAACTGGTCGCTGTGCAAGCGGCCATGTTGAAGCAATATCTCCAGGCCATTTCTGAACATTAATTATGTACTAACTGCTCTAATTTAATGTTCATCCCCGTGCTCTTGGAATTGCCATACTGTTACGGGATCCAATTATGTTTGTTGAATCGATTTACATAAGCAATAGTTGATGATTTTGACCTGTCAATCTTTCTCTTCGACGCTTCTCTAAATCACACTAAGAAATTATGTTTATTTTCTGCTTGTATGTAGCGCAGCCACTGTATGATGTACAGCTGACTGTAGTGAAAAACTGAGAAAAATCTAAAGAGATGGGTTTGCTAAATAGTTGCAATACATTTGTGTACAATATTTTAGCTCTAAAATCTACTTTTTGCTCACTAATCATTAACAATGTAGTTTGAGATTTCACAATGCAAAGTGGGAAGCACAAACATTTTCTGGGGCAGGATTTTTTTTATCATTTATATGCCACAGACTCTCATATCTGATCATCTTCATGCATGCGATTCCAATCTCAAAACATTAAAGGCAGATATTTAGTTATTTTATTTCTTTTTTTTATTATTATTATTTTTTCATTGTATGCTTTAATTGATTCATATTACAAGTGGGCCTAAAATATTATCTGGAAAATATTAAGTTTACATTATGTTGCATTATTAAAGTACTTTATTATTCATTTATAATTACACATATGTATTTTAATATTATTCTTATTTCCCATTTTAATCTAATTTGGATTTATTTGTTTGTTTCAATGTCTTTTATTTTACTAAATTTTTAGATAATCCATTTATGTATATGTTATTTAATCATAATACTTGACTCATTGAACCCACAGCTCAGAAATGACCTGCAAGACGGAAACAAATTATCATTCTAACTGTCTACAACGCAAATTTTCGGCTGAATTTGCAGCTCTACCTGATTTGCAAAATGCCTTTAGTGGATTGGGTGCAGACCGTGCATGCAAATAAACAGCTCTACCAGTGGGCACAATTCATTCTTAGGGAATTTCCTGTAAAATTGAGTTCTACTTTCTCAGCTCTGTAATCCATGCAAACTCTTCACAGCTAAGTTGATTTTCAATGTGTCTTCCACTGACAGGAGACTCTAATGATAACAAACCAGCGGTGGGTGCTGAGGAAGAAGAGGTGGCCAAGATGGGCTGTCCGAGTCTGGGAGAGCACACCAAACTGGAGGTGGTCATAGAGGAGTCGTATGAGTTTAAGGTCAGTGGTATTTATGTACTTAACATAAGTATCTGTACTTATATGAGAATATTTATTTTAGAAAACATTTTATATTAATACATTTCAAAATAAATTATTGTACTTTTTACTGTACATCATAAATGACATCCGATTCATGGATAAGATGAATTCTGTCATTTCACAAATGATTCATAATTTGACAGATCTGATTACACTTGTTCTGAAGTCAGAGTCAAAATCCACTCAAAGTGATTCTACAGTAATTGATTCACTGAATTTTTACGAAATGATTCAAAATAAGTAAAAAATGAGAGGTCTTGACTGATTTTTTTTTTTAGTGGTCATGACTTTCAGTTGTTTGTCAAGTAATTCTGTTTAACAAAAAAATGAGCTGTTTAAACCAATTTTGTAAAATCATAAAATGTGGACAGCATATTTGTGTATTACCGACCAAATGGGGTAGGTTTTATTTATAAAAAAATAAACATAATTAAAATAATGCAAATTCATGCTTACAAGTTTGCTTAAATAGACTTTGCATAGAATTCTTTTGCTAATTAACATATTTTTATATTTACACACATTTTGTGTTTATTCGTTTTTGCACTATACTGTTTTGTATTTTTTGTTATTTTCATTTAAATTCAAAGGATAGTTCACACAAATAATGTAATTTAATTCTTCCTTAACTTGTTTCAAACCTGTTAGAATTCCTTACTTCTGTTGAAATGTAGAAAAGCCATAGATTTTTTCCTCCCATGTAAGTCAGTGGCTGCTGGTTTCCAGCATTCTTTAAGATATATTCTTCTGTGTTCAACAGAAGAAAGGCATTTTAGAACCATTAAAAAAAGTTTAGAACCATTTGAGGGTGAGTAAAAGATGAGGAAAATTTCATTTTTTCAAGGAAACTCTTCCTTTAATTATCAGCATGGCTTTTTACTATATGGCAAATTTTGGCAATGAAACATTTGACTGCAAAATTAACAATAATTGAATACTTTTTACTTTGAATATTTTAAGTACATAAAAAATATGTTAAATCACAAATACTAGTGTATTTTGACTCAAACAAACAAGTATTTAAAACGTATGAGCGAAAGGGGTAAAATGGCATTTAAGAATGAAAAATAAATAAATTTACGCACGATAACACGCACGATATGCAACCATTCAGACTCACTGAGCATGCACGTTTTGCCAACATTTGTAATTACAGTCTACCGCTGGTGTAATGGTCATATTGGAGAGGCTTGATGAAGCAGTGAATGATATGCAATAGTCCAGAAGACCAGTCAGAGAGAGATTGTGGATAGTCACACCTTCATTTTCAAAAGCTTGTGTTTCAGTCTGTCTATACTGAAACAGATCACCTGCATTTCCAACATAAAACAGGGTCTTTAGGGGTTTAAAAATGCTCAAAATGTTTATGGGGTGGAGAGTTCAGCTGTAACGTCAGGCATCATCGTAACAAAAAATATCAATTTCAAAACAAAACTGCATTAGTGTAAACAGCACCTTAGAATATCTTTACTTTAACTCACATACTCACGTCTCGATGTGTATACATCGTCCAGCACTGGAAAGAACAATACAGCTGCTGTTCAATCTGAATTCTCACCTCCTTGTGATGACAGTCTCAATACCAGAGGTCTCTCAGGTCAGGGAGCTCAGAGACCAAGAAGAGATTTGGAAAAACTGTGCTACTCTTTCCACAGTCTTTTAAATGCAAACCAGCGAACGGCTAGGACAGGATGACATTGGAGAAAATGAAATTCTGTGCAGAGACGCCCACTGCCTCTCTGAAATCAGTTTAGCAGAGACCTCTGAGCGCAACGGGCTACGAGACAGACTCGTATTAAATCTTGTGCAAGATGAGGACACATTTTTGTGAGTTTTGGTTTGATTTATCTACTTGGTGTTTTATGTATGCTTTTGTGTGCTTTTTCAGAATACCGTGGACAAGCTAATCAAGAAGACTAACCTTGCGCTGGTGGTGGGCAGCAGTAGCTGGAGAGAGCAGTTTGTCAGCGCCGTCACTGTCAGTGCAGGTCAGTGTCTCTCTGTCAGACTCTCTTTTTACATTTAACCAAAGGTGTATTTGAGTGCAATGATTACATTTTAATGATTAAATTTAGGGATATTTATTAATCAAATTCTTATATGCAGAATTCAGCAATGAATTCAAAAGTAGTGTTTTGCGCAACTTTTACTGGTAAATGTTTTGTCTGGTAAAGGTGTTTTTTTATAGCTGTATTCTCTTTACTTATTAACAGTTAAAACTATCTTGTAACTCTTAAACATTAATGTAATCAAATTAAATGTAAAGCCAAAGCTATTTGCCACTGCCAGGGCATTTTAGTGATAGTTACGTGATCATTACATCAGTGGTTCTCAGTTCCTGTCCTTGCACCACACTGCTCTCAGATAATTAGCTTGATAGATGAGCTCTTTATCCATGAACTGTGTTTAGAATTACAGGTTCCCTACAGTGTTCACCACTCCCTACTGACCTAAGCATGGGAAATTACTTGGAAATACTTCACTTCAGAACATTCATTCACAGATTTGTGCAACCCCAGTGCCTACAGCATATATGTATTATACTATACTGGGTTCGAACATAGGGAACTCACCTCAATCACATATTCAAGTTCAAGTAATTCAACTCAAGTGGAAAATAAACTTGATGTGAAAAACATCCTGCGAGTAAGCTACGCTGTGCGTTTGGTGTGAACCCAGCATTATTCCCATTACAAATGTTCTCATTGGTTGAGACACGTGATGGCGTCCATAACAAGCGAGTACTGTTCAACATCCCACCCCTTCTGTCAATTATTGTTTGTCTATGTGTGTATTGAGAACCAATCAGCAACAGACTTTTAAAATAATAGAAATAATAATAAAAACTGTGTTAAAATAATTGTCTATGGTAATTAATTAAATGCGTTAATGCTAAAATTGCATTAACTTGTTCATGCGATAAACTAGTTCACCAAAAAAATGTAACAACCAGTTTGTCTATTTAAACTGGATATGGTTGAGGTTTGAGGACAGATTTACTAAATACTGCAAATTGGCACAACTTTGCAATCAACATCAACAAGTTTTCCCAAAATGTAGTCATCAAATCCTTTTTTCCCTAATTATTTTTCTTGACAGTATACTATGACTGGCCTATAATCAAAATGTTTTATATTAATTAACGATTAACCATGTGTTATAAATCAAGTACAATCCAGACACATTTAATCCTTTGAATGCATTTATATTTTCTTGACAAATAAAAACATGTAATAGGCCAATACAAGTACAGTCAGATATTAATTGTATGAACTGACTAGAAAACAGAATAAAATTATTACAAAAACAAAGTGTTGTATTCCATGTACTCTAAGGCAATATAAAATATGTATGTGACAAACAGAATGAGGTTTTAGTTACGAAAAACTCTATTAATACAATTTCTCATTAAAATGACAAATCTGAGTATTAGAATGATGCAGGTGATTTTAAGATGGTCGCATAAATGACATTTCACAATGCTTCTTCTTCAGGCAGAACCTTTTAATGTGTTTGTGATTTAAAATTAGTTGTTTGTCCTTTGAATATTTGGGATTTTTTTATCAATTGTAACTGTAATTGTATCTGCTTGTTATGTCTTATGTTTTACATTATTGTATATTGGCAAATGTTTTGGTTTAAGGGTAAGGCCTGGGTTAAATACTCAAATGTCTGAATACTGCAACAAAAATGAATTATTATTAAATATTATTATTATAGTTATTGTGGCTGTTTCTCTAGATTTACTGGTTGATTAGGTATGGATTTGAAAAAAAAATGTATGTTTATCTTATTCTATAAAGGTCGGATAACATTTCTTGCTAATTTTAAATAAATATATTGTCATTTAGAGTTTTTTTAATTTTATTTTTCATAACAATTGTTTGAAAATGAAGGTTATTCCAGCAAATATTGATTTCTTCGCTCTTCTGAAGTTAAAACATTGGTATTGTGAAGTCTAAAAATTATTATATGCATTACTTAAAAAATGGCACTTTTTTGCATTTTTATTTTAATTTTGGGAAAAAATGGCACCAGTATTTTACAGAATAAAACAAAAATTAAGTTTTACACAAACAAATAACTGTAAATGACAATACTAGAGAACCTGAGAATTATCAAGTTTTTTTTTCATAGCTGGTATAATTGCAGTATTATACCCCAGTATAAACTTTATTGACAATGCAATTTATGATAAATAAATAACAAAAATTACAAGCGTTCAATAAATTCAACCATTTCAAACACTTGGATTAATTTAGTCAAGTACTCATGGCTACAACTTTTACCATAATAAATTTAACCTACTATATTAATATCTCTGCAGGAGATGACGATGAGGAGGAGAGCGGAGAAGAGCGCTTGCCCTCTTGCTTTGATTACATTATGCACTTCCTGACGGTTTTCTGGAAGGTTCTGTTCGCTTTCGTACCTCCAACGGAATACTGGAATGGCTGGGCCTGCTTTATTGTCTCCATCACACTCATCGGGGTCCTGACTGCCGTTACTGGAGATCTGGCATCTCATTTTGGTTGTACAGTAGGCCTGAAGGACACAGTCACAGCCGTGGTGTTTGTGGCCTTGGGCACTTCTGTACCTGGTGAGTGTTTATTTGTGCTTCTGATATCCTTTCTATAGCATGTAGCTGATTAGTAAGGGATAATGCACTAAAAAAATAAATTACACGATTAACCAATCAGAATCAAGCATTCTGTTTGTTTTGCATAAACGTTTAAGATATTGCTAGATCTTTTTCTAATTGATTCCAAAAGGGTCAGCTGTTGTGTGAACGGCCCAGTTTGTTTAGATGTCATGTAGACGTGTGGGCTATATAGAGGAGCATGATTTGCTCTGGAGGCTGGAAGAGATCTGTATGTTTGTCTTGGTGTTAGCTGCATTAGAGGGGATGGACTGATTCTGCACATGCTCAGACTCTGAATGGCAAACTATGCTCAAGCTCCAACTCACATAATGTAAAGATTCATTTGACAAATCTAAGTTCTCTGTGTTTCTTCTGGGCTGCAGTGTGATTAAATAGAGAGTAAACTGCTGCGTTTTCATTCTGCTCAGTTAAAGTTATTAATATTAATTTATATTGATTTGTATTAATGTTTTGTGTATAATAATATATAGTACAGTGTAGCATAATATTAATTTTGTGCACAGTTCTATGTTTATTTAAGTTTAAAATGTCAAAAAAAACGTTTAACAAAATTATTGGTGTATATCACAATATTCACATTATGAAAAAGCAATTAAAACTAATATGACATAAATACAGACAACTTTTTCAGTGTTATTGTAGATACCTACATTTTTTAGGTAAAATAATATTTTAAATAACGTTTTGCAAATGTCTAAATTAAGTTTCAAATGTAAAAATGTACATTTATGTTTGGAAGACACTTTAATCTAAAGCAATTCACAGAGCATTGAAGGTACAAAATGTACAAGTTCTTGCTTTCCCTGAATCGAATCCACAACCTTGGCATTGCAATCACTGTGCTCTGCTATTTGAGCTGCAAGAATACTTTGACTCACTTATTTTATTGCAAATTTTGTAATTTCAGTACTTCTCTGATGGATTGAGTTAGTTCTTTTAGTAAAGCATTCATCAAACTGATTCATACTGGTAACTCCTTGGTTTGGGAGTCCTTAATATTTAAAATAACCAGCTCATATAAAATAAATTTTATGTGATTCAATCTACAGTGGTTACACAGATATTGTTTGTGTGCAGCTCAAAAGAAAGATGTTTTCCTGCCATTATTTATTTTCTGTGGTCTTTTCACATCACTTTCAATTTAGACTGAGAAGTCAGATTCATAACTCAAGTAAAACACCATGCTCTGTTGCCCATTCCTACTGTCAGATACAGTATTTCTTTTGGGGAAAAGACTTGAAATCTGATGCTCGCCCCCTCTAGAGTATCAGAGCAGGTCACAGTATATAAACTCTGGTCAGATTTCGCAAAATACCAAACACTACAATCACGCCTCAGATGTTTTGAATTGACTTTTTCATTCTATTCCCATAGTATGCTTTCACAGCTGGCTCATTGTTGGGAAACTTGTGCAATTTCCTCTTTAGCAATTATGTGTGGATCAGCACCGTTAAAATCACTCTGCGATCACCTAAACACGTTTAAGTGAATATGGTCAAATCTACACAGATCTCCTCCATAACATGCATTCATTCATTCATTTCTCTTCAGCTCAGTTCCTGATTTATCAGGGGTTGCCACCGTGGAATGAACCACAATTGCTTAATAATGACCTGACAATGTGGTCTTGTCCCTCTTCAAAACTTTTCAATCTCTGAAGCAGTCTCTTCATAGTGAGAAGCTATATCGACCCAACAGACCACAGACCAGCTTTTATAGTAATGTATGATATATGGATGAGTTAATATGCACGTTGCATGAAAAATAGCAGTGTTTGTTTTGCTAATGCCTCTTGAAATTAGTTGTGGGCTGACCTGGAGCAAAACAAAATGGCGTTAAATGCCTAACTGAAACGTATTCAGAAGAAAATATTTCAAAATAAAAGCTGAAGACATAATATGTTTTTGTTGTGTGTATAGTAAATGCTGATGACATAAATATAATGGCTAAGCATTTATTATTGCTCGAAATGATTTTAGTCCATTTCGAAATACTGCCTTATGAATATTGCATTTCAGGTCTTCAGTTTCTACTGATGAGTTAAATCAGGCATGTTCGATTAGGACATATTGTTCCAGAAACACGTTTTTCCTAAACTGAAAGTGTAACCTCTTTTATTTAATTTTTCCTCTGGGGCTCCTCCAGTTCTCACCATCTATCTTTTATCTTTCTCTGTCTTTTTTACTCTATCCAGACACCTTTGCCAGCAAGGTGGCAGCCATCCAGGACCAATACGCCGATGCGTCCATTGGAAATGTGACCGGTAGTAATGCAGTTAATGTCTTCCTGGGTATCGGAGTGGCGTGGACCATCGCTGCAGTGTACTGGCACAGTCAAGGCAAAAAATTCCAGGTCCCGCCGGGGTCATTGGCGTTCTCCGTCACCCTCTTCACCATCCTGGCACTGGTATGTGTTGTGACACTACTATACCGCCGCCGGCCCTCTGTGTCTGGGGGGGAGCTGGGGGGCCCGCGAACCCCCAAGCTGCTCACCGTGTTCCTCTTCCTCGTGCTGTGGCTCATCTACATCCTGCTGGCCTCGCTGGAGGCCTACTGCCACGTGCCTGGCTTCTGAGAAAGTTCCTAAGACAGACGCACTCTTCGCTGTACAACCCCATCATTCCTCTACATTTTTGTGTCTAAAATGAGTGTTTGAAGATAATTATCATTGTTCAAACTGAACTCGCCTCCTTTCACTTACACTGCTATGGGTGTCTAGATAGGTGTCAGTGGAGGATGATGGAGGCTTCGTGTTTTCATGCACAGCTTCTCTTTATAAATGGATTTCTCTTACATGCTGTGTTGCCACCACCTGGATATTCAGACACAGCAACATTTTCCAGAAGAGTCTCCAGAGAGCCCCCTCAGCGTTTTTCTTGCTTCAGTGCTGTCTTTTTTTTCCCAGGATGGTCCTTTATGCCTCGCTTCAATATTCTTTCAGAAATCCCTCTTATATCATTCTCTATTCCCTCCCAGTCGCTGTCAATAGATTCATTCCCGCTGCAGACATTTGGGCATGCTTCACACCTTTATCTACCCTCAAGACATATAAACACTCTGTTTCATCTGTCTGCTCTTGCCTGTTACTGCAGCTCCCTGCAGACCTATGTACCACCCTAACCATATTCATTTTTCTCATCTGTAATTTCTGCTCAAGTGATCTGGTAAGGGCTGACTCTGCCACAATTCGATATTTATCAAAAACCCTGACTAATTGGACTCAAACTATGACCATACCCCGATGATACCTACACCAAAATTTTTATCTCACTTGCAATAATGATACTGCATCCTCACTATTGACCCCGCAGCTGCTTCTGCTTCTGCTTCATTTTAATGTCTGATCTGCTCTATCAATATCTAAACCACACCCTCTTTAATTCTGACTTCCCCCACTATGCTACACCCTCTGCCACATCTTTTTTATACTTGATCCCATCCCCATTATTACCACCCCTTACTTACTTAAGCACCGCTTTCCCTTTTGACCTCCCCATACCATAGCTCCAACTGTGCCATGCCTTCTTGATCTCTGCCCTGCCCCTACACCATATAATATGCTACACCTTATTTACATTTGACCCGCCCACAAAATACACTACTTTTTCACAGCTGATCTGATCCAAATTATAGGACTTCATGTGTTCAACTTCATGTGGTGCTACACAGATCAATCAAAATCAAAAACTAATAGTTGAAGCAGGACATGCCGGTAAGACATTTTTGTCTAACAACACCTGTCAGTATCCCACGTGGCATCAATATAGGCTATTGTGTACATAGGTTTGTTTTGGACCTTTTTCATACAAAACTTTTTTCTGTATTCAGCTGCATAACCTACAGTATTTAGAAATGTTTTTTTTTTCATTAAAATATGGTATTGACCTTCAACAGAAGCGTAGTTCAAGTCAAATGCACCTATTATTATCTCTGATCCCAGCTTTACACCACACCCTTTTCGATTCTGCCAAAATTCTACATCTGACACATCTTTTTAATGTTGTTTTTAACCCCCTGCTCCATCAGTTCCTACTGACATTTTTACATATGACCTGCTCTTAAAATACTTGACAATTTTTAACAGCTTCTAAATACCCGTATTATCTATACCACACATTTTCACAGCATAGACCACACCCTTTTCAACTCAAACTACAGCAACAACAATTCAAACACCCCTCATTTGTGGCCCCGCCCTAATATTATCTGTACATTCTCATGACCTCATTCTTGACACAACAAATCACCCTCATCATATCTATTTTTTTTTTCATGTCAAGTGCTGGTGTTGTAAATCTTTTGCGCTCGTGTTTTTAAATTCATTCATTTATCTATGTATTTATTTATTTCATTAATTAATAATTTTGACCTTGCTACTGAAAGCTAACTATGAAGTAAACAGAGGGAATGTAAGGAGAAAAATTCTTTTTTCTCAAGGTTTTCTTTGCTGAAAGCAAAAAGAGGCACACATGTTGCATGGCACAACATTAGTGATAGAAGTTGAATGGAGACCAAAAGAAGTAGTTTAATGGTGACATAAGAACCAAGGTGTTGGTGTTTATACATGTGATATTTATTGATATTTATTATTAACTATGTACTATGTGGGGAACAATATTGTAGATTGTGTGTGAGAGCATGTATTTGAATGGGCGAGTGCAAAAAATCAGACAAAATGTTGTGCACCAATCCCTGTACAAACTCTTTGTATATGAATATGAGTGTCTTAATGTATGAAAGTGTGCTATACTAAAGCACAGTGAATTTTGTGTATGTCACTGCCACGCTCAGGAGTACCAGGCTCCCATTCTGTGAGCTTATGGATCTTCTCCCAACATCCATGAATCTATAAATGGCTGCAGATTCTATATATTACATTCATTCCCATGTTGTTGGTCCTAAATCATGCAAAGAGCGAGCGGACTGTCCCGTCACCAAACTATGTTAATTATATATAGCTTCACAGTGTCAAAACTCTATTTACATTGGAAGGCATTGCATCATTGAGTCATGTGGTTGTGTGTGGACACAACATGGGTGCCTTGATATCAACAGTACAATATTTCTAGGCTATGAAGTAGGTCTGTCACTACGTTTACATTGTAATCTGTGAGACAAGACAGTGAGTTTATTTTTCGTTCACGCACATCATATGCATTTTACCTGTGAAATGTGAGCCTCTCGCCTTCGCCGCATTAATTCAGAGCTGTATCTAATTTTCCAAGCGCTTACCTCTCCTGATAGCATCGCCACTATCTAATTTCTGTTTATGTGTGTGGTTTAATGTATAATGGATTGGATTCCAGTTCAATTTTAGTTTGCTCTCTTAAGTCAGTGTCCTCCATCTGCTCCTTAACTAATGAGACTTGGTTCATTTCCAGTTAGCCAAGAGTTATGCTAGCTTAGTTAGCCCATTTCTCTCTTTTTCACTTTCCATCTATCCCGCACTCCTCTTTGCTAAGTGATACAGTGATTATGCGTTTCACTTTGCAGATATTACATAATTGTTTACAAGGATTTAACGTGTCCCCATTTTCCCAGCCATCAGCCATCTGCTTGGTCCAACCTGGGACACGCTATAAGAAATGAAAAGTTATAGCTGTAGGAAATTCTGCTGTTGTTCACTATTAGGAGCCCCAGCAGACCAGTGCTCCAAACCTTTTAATGCATTAAAAAAATTCAAGTGAACGCACAGTCCCATTATCTGATTCATAATGACGCCGGTGGCCAAATGCACCATTTTAGAAGGGTGCTATCTGTTATGATGCTTTAAAGAGGCTGGGCTGCTATAGCTTTTCATTTTTGTGAATGATTAAACGGAGTCCACCAAATCTAGTCTATGGAAAATGTCGCAAGTGCTCTGCTCACTTTCTCTCACAGTTTGTGACGCAAAAAATAGTGGGCGAAACAGATGTACATACGGTCCGCATTTGTACCGGCATATGTGTATTTATACATTCCAATGATACCGGATTTTAAAAAAAGCACAGAGCTATGTATTTTTAGTGCTTCTTGTTGCTAGGCGACGTCTCAAAGAGTCATTGTCTTTCTGTCATTATGTTGTCTGGTGTCAGTGCTCTAGGGTGGGTGGAGGTGAGGGGGGGGTTGGTTTGTAATTACTTTTTAAGGTCACTCTCGTCCTTCTTCTTGTATCTGGTTGCACGAGGTTAATGAACTTAAAAGTTCCTCCCAAATTCAAGGCCAGCGCTTAATTAAGAACCTTGGAGTTTTGCTTTATATTAACATGAGCTTTACGGAGAACAGAGGAGTGACTGATCTCCCCGAGGTAAACATATTCAAACAAAGCAGCCATAGTTGCATCAGAATAATGAAGTACCATAGATGACTATGGTGGTGATTCTCCAAGTAATGCATCATGGCCACTGCATATGGGACCATATTCCCTTTCACTAGAAAATCTGTTTTATGTGGATCTGGAAAGACCATCTTTTGTGGATTAAGTTTTTGGATGGATGGATTTATGACCAAATAACAGTATATGTGCATAGAAACACAATTATTGCTATTACAATTATCATAATTACAAAGGCATAGTTCACTGAAAAATGTAAACTGTGTCATTAACTTTAATCGTTCTGTTGAACACAAAGATAATGCTTATGTAAATACAGTATCAGCGAGGACCAAAATAACATTAAAGTGATAGTTTTGCCATTATTTACTCACCCTCAAGCATTTTGTTTGGTGAAACAGCTTCTTTGTTATTCAAAAATGCCAACATCTACCAACATTTTGAGAGTTAAAATAACATCTGGAGGCAAAACTAAATTAAAACCTGTGGCTCCCGATGAAATGCTGACCATGGTCAGGTGTCTTATCAAGCAAAAAGATTTTCTGATGAGATCTGTGAGAGCAAACTTATTTTTTTGCACAGACTGATTGTTTTGCTTCATAAGGCCTCATTGTATCATCAGGAGTAGTGTTGTCACAATTACCAGTTTTAAGGTAAACCATGGTAAATCTTTGGATGGTTAGTATTACTTTTTAAGATTCTCGTCATCATTAAAACCGTGATAAAGTTTAGCGATTTTGCAATAAGGTGCAACAATTAGCTGCATTTAATAAATATACATTTATATATTCAGTTAAAGTATGTTAATTTCATTTAAAGTGTGTGCTGCAGATTATTGCAAATACTGAGCTGAACCTTGGCTTCGCAATAATAAATCGCAGATCAAATGCAATATCATTCTGAAAAAATTCAATTAGAAATTTCTGTCAAATCGCACCTCTTTGGCTTTTATAAAGCAGCTTTATCCCATTTTGTAAAAAACTATAAGGCAGTTTTTCAAGTGAAGGTTTAACAATCAATACCTTAAATAAGAAAATCCCATGTACGAATACACGCACACAAAAACAATATACATTAAATAATAATAATACAAACATAAGTAAGCAAATCCAAAATGCAGAGATCCATGTTTATGTTTGTCACAAAATTGCATAAAAAATGTATTTGTTGTTTGTTCATTTTCAGATACAACACTTGGCCTTATGTGTGTCTGTTATTTATTTTGGAGCGTCATTTTAACAAAACCGTTATAGTACTGATAACCGTGATCATTTTGGTCCCTATCTCTAATCAGGAGCCAAGGGTATTAATTATGTTTGGTTTGTATATGCTTTTTTTGACTCGCAAAGTGGCAGTAACTGTTGACTTGCATTTTATGAATCACCAAGGACCACAATTTCAGCTAGAAAATATTCTTTATTGTTTTGAGAAAAAAAGAATTTATACATATTGAATGGCCTGAAGGCAAGTGTTTCCTTGCTCATTTACTGCTAGATTATTTGAACATAAAATCAGTTGCTTTCTCCAAAACACCCTGGAAAAACGAAACCACCTTGACCATCTGATAATCACAATCTGTCATCATGGCATGCTCGTCCCATTGAACGTCAGAGTGCTTGTGTCATGTGAGAGTCCCGATGTCGCGTGTGCTCTCTTGTGATACTTCGATCTTAAAGCATGTCCTTTCTATATGTGAGCATTCGTCTTCTAATATTGCATTTCTCTTTAATCACAAACATTGAAATATTTACAAAAGAAAAGAATCGTGTTTGGTTTTGTATGTATTGCTATTTGATAAATTACTGTTTTAAACGACTTTGTTTTCGTTTTTAAAGCCAAATGTTCTTTTCTTAGTTATATGACACTGTTATTGTCTTGAGATCTGTTCTGTACTGAGACAAATTTATATTTTGGGTATAAAACTTAAGTGCTGCATAAAGTACTTTATTATCATCATCACAACTACAACAACTAAACAGTTCATGTTCTCAGTGTTGTATCTAATGGTATGTGTGAGGACGAAAGGGTGTGATTTTATGTGAACTCATTAAAGCTGTAAGTAATGTGAAGGGAAACTACAGTATTTTGCCAAACGATGGAGAATGAGTCTCTGTTTGTAATGCGTAAAACTTTGTTTCTTATTTCATTTATTACTGTGTACATTAAAGTTGGAATTGTATATTACTAACAGACTTTTAAACTCTTTATTAAAAGGGCTTTTGTTTTTTCTTCAGCAAATGACAAAGAAAACAAAAACACCTCTCTTCACATACTCTCCGTTGTTTCTTTATTGAATGGTCTTCTTTAAGATAATTTATTAGCTGTTTGCTTGAATATCTAACTGTAATGCAAAGTAAGAAATAACATTATCTGGGTTTCCATCCTAAGATGAAGTGAATCTTTTCAAAGTTCCTTTAAGCATTTCCATTAAGTTGTTAGAGGGGCTGACTATAGTATTGGTAACCTAGTAACCAACAGTAAACAAGGCAAATATATTGGAAACACCTGGTGCAATGTTCTCTACATCAGTTTATTTAGCATCAATCCTTTTTTGCACAAGTCCAAAACCACCTTAAGTGAGTGTAAAGACTTTTTTGCAAATTAAAGGGGACTTGTTTGCAAAAATCACTTTTATAAGAGGTTTAGTAGTTTAGTATAACACAATAGTTAGGCAAAAGTATGTGAATATAGCCAGCTTCTAATAGTAGAACTTGAATAATTAAATTTTGTTATTATCACACATAAAAACAGTCTGCAGAAACATGGTTGACATTCTCCCTTGGTCAGGGGACACACTCAATAGTGATGATTTCTCACTCATAGACAGCCCTGAGTGAGAAGCAGTCATCCGCCATAAGAGTTTTCGCACAGTACCTGCCAAAGATAATGTCAGGGACTAAGAAAGATATATATATATATAT
>CAIGQW010000287.1:3038814-3050642 GCA_903798125.1 Danio choprae | reverse complement strand
AAAAAAATCCAATAAAAAGAGAAACCTTGATCTTTATTGAAAACCAGAAATAGCCAGAGAAAGCAAAGGCCGGTGTTCAATAATGCATTTAAAATGAGCCACATTTCCCTCATAATGACGTTGTTGCTCTTCGCTTGAGATCCTTGGAATTCTCTTGAACTCCTTTCAGCGCATTTTGACGGTCAAATGAGAAACGGATTTTAACCCCTTTCTTTTTCTCCCCATCTTTGGCTCCTTTTAAAAGTGCCACATAGTACATTGATGCAATAAGGTTAATAGTTCTCTGATATCTACATAGAAGGTATGTGGCTTAGGTTAGTGCAAAAATCTCGTTTTACAAGCACTAGGAAATGGCCCTAATATTCTATGGTTGGTTTTGACCATATTTGGAAGAGTCATGCCTGATGCTAACACACACACACACTCACACAGCATGATGCAATCTGAAATACACATGTGCAAAATACTTCAGTTGTCATAAAATATTTGATCAAATTGAGTAGATACCTCATGAATGTCAATCTTTTCAAGTGAAGTGGTGGAGAGGTTTATTTTAGCTAGAAGGAGTGAGTGAGCTATCTTTATGTCTAAGCGTAGGTTTCATGTACAGACAGCAACATTGACAAAATGATTCTTGTCGACATGGATCAGTGAAAAATGTATCATCCATGCAAGACCATTAGCTGGTGATGTCACTTTGTTAAAAAAACACTAAGCGCCTGTGCACTAACAGTCTTGCAATCTCTGTAATGTTGTTTATTATTCTCAAATACTCATGTAATAACACATAATATGCATACACTAGCGAGACATCACAATTTTCACATTCTTGTAGTTTAAACAAAGACAATGATTGCATTGTTTTTCAAAAACATACTCTTTGAAATCAATTTTCAAAAGTTTTCATGCCCTAAAATACCACTGTAATGTACATGTACAATCTAAACGCAGTTTTACGTTAAAAAGCAGTAGGCCTACCATGTTAATGCCCCCTGAAGTGTTACCTGTCAAGCCTACTCTGATATTGATTGGTAGTACAATTTACCTTAGCAGAATCATCTTCTTCAATATGCTTCAAAAACAAGAATTTTCCTGATCGATGAGGAATCAGATGTCTGTTGTTTTCTGTGACAGTCTTTCTCACAATCCACATCTCTATTTTCAGATCACTGGGGAGGTGGGGAAAAAAGACACAGCTGCAGTGACAAACATTACAGTGGCAATTTAGTGTAATCAATCACAGTGGCCGCAGCGAGAGACGAGGATGAAGCGAGGTCAGCTCACATCATGCTTCAGAACTCACCCGCAGTTGTTACTGGAAATGGATTTCACTCGGCCCAATTATAGCCGTCATGTTGTATATCTCAGCCAGATTTGACTTTGGCGAGCTTGGTGGGATTGGCGGCAGGGCCAAGTGTGCTACAGATAGGTAAGAACACCTAGGAGAGAAACTAAACTACATTTCCTGAAAGCACATGTACATCACAGAGACGTCTATTAACATTTTTGAATGTTCATACAGAAGACCTTTTAACCCTTATGTTATGTTGAGGACGTTTCCATCCACTATGAGGTGCTGTTGAGTCTGAATTTGGCCACAACTTTTTCTGTTTTAGCAAATGGAATGATTTTTGGTGACAAATCTTATTTTGACACATATTTTGGGAAAATGCTTTGAAATTAAAAAAAAAAAACCCTCAAAAATCCAATGTGGGCAAATGTACTCCCCTTTCATTATGTTTGTGGCTGTTTTTCCCCATTGGCTTCCATTATAATGACATTTTTTGATTGCAAAGCCATGGCACCATATAATTATGCATTCTTCATTGTTAGGGGTCAAATTTGTAATTTTTAGTGTTGGTCATCATTTCCACTGACAAAAAAAGCTTAGTTTCTGGCTTTTATATGGAGTATTGCAATAGTATTAGAGAACTACACGGAGTAAACAAAAACACAATAAGTATATTTTTGCAGGCACACTATAATTTGCTATTATATTCCATATAACTCAATATAAAAGCCAGAAACTAAGCTTTTTTGTGCAGGCCTATCTAAAGGGTTAAGGGTGCCAACTGATGATCAACTGTAAAAACTGACTAATTGTACCTCTTCCAAACCACCAACAATCAAGAATGCATGATAATATGCTGTCAAGACTTTGCGATAAAAAAGGCATTATAATGGAAGTTAATGGGACAAAAACAAATAGTAAATGAGGGAGAATATTTGTAAATCTGATGCTCCTCAAAAACTGTCTATGCATCAAAGGCAATGTTGTTCACATGCCCAAGTAAAATATATCAAGTCCACAATTACCTTCTTTTGTTGAATATAAGTCATTTTGTGTGTTGTTTCCCAAATGAGTGACATCATGAGCTTGGCAATTAAAGAGTCAAAATCCTGAATTTTTAAAAACATTTAGTAGTTTTGATCAGGACTGAGGCTGATTATTAGATTTATGGGGGGGAAAAGAAAAAAAAAATCTGATACATTTTTACAGAAGTTGAATTTAGTGGATGTTTTCATCCTAAACATAACAAAATGGTAGTAAATTTGAGCGATACACAAGGGTTAAAGATTAATCAGGTTAATCAGAGCTTTGACCACAGCAGATGTTTTCCAGAACAAACAATCTGGAGAAAGTCAGATTTGATTGTTTTAAAATTTTGTAATTTAATAACTTTAAAATAAAAACTATATAACTACTTTGACTACTCCTAAATGTCTGGGCTTTTTTTTTTTTTACTAAAATTGGGTCCCACTTTATATTAAGTGGCCTTAACTACTATGTACTTACATCAGAAATGTAAATGCAATGTACTTAATGTGTTCATAATGTATTGAAGAACACTTCAGTGCCTGCTACTTCTTCTTTGTATATGCGATCCTCTGTTGACTAACAACTTTCTGTTAGCAAAAACAACTTTAAATCAGACATGTCTTTTAAAACAACATTTTCACTGCTCTCTCGCTTGCCAAGCAATGTAAAATATGCATCTTTCTTTGCGATCTAATAACTTGGTAATAAGAAAATCACACTTGTCGGGTAATGACTTCATAAATTATGACAACAGATATTTTAAGCTTAATTCTAATATCTCAATTGAAGCTTCAAATGTAAAAATGACTTGAAAAAATTCAACTCGTCATATATGAACTGTCAGAATGACCAATTTGGCCAGTTTAGTATACAATGCAATTGTGGTAGTTCCAGTGTTAAAATATTTTATTTAGATGTACATGTGCTATCTGGGTTTCTGTGTCTTACAAAGCAGTGGAACCGCACTCAAAGCACAGGCACAATAACTGCTAATTGAGAACTAGCAGTCTCATTTGTCTGGGAAAAAATGCCTAAATTAAGCATTAGCTTGAGGTCACAATCCTTGACATCTAATCAACATATAAACAATTTCACTAATTTAGCTTAACATCCCCCTGCGCTTTGTAGAAAACAGGGAGAAAAACTCATTCTAGTAATAATAAAATAACACCTTTCCTTTTATTCAGAGTCTGTAATTACTTGTACAATGTTCGCTTTCTGTCTGCCAGAGTGCCCGAATGTCACCCAAAGAGGGGCGGAAATGACTTGAATTAAACGATGAAGAAAATGGAAGTGAGGTGGGAGGAGAGAGGGAGAGATAGGATGCTTGTTTCATGAATCACTAGCTTAGGCAAGTTAGTCATCACATAGTGTCACTTCAGGGTGAGGATGATTCACTCTTAGTGCAAACTAACACTGTAGTCTTGCTGAACGCTAGCTGAGCTTTCTAATATTAGAATACAGTGAGAAGCGGAGCATCACTTTGCCTTCTTTTCACAGCGGCTGCACCCTCTCATTGCAAACAGGTTTCTCTCTCTGCGAGTGTATTTGTATTGGATAGAGTGTGTAAGCATTGGACAAATTGAATACTGATACATCTACATAGCACTTTTGTCACACTCAAAGCACTTTACAGAGAGAGTGGAGAAATCTCTTCTACCTGCATGATGTGATGATAGCTGCAACTCACACATCAGCAGAGCGTAGAGAAGCCGATGAGGTCTATCCAGATACATGGCTATCATTCAAAAACAAATGAGTGCCAGAAGAGTTAATCCCCTCACTACATGCACACTGTGTAATTTGCATTGGTCCCTCAAACCACCAGAGGGCCACCTTGCTCTCAAAGATGATATAATATCTAGGGCTGTACAAGAGATAGAAACAATTTAAATACATGCACATGCACTCTCAGGCACAGGAACTTGCCCTGTAATGGGTAGGGTTAGGGCTGATGTAGGTCTAGACGTTAAAAGCACATGTACCTGAGAGTGTATGTCTGAAATTGCATGTGCAGTAAGTCTGCAGCCAGACCCTTCTCAAAAATTATGAAAACATAATGCTACAGATTTTTTTATTAAATGTTTTTTTATTATTATTACATTTTTATTGTGTTTACTACGGGCAATACAGCGCTTGCAGGTTGCTCTGTTATATATGGAGGATGAGAGACCTCTCAAATGTCATCTAAAATATTTTAATTTGGGTTCAAAAGATGAACGAAGGTCCCTGGGAATTTGACTGACATGAGGGAGAGTAATTAAGAACTAGGGCCCCTAGAACTTACATACTCAATTCCTTACAAGAAATATTTTGTGATTTAAACACACTGGCTTTTTGTCAGGTGCACCTCTTTGATAGATCATTATTGCAAATATCTAATCAGCTAATCACATGGCAGAAACTCCTTTTAAGATCTCATCTAAGATTGGGAAAATGAACCCACGATGTGCTCATCATTTAACAATAGAAGACTAAAAAAATAGCATTCATATATCAGTCTACCCATGTAATTTTTTAAACATGTCTATCACTTCATGACCACAGTGAACCCATCTTGCCATGTTACAAAGCTCACATCATCTCTCTTAATTCTCAGTTTGCTAAACTCAAATGGCCTCGTCAGTCACCAGATCTCAATCCTGTAGAGCTCTTTTGAGATGTGCTGGAATGAGAGATTCACCTAATCGATGTGCAGTCAATAAACCTGCATGAACTATGTGATGCTCTTGTGTCAATATAGTCCAAAATCTCTGAGGAATATTTCCATCATCTTGTTGAATCAATGGCATGAATAATTAAAGCAGTTGTAAAGGCAATACAGGGTCCAAATCGGTCCTTGGAATGTGTACCTTAAAGTGGCTGATAAGTGTATAATAACCACACAGCGTTTCAGGACCTCAGTTTAACATCTCATTTATCACACCCTTCACTGTGGACACCAAGCGCCCCCTCCTGGTGTTATCAACCGTTTTTCCAGCTGCACTGTTTACACCTGGTTGATCCAGTTACAGTGCAGGTGAAAAATGCTAAACAAACAGAAACCAAACCTGCCAATTAAACACGGAGATAAAACAAGACTTTAAAAGGATAGTTCATCCAAAATGGTAAAAAAAAAAAAAAAAGTTTTACTCACCCTCATTTACTCACCCTTTACTTGTTCCAAACCAGTTTGAGTTTTTTTCTTGTTGAACAAAATAAGAGAAATTTTGAAGAAAGCTGGAAACATGTAATCATTTATTTCCATAGTTTTTCCTACTTCGATGTCAGTGGTTACAGGTTTTCATCTTTGTTTAAAATAAGTCTGATGGCTGAAAGTCTGGGAACTTTGGTCACTTTGAATGGTCAAGGCCCGTCTACAATGACTGCAACTACTACAACGTCTGCAACTACTACAATGTCTGCAATGACTATAATTATGACTGACAGGTTAACCAACCAATCATGTTTCATTTTGTGCTGCATCATGTTTAGAGGTGTGGAAATGTCCACACAATAACAGCCGTTATTCATTCACAAACATCTTAAAAATTTACAACAGAGCATCAATATTTTAAAAGATCTGTCATCAAACATTCATTTATCCATTTTCCTTCAGCTTAATCCCTTTATTCATCAGGGGTCGCTACAGTGGAATGAACCGCCAACTTATCCAGCATATGTTTTACACAGCGGATGCCCTTCCAGCCGCAACCCAGTACTGGGAAACATCCATACACAATCATTCACACTCATACACTACGGCCAACTTAGTTTATTCAATTCACCTATACTGCATATCTTTGGACTGTGGGGGAAACCGGAGCACCTGGAGGAAACCCAAACACGGGGAGAACATGCAAACTCCACACAGAAATGCCAACTGACCCAGCCGGGACTCGAACCAGCGACGTTCTTGCTGTGAGGCGACAGTGCTAACCACTGAGCCACCGTGTCGCCCCTCATCAAACACATTTAGTCCTTATTTTTATGTCATTGATGTAAACATCAAACTTGTTTTCATTCAGACTGGTTAAGATTGCTGCACATTCGACTCGTGGAAATCCTGTATATTTAGGAAAATTTCAGATCTGCTGTTTGTGTTTCCAGAAAAGTGTGTGATATGCATCAGACGTTTAACCTCAAATTTGCAGATGGTGCTTGGCATGACATTTGAGCCTGAGACTAGACCTGATATTTTTAAATTTCAGACACACACAAATAACCCAACATTTGAATCTCCTACACGTATACAGTCCCGGTAGGTCATTATGGTTATCTTTTCTGTATTGTGCCAAGGACCCGATGCAAGTGAAGCGGAGATCAAGCTTTCTCTGTTATTGCTCCAAAATGCTGGAATAAGTTTCCACCTCATATTAAGACACGCTCCAACTTGTTTTTAAAAACCTTCTGAAATTGCATCTACGTTCTTTAGCATAGGCTAAAGACAGCAGCCTATAGTGTCTGTCGATAGAGTATTTCTTGAGACCCCTCTGGTCCTGCCTCCCATGCCAGAATCGACAGTTCGATCCCTGCTCAAAGCTTGCAGGTGGATGTAATATCAGAGGGGTTATTTTTGTTGCCGTGACCTGGATGGGAGCGAGGTTTAGGATGGTGAGTGTAACAGAGGCCAGCTGGTGAGTGCTTTGTGGGTAAACCCAAAGACTATAGATATACAAAGATGGTTCACTCGCATTAGTATGAATGGTGGAAATGCAATGCTCAGTATGGCCACCACAGCAAAGGAAGTCTTGCCTTCCAGTTGAAATAGCTAAACATCAGTCTTTATAGCTACGTATGTGATTCTGCTGGAGAGGGGTCTGTAGAGATTCACTTGTTTGTTACGCCATGTGCCTGCATTAATTTTGACAGGAAAAAAAAATAATCACAGCACATTCCTTCACATATTGTGTCCTTCCAGTGTTGTCCTCTGGTCGTCACATCAGATTTTGTTGCTGATTTGAAATATGTAGTTCAATTGCGAGTTCAGCGGGCAGTTGATTTCAGGATTTATCCATATATTTAGATAGGGGTTTAGTCTTGGATGAACTGCCCAGAGGCGTTGTAATAATGGCCGCCTAGTGAACTGACTTTCCATGAAAGGGAAAAGGTAAGGTAAACCTTACTCACCTGATCTCAAAAGGCAGAAAGCCACCTCCTTGTTCACTGGATCATTGTCTGAAAAGCTGGTTTGAGCTTGGAGTGGGCCGTTGGGTTATATGTGAAAAGGTGTACATAAAGTTAGTCACTTTGCTGTTCAGTCCTCATAAGTACTGAACTCAAGCAAAATTATTCTTGCAAATTATTACGGAACTTTGAAAATGTAAAGGCTTCTGTCTGTTGATTTGTACAGCATTGGACTTCTGCAGTTATTTCCTCTGTTTTAACCTCCCTCCTTTTTTCCAGTTAACCACAATCTTTCACTTTTAGCTTGAAGGCAATCCTGCAGGGTAGAAGCTGCTGGCTAATTTCAGTCAGGCTACACGAATGTCTTAAAAAAGTCCACACATAATGCTGTTATAGTGGTCTCCATGACCAAAAGATCCTCAAAGGAAGGAAACATGGCCATCGAAACAGATGAGCTGAAGGACAAAAGACACACTGCTGTGGAAGATTTCCCATTATTTCCCTCCCAACAGCTCAGACTCACTGAGGGTAAATATAGAGGGAGAACTGAAGTCTCGATTTGAACGCTATCCAATACTTTAAGCAAACGAGCCAATGGCAAGTGGTTATGCAACATTTCACGTTGCAGTTGGATTGTTTGGAAGGGCTCTTTCATCTCAAACACTAACATTAAGGTCCATTATAATCCCAAGCGGTTTGGAGAAGGCAACATGTTGGTTTTGTTGTGGCTGTGGAGTGTAGAGGAGCGGGTGTGATTGAGGCCCACAGAACCCAGAGCTCATAATCCAGAGCCGCTGTGTGGCACTCAGGGGCCACTGAACCAATTACATGCTGCATTAAAAAAGAAGGATAACTGCCTCTTTGGCAGCGATTTCATACGGGGTCTGCCCTGGAAGCAGCAAATCAGAGGAAATGTAAAAACTGATTAACAGAGCATTTGAGTCTACAGAGGATCCTAGCTACTACTTTGTGTGTTTGCTTTTTACAGTTGTTAAATTATGGGTGGATGTTTTTGCATGCTATTCATTGCAAATTAGTTTAAAGGCATTTGGAGTTTTCAAATTGATCACGTTGTTCTTAATCTGCATATATGCATGATGGTTTTTTCATCTGTGAAGGACATCTGAGTCAAATGGCTTTCTCGTTTGTAAAATAAGTAGCTACAATTCCAAACAAAAGATATGCATTGCATAATGCTCAATCTCAGCATTGTGCATCGCTCGACACCCTTCACTGAAATAAAGTGATCGCAGGCTGCCATCTAGTGTTACTATTCAAGAACTTGAGCTTATTTTTTGAATAAAGTACTTTTGTTGATCAAGGATGGATTACGTTGATCAAAAGTGAATCTCAAGACATTAAAATTGACATAATTATAACATAATAAAAATAAAATATATATAAAATTTCTAATAACTAATTAGTTTTGTCTTTGCCATGATGACAGAACATATATATAATATATTACTAGTTATTTTGCAAGGTATACTAGTATTGTGCTTAAAGTGCAATTTAAAGGCTTAACTCGATTTATTAGCTTAGGCAAGTTGTTAATTAGGCATTTTATTGGACAACAGTGGTTTGTTCTTTTGCCAATCGGGGGGAAAAATCTTAAGGGGGCTATTAATGTTGACCTTAAAATGTATTTTACTTTTTAAACTTCCAGGCAAACTAAAACAAATAAGACACACTCCAGAAAATAGAAAGGAAATACTGTGAAAACATTACTCTGTAAATATTTATTTATTTATATGTACAGTGCTCAGCATTAATAAGTACACACCATTTTGAAAAAGAATATGAATTTTATCCATTTCTCAGTGAATATTAGTAATATGTTTTGGTGCTTTTGAACAAAACAGGTTTAGAGATATATTTGTATAAAAAAATTACAAACTGCACAATCTCAGCTAAATTTGATATATTTTTGTTTCTCTTTATTGTTCCTTTTTTTTTTCAATATTTTTCCCTAATATTTACATTTGGGTGTACAAATTTTTGTATTGTTGTTAAGTTATTTTGTTAGATTAGCTCCAAGTGTGGCTTCAGTACTGACTAATGTATATGCGCAAATGTGATATTGAATATCATCTTATAGTAAATATTCATTTAAAAGATGGGCCTCACGGTGCCGCAGTGGATAGCACGTTCGCCTCACAGCAAGAAGGTCGCTGGTTCGAGCCTCGACTGGGTCAGTTGGCGTTTCTGTGTGGAGTTTGCATGTTCTCCCCGTGTTGGCGTGGGTTTCCTCCGGGTGCTCCGGTTTCCCCCACAAGTCCAAAGACATGCAGTATACGTAAATTGGGTAAGCTAAATTGTCCGTAGTGTATGAGTGTGAATGAGTGTGTATGGATGTTTCCCAGAGAAATTTTGCAGCTGGAAAGGGCATCCGCTGCGTAAAACATATGCTGGATAAGTTGGATAAGTTGGCGGTTCATTCCGCTGTGGTGACCCCAGATTAATAAAGGGACTAAGCCGAAATGAAAATGAATGAATGATTTAAAAGATATATTTCAATAAGAAATATTGAACAGAAAATCAATATGTTACAATATGTTGGGCTTTGCAACAAAACAGTCATTTTTATTTGTGATAGCTGACAATATTTAATTATATTTAAACACAAACAATCAAGTTTTAGTGAGCATAAGTGGCTTTTTCCTCAGATCAATAACTCAAACATTGAATAGGGGTTAATAGTGTGTAATTATGCATTATTAAATGTATTTTCTTTTTATTTTAAGTACAACAAAACACAATAATTATGTTGCATCAAATGATTAATTTAAACATAATAGTTAAATTCAAAGTAGAGCCACGTAACCGTAAATAAAAAAGGTTCCCAAAATCAACTAATACCATCCGGACACCATTGTGCCTTTAGAAAGGAAATTGTGCAAATATGTGTTCAATGTTGAACATGTAGGACTTTTACTTGTATTTCTTTGCTCAGAAAGCAGGAAGGCATCAGAGGTTGTGTATGACACAATTATTCATAACACAATAGTTGGAATGACACCAGCCACAATTAAAAATATAGAATATTTCATAATTTTACACTTTAAAATATTTATCATTACAAGAAGATCATTTAAACAACAAATAAGCAAAAAGCAGCTAAAAAAATATTGATTAATGGTTAAAATGCTTTACCAAAGGCTTTAGCAAATAATTCAGCTTTTAGCGCCCTTTGTTTATCTTCTAGATTTGCACTATAATGCAAAGGGATACTGATCCATTGAAATATTGATTGTATTTGATTTAGATGGAGGAGTCCACATAAAGGAAAAAAGAGGGGCCTCAGACAGTATCTTTTAGTCCCATTGTTTATCTTCTAGATTTGCACTATAATGCAAAGGTAAACTGATTTATTGAAATATTCATACTCATTTTTAAAATATAATTTAGACAAACAAACAAACAAAAAACAAAAAAAAACAGGTAATATTGAAAACACAATCACAGCCTGCTAATTTTGCTGCACGTTTTTGACCCTTCTAAACATTCATCAAATAGAAATGATATTGTGATTTAATACATCATTAGAAATATCGGTGATGAAACATTTTACCATGTCCTTAAGTATTATCAAATTTACATACATTTATAGGCTATAGTATTTAAACATTTATAATATTTATAAGTAGGCTAATCACTAAACACAGTTACTATGACGCTTAACGTCACAAAGGAATACCAGTAGCCATGCATGACCATAACAGTAAAATATAACCCAATCAAATAAACATAATGATATAATAGTCATGAAAGAACATTCTAAATGGACAATCAAATTGCCCGAGGGCAGTTGAACCATTCAAATCCAGCTGATGCAGAAATGATGGCTATTTGCTGAAGTGAATGAACCAATTGTGGTTGAATAAATTACATAACGTTGGAGGATTTTACGATGAAATGAGACAGTCGGAGGGTCACTTGGTTTGCACAGGCGCAATGCACAGAGCGCGTGTATGTGTGAGAGCAAAGGATATTTGATTTAGATGGAAGAGTCCACAGAAAAAAGAGGGGTCGCAGACAGTATATACATATATAATATAATAATAAGATAACTGTGCCTGGCATGATTAGATATGTGTCTTTTTGTAAACCGATATTAATTATTAATCAACTGTTAGTACCCTAGGCACGGCTACATAAAGACCTAATTAAGAGAAAAATAAATAGTGGAATTGCTAGTGATGGAGGTCCGACTCTTTCGCGGTTCGGTTCTTTTGAACTGTTCTTTTCAAAATAGCGGTTCAAATGCTTCTTTATTACTTCAGATCAAGGTGACTGTATAGGCCTAGGTGCAACCATATACTGTAAAAAAATAAATGGGGTGCAACATGTTGCTATTTACGTAATGTAGCATAAATTAGTAGTAGTGGCTGTTTAAAAAGAA
>CAIGQW010000287.1:3019068-3038804 GCA_903798125.1 Danio choprae | reverse complement strand
ATAGCGTAAAAACTTGCGGAAAAAATAATCAGATTTAAGTTTCCTGCTTATATCAAATACATTTATGAGTGCTGAGGTTTTTAGAGATACCATTCTTAGAGATAAAGTCAAAAGTGTGACATTTAAACTTGAAAATGTGAAGGCGAAACTGTGTAATAAACATAATTGCAAGCAATTAGTTTAATGAACAATTGTTACTATAAAGTCAGTCGTTTACCGCGGAAGTTTAAGCTATTTATTTATTTGTGGCGATACTTTAAAAAAGTCAGAACTATGTGAAAAAAAGAGCCAAAACAAGCCTCCATTCTCGAGCTTGCTACACTGAGTCATTTTAGTGAACCCCTTCAACTGATCCACTTAAAAGATCCGACTCGAACGGACGATTCATGCGCGGCATCCCTGGTATTTGAGCGCGGACACTTGGCGGCGCCCACAAGCTGTTCTGTGACAATTGATGGAGCGATTTGGGGAAGATGGACTTTGATAAACCGCGGCCACACAATTAGTCTAATGAATTCCTCAGTTTTCTAAGCTCTTTGTATGCCTGATCTCAGTCTACCGTGGCGGACTCCTTGCAAACTAAAGGTCTGTTCCATTTAAGAAAAGGGGGCCTGGTACTTTTTTCTGCAACATGCAATGGATGTTCACATGACCAGCTGTCTTTTGAATTGATGCTCTTATTAATCAAGCCATTAAATCCACCTCAGCTTTTTTATTAGGGACAATGGCAGCGGTAACGAGTCCGGAAACGACACCTCAACCCCGGGTCTATTTTCAAACACCTCCCGGTACCGAAGAAGAAGTGCCACAGAAGCAAGGACGAGTGACCGTAAAATATGACAGAAAAGAGCTGAGGAGGAGGCTGAATTTGGAAGAGTGGATAGTTAGCCAGTTAATGAATCTGTACGACTGCGAGGTAGGACACAAAACACTGTCACTGATTTGAAAACCTGCAATCCTTTGTTGAAAGGAATGACAGCTCTTTCTTTCTAGCAGCACTCGTGCACCGGCATTCTTCACGCTCCATTTGTCTTGTCCGTTTAGCGCGATAGTTGACTAATAAATAGCTTGCTTATTAAGTGAGGCATGTCATCTTTTATTTATTTGATTTTATTTGTCTTGACTTTTAATCGATGTTGATTTTATCCTTATGCGTTTGCACATGGAAGGGCGTGGCATGACAGAACTAACAGACAAAGCCATAAAACAAAGGTGAGTCTTCTGGACAGGTGCTGCAAGGACAAAAAAAAGACATAAATTCATAACGCAGTCTTTAACCATAAAGAATGCGTTCATATTTCATCGAAACGTGAGCTTGCCTCATTTGTTAATGTGACAGCTCTATAAGAGGATGGAGCTCCAGTTGCAGGAACAAAGACATGGATTTCAATCCTAATATTTTTATATCTACACGTGCACAAATGCCAAGATTTCACTGAATGGGCTTATTATGTCTATTCCATATGCATAAACATACAGTAGGTCAGGGTGTATTTTTATTATTTCTTAGTTTCAGACCCCTGGGATGTTTGGAATCACCCTTTTAGCCATTGTGATGATGTCATCTGTTCAGACATGCAAAGCATGCTTCACTCCGAGCTTGACTTAACCTCCAGGGCTAATATAACTGACCTAGATTATATGTGGTGTAAAACTAGGCAGCTCTTGAAATGAGATTTTTTTTTCCCCCGAATGCTCTCTTCAGCCCAGCGGTAGGCCTCATCCTGAGCTAAAATCTCGCTTTGTCTGATTGACATACTGAATCCATTGGATTTGTTTGAGAGCCTGCTGACTTGTGATAAGTTTTCCACTGACAAATGGTTTCTGATGTCAGATTATAGCCCAACACAGTATGGTGACATTTGAACAATGAGGAAGAAGAAGAAAATAGAAGTATGCATAGTCGAACCTGTGAAATGTCATCTGAATCCCACAGGTTATGCGTACATTAATGTGGCCTGACAGCAGAATTCCTTCATTATATTGCATGTTTGGTCCAATTATGCTGATGCTTTGAATGCAGATCTGAATTCACAACAGCCCTCAGCAAAAAAACCCTGAAGATAAATGTTTGTACCTAAGAGGACAACGATGCACTGTGACAAATTACATAACCTAATTTAAATGGTTTTCTGTTGTAGCTTCTATTCAGAGTAGTGTGGACAAAGGTTGGTTGAAATGTGTTTTTGATTAGATCTGTCTCTTTTCAGTCTTTCTTAACACAACACTGGGAATATTGTGTGTTATAATATAAATAGTTATAGTATAGTTACAATAGTTTAATAGCTAGTTATATAGTCAGATTTGTACATTTACTCATTGAGCTCTAACTATCTAAATTTAACTTTATAATAGAGCAGGGAAAGAAAAACTACATGAATAATTTCTTAACACAAAATCAGGTAATCAAGATCTCAATGCAAACAATATATACATAAACTGACTTGAAATATGCACAGTATCATTCAAAAGTTTCGGGGTCAGTAGTGTTAATGCCGTATTTAATAAAGTCTCTCATTTATATGAGTACAATTAAATAGAATAATATTGTGAAATATGTGAGAAGTAAACTAATTTTTTATTTAAAATATTTAAGGAATGTCGGAAATGTTGGGTTTTCAGCATCATCACTCCAGTCTTCAGTGTAACGTGATCTTTCAGGAATCATTCTAATATGATATACTCAAGAAATTATTATTATTAACAATGTTAAAAATAGTTTGGCTTCTTAATATTTTCTTGATGTTTCAAAAATCCTTTAAAAACTCATCTAAAATCATTTGCAGCATTGTAAAAGTCTCACTTTTTATCAATTGAATGCGTCCTTGTGGGTTATTTTGGGGGCTAGGACTTTCACAGAGAATTTTAATTACATATATTACCAGTAATTAGTTCTGATATGTGTACATTCAGTGGGAGGTCGAGACATGAAAATGATAAAGTTATACTACATAATGGCTATAAATAAACACTCAGTGAATTTACCACTATTAGTTACTAATATGCACCCTTTAGTGGACATCGTTGAGCCTGTGACCGTCCAATCAGAATCCACTATTCCAAAGAGCAAATATTATACATTTCTTAGTCCCAAATATGGTCTCTTGAAGTGCTCCACAAGTCTGTAAATGCTAAATGAAGGTATTGCATTGACCTTCCTCTGCTCGCTGTGCTCAAGTAATAGATGCGAGAGAAAGTGTTTTAATTTTAGGCTTTGGTCAGCTGTGATAAAGCAATATGGGTCAGTGTGAAGGGTTTCGTAACAGACCTGCTTTCTCAACAACTGCAGTAGCACATATTGCTTGAAGAAAAACTTGTGACAATTTCTTCCATGGCAGTTTTCCTCCCCCGTCTTCCCTCTGCACACATAAACCCACTAATGGAGCCTAATAGCACTGCAGGAAACAGCAAAATAAGAGTGAATCTTTGATGAAAAGAACGTGACTGCAAACTATCTGCAATAAGACATTAAAATCCCTGGTTTTACACAGCGTAAGCTAAAGCTGGGGTTCAACATAAAAAGCTATCAGACTGCATCGTGTGGATAGACACACAGTGTTGTCTGTAAGCTGACAGGAAGTGAATGGAGATCGCTATTGTTACAAGCAAACGTACACAATAAATCGTGCATGGAAATGAGGATCAGCCCATCCTGTTGTGCAGAGAGGATATCATGCACAAAGGCCAGAGATAACTTGATTTTTTTTTGCAATCTTAGGGAACAACATCTTGTCAGTGGGGTTGTATCTTTAAAAGGGCATCATATTAACTTATGAAATGATTAACGAAACCAAAATTTCCTTGATTTTTTTTTAAACATAAAATAGGTCAAAGGACTGGGCGGCGCGGTGGCACAGTTGGTAGCCCTGTCACCTCACAGCAAGAAGGTCGCTGGTTTGAGCCTCAGCTGGGTCAGTTGGCATTTCTGTGTGGAGTTTGCATGTTCTCCCTGTGGGTTTCCTCCGGGTACTCCAGTTTCCCTCACAAGTCCAAAGACATGCGATATAGGTGAATTGGGTAAGCTATATTGCCCATAGTGTATGGGTGTTTCCCAATGATGGGTTGCAGCTGGAAGGGCATCCACTGTGTAAAACATATGCTGAATAAGTTGGTGGTTCATTCCACTGTGGCAACCCCTGATTAATAAAGGAACTAAGCGGAAAAGAAAATTAATGAATGATGGTCATAGGACTACAAAAACATCCTGTAAATTTCAGAGCTCTAAACTCTTATCTTTTATCAAATGCAGTCTAAGAAACAGCGTTCTGTTGAGGGCTCAAAAACATTTACTTCTAAATAAAAAAATGTTTTTATGTAGAAATCTTGAGGAAACATGAACATCAGATAACAGTACAAAATAAAATAATTCATGACCACTTTTAAAGGGATAGTTCACCCAGAATAATAATTTTGTAATGTACTCCTCTCTCTTCTGTTGAACACCTGTGGGCACCTAAACTTTTTTTTGGTACCTTGACTTCTGCCATTTGGACCAAACTACAACGCAAGTCAATAGGAACCGAATCCAAAGAGTAATCATCATCATTCCTAGGGCCAAATTCAATAGTGTCTGGCTGCAGACATGCACATGCACGCTGAGACATGCAATCATACATGCAGTCAGTAGACCTGGTGACGTCACTGTGAGGGGCGGGGTTAGGTGTACACATTAAAAGCCTTGCAAGCAGTCTAAGCTTGCATGTGCACCTGGTCTGCAGCCAGACACTTCTTGTCAGATTAGTATTTCATTAAAAAACATTAGAAAATGTATAATCAATTATTAAAATAATAATAATATAAAAAATTAATTTATCAGTCATACCTTATAAACTGGATCGCTAATAAAAATTGATGATAATACACCTGAGGTAAATATTAACACAGATGTTAAAATGGGTTAAAGGTATTGTTTAAGGCAAAGCCTTCCTTTAATGTTTTGAAATGTTATGCCATTGTCATGTTTTTCTTTTTTTTGGAGAAGTACAAAAACCTGCAATATGAAGCTGCTTTTGCACTTTTCTCTGAAAAACAACACGTGATTGAACACTGAAAGAGAATGACTTCTGCTCTAACATACTTTCAGTAATATTATAACAATTTAATCAATGTTTCTGTTAAGGGTGTGTTTTTTTTAGACATAGTTGGTCCATTTGTTTTGTGTGCATATATTCATTACACTATTTATTAATTAACCACTTGGGTGCAAAATCCAGCAATCACATTTAGAGAGAAAAGAAAACTTTCCCATATATTTTGTATCCATTAAGCTCCTACAAATGCGGTGTTGGGTAAAGTTACTTTTAAAACTAATATATTGCAATTGTATGCTTATCTTAATCTTTAAAAAATAAAAAAATAAATAACACACTTTCACATTACCTTCCTTAAATAGTAAAACATTTAGTTACTTTCCAAATAAAAAAGTTACTCAAAATTGTAATATTCATTCATTTTGCTTCGGCTTAGTCCCTTATTTATCTGGGGTCACCACAGGGGAATGAACCACCAACTCTTTCAGCATATGTTTTAAGCAGCCTTTTCAGCTGCAACCCAGTACTGGGAAACACCCATACACACTCACACACTACAGCCAATTTAGTTCATCAAATTCACCTATACTGCATGTCTTTGGACTGTGGGGGAACCGGAGCACCGGAAACTTGGGGAGAACATGCAAACTCCATACAGAAATGCCAACTGGCACAGCTGAGACTCGAAACCAGCGACCATCTTGCTGTGAGGCAACAGTGCTAATCACTGAGCCGCACAAAATTTTAATATATTACTTACTTTTGAAATTAACTTTACCCAAAACTGTGCAGCTGCAGTGCGATCAGCTGCAAAATCATGCCCTTATAATGCTATTTATACACTTTCTGTATAGACAGGGCTTGTGCTGGCAGACTATAAATCTGTACAATAGATTCATTTTCTTTTTTCTGTTGAACACAAAAGAAGATATTTTGAAGAATGTTGGAAATCCTTTTTTCTTACTATGGATGTCACTGGTTTCCAACATTCTTCAAAACATCCTTGCACTTTGTTTGAGTGTAAATTGTACAAATAATGGTAAATAATAGTGCAAAGTTGTCTCTTTAAGGGCAGTGCCACAGTGACAAGCTGTTATAGCTCTAAAAGTACAATTTTCCACATTTTAGCGGAACATTGTGCAAATACTGTAAGTCAGCCAGCTGCCTGAACTATGAGATCAGCCGGGATTTTTGTCTGATTGATTTTACCATCCAGCTCTCTGCATAGTTCACGATCTGACGGCCAGTCTGTGGCTTGTGAATTATTCACACTCACAGTAACGTCTCCCTCATCTGTGTTTTACAGGAGGATGAGGTGCCTGAGCTGGAAATAGATGTGGATGAACTTCTGGATTTGCCCAGCGACGTCGAGAGAGCCATTCGAGTGAAGGTCTAATCATATCTTTAACACATTTACTTGATTCTGCTGGCTTCAGATATCTTCCCTTTAAGAGTATTAACATCTCCCTTCACGCTTCTGAAGTGTGCTGTAGTATGCCTCGTCTGCAGGTGGTTTGACAGTAATCCTTCCTCTTTTTGAAGGCTGAATTTTCAGTAGCAGATTTATTTCAGCGCTTTGCATCAGCTTTCTGCTTTCATTGGTGCACAGCTGGAAAAAAAAACACGCAGATTAGTGTGAAAGGCATTAATTTTGTTTCCATTTTTGTTTTTCAGATGCTGCTGGTCGACTGTTATAAGCCTAATGATGTAAGTGGCATTTCGAATATTAATAGCATTAGCAATTACCTTCATTACAGGCAGTGGGGTTATTCTCAGAGCCACTCATTACAATGCGATTATGCCTCATTTAATCACACTTTTCTGCCGTAATTCTTAGGGCTCCAGCAGTACACAAAAAAGTCACAGTTTAGTGACTAAACATAACATAAAATAGAACACTAAACATTTCTAATAGCAAACAAACAAGCCATGGAGAATGAGATAAATGTAATGCTACATTATAAGCTGTTTTACTGATGTCTTTCTGCCACTGAAACAATAGCAGGGTTGCATGCGCACAAGCGAAAGAACCTTAATTAAAACTAGTTATATCCTTGTGAGAGATTATTTACAGTGCGTCTGGAAAGTATTCATAGCGCTTCACTTTTTACACATTTGTTTTTGTTACAGCCTTATTCCAAAATGGATTAAATTCATTTATTTCCTCAAACTTCTACACACAATACCCCATAATGACAATGCGAAAAAATATTTTTTTTAAATTGTTGCAGATTTATTAAAAATAAAAACCTGAAAAATCACATGTACATAAGTATTCACAGCCTTTGCCGTGAAGCTCTAAATTGAGCTCTGGTACATTCTGTTTCCACTGATCATTCTTGAGATGTTTCAGCAGCTTAACTGGAGTTCACCTGTGGTAAATTCAGTTGATTGGACATGATTTGAAAAGGCATACACCCGTCTATATAAGGTCCCAGGGTTGACAGTGCATGTCAAAGCACAAACCAAGCATGAAGACAAAGGAATTGTCTGTAGACCTCTGAGACAGGATTGGGGTATTTGTGTGTAGAATTTTGACAAAATAAATGAATTTAATCCATTTTGGAATAAGGCTGTAACATAAAAAAATGTGGAAAAGGTGAAGCGCTATAAATACTTTCCGAATGCACTGTATGTCCTCTTAGAGACTAGTGATGACCAGTAAGTGAATAGTGATGTCCTGTAAGACTAGTGATGTCTGTGAGAGACTAGTGATGTCCTATGGGAGACTAGTGATGACCAGTAAGTGTATAGTGATGTCCTATAAGACTAGTGATAACTGCGAGAGACTAATGATGTCAGTGAGAGGCTAGTTATTTCCTGTGAGAGGAAAGTGATGACTGTGAGAGGAAAGTGATGTCAGTGAGAGGCTAGTGCTGTCCGTGAGAGGCTAGTCATGTCCTGTGAGAGACTAGAAATGTCTTGTGGAAGACTCGTGATTATTGCAAGAGGCCAGTCATGTCCTGTGAGAGGCTAGTGATAACTTAGATACTAGTGATGAGTGGTGTTCAAATGCGCTAAACTCACTCAAATGGTCAAACTGCTGTAACCTTCAGGGATTCTAGCCGTAGTCTTTATGCTCATCTAATTTGGATTATTGTTTCCCACAAAAAAAATGGTTGTTTTGTAAAAGTGTTCTGTTAGCATAGTAAAGGCACAACTAAAATCCCATACAATTTTGAACAAATAACATTATTTATGAAAAAAATCTATTGTTTATAAATTGATCACATTTTAAAGGTGCAGTAGGTGATCTGCCAAAATGCTAACCGGTTAGCATAATATCTTTAAAACAGTCCCACCCCTGCCGTTCAAAGCCATGCCTCCTGAAATCGCGATGGCACGCACCTTAAAGTTGAAAGCAGACAACTTACTAGTTTATGTCATTCGCCAGTTAGAAAACTTTACAGTACTTTATAATACTACAATTCCGAACAACAAGTGTATTATATCTAGCAGGTTTTCAGATGTGTAGCAAGCAAAACTTGTCATAATGTTCAATATTTCATGCATGCAAGGATCACTGGTCTGGTCTCACACTTTGTCCTAAAGCGACTACTGATGCTTAGTGGTTGGTGGTACATGCTAGCGGTAAACAATATAGGGAGCGTGTCACAAGTTGTCATTGTTTAAAAATTAACCAATGGAAATATAAAACCAACTTCACCTCAGGAAAGCAGATAGGCGGAATAGTGCTATTTACTTGTTTTGTTGCTAAACTAAATTAAAATCTACATTATCGATGCTGTAAAGGATCCCTTATGAAACTGAAGTCACATCAATGGTTCGCCGGAAGATTTCAGTGACTGAACAACACTTCTGTTCATATAACCCATTCATAATACAACAATCTACATCAGCTTTGCGTGACTAAAATAGTTTTAAAACATAACATTACCTGTCTAAAAGAAATACTTCAGCCATGGTGTCGTCCTTCCTCCAGCGTGCAAAAGTTACTCCAATATTGATTCAGCATTTGATTTTACCACTGTGTCTCGTGTGGACATGAACGTGCAGCACGCACCAATGGCGGATCTGCGTGACCAGAGATGCGCAGATGTACAAATCTACATTTGTTGACAGACAGCTTGGGCTACTTATCAGAATTATGGGAATTGTCGGCCCAATAATATTTAATTGGATGAACATTTTTTGTTTTATGCCTTACCCAGAATATAAAAATACATAAAGCGCATGAAAGCACATATTCATAGCGCTTCACTTTTTTCCACATTTTGTTATGTTACAGCTTTATTCCAAAATGTATTAAATTCATTTATTTCCTCAAAATTCTACACACAATACCCCATAATGACAATGTGAAGAAGGATTTTTTGAAATTGTTGCAGATTTATTAAAAATAAAAACCTGAAAAATCACATGTACATAAGTATTCACAGCCTTTGCCGTGAAGCTCTAAATTGAGCTCAGGTACATTCTGTTTCCGCTGATCATTCTTGAGATGTTTCAGCAGCTTAACTGGAGTTCATCTGTGGTAAATTCAGTTGATTGGACAGGATTTGAAAAAGCATACACCTGTCTATATAAGGACCCAGGGTTGACCGTGCATGTCAAAGCCCAAACCAAGCATGAAGATAAAGGAATTGTCTGTAGACCTCCGAGACAGGATTGTCAGGCTGGGGAAGGTTACAGAAAAATTTCTGCTGCTTTGAAAGTTCCAATGAGCACAGTGGCCTCCATCATCCGTAAGTGGAAGATGTTTGGAACCACCAGGACTCTTCCTAGAGCTGGCCGGCCATCTAAGCTGAGTGATCGGGGGAGAACAGCCTTAGTCAGGGAGGTGATCAATAACCCGATGGCCACTTTGTCTGAGCTCCAGCGTTCTTCTGTGGAGAGAGGAGAACCTTACAGAAGGACAACCATCTGTGCAGCAATCCACCAATCAGGCCTGTATGGTAGAGTGGCCAGACGGAAGCCACTCCTTAGTAAAGGGCACACAGCAGCCCGCCTGGAATTTGCCAAAAGGCATCTAAAGGAATGGTCTGGTCTGATGAGACTAAAATTTAACTCTTTGGAGTGAAATAAATGAATTTAATCCATTTTGGAATAAGGCTGTAACATAAAAAAATGTGGAAAAAGTGAAGCGCTATGAATACTTTCCAGATGCACTGTATAAATACATTTAGATCATTTACTTTAATCATTACTATTGGAATGTGAAGAGACTTTCAACCAGCACAACAAAAAATGTTTCTAAAGACAATCACCTACTGCACCTTTAATTTCCACTTCATATATAAAGCTAGATTTATAGCCAAACTGTATTTGTTCAGGATATGTCCATACCAAACCAAAACTCATGCCCAAAACGTCTAGAACAAACACATGCTTGTTACCCACCAATACTCCACACACCGTGTCCGCTTGCAGGATTTCGTGGCAGCGCTGCTGGAGAAGGTGCGGGGGATGCAGAAGCTCAGCACCCCTCAGAAGAAAGGCGATCTGACACCATGAGTTCACCACAGCTCCTCCAAACACCACAAAACCAACCTGTCACTCCAAACCCAGAGGAGCGATGCAGGCATGCAGACCCAACCACTAAACCACAGCGTCTGTCAAATGAAGATCAACGAGTCCAGCCAAGCCAATCTCAGCCGCAGGTTGACCACCCCAAACTCTTTTTACTTCGTCTTAGTACTGTTTCAGCATATATTACATGTAGAGAGCGTGCTAGTGTCCCCCTTTAGTCTAAAACTCCCGTTGTGATTTAGGGCAAGGAGTCGAATGGTTGATGTTACAGTTACACTGTTCACTAATACACTTCTTTTTTTTTTCCCCAACCACTTGACTTGGCTTGATGTGTCTGTCTGTAATCAAGTAGGAAATTAGAACAAAGCTGATTTCTTTTCACCCTCTTTTTTTTTTGGTCAGTCTCTCACATCAGCTGTCTTTCTTAAAGGTGAAATGATTTTTTTTGCAGGCCAGCAAATAGTTGTAGATGTGGGGATTCAGCTTTTGGAGCGTGTTGATGTATTTTGGGTAGGGAAAGGGGGGATGAAAATTGTGAACTTGTGTTTTGTAAGCCATTTTTAATCTACCATTTTTAGAGAAAAAAAAACTACAGTTCTGTGCTTAGTACTACTGCTTTTAGGAATCATTTGACTGAAGAAAATTAAACTAGATTGAAGTTCTTTCAGGATGAAGAGTAGCAATACCGATAGAGTGGATTTGCCAATTTGTTACATCTGATATTTTTACAATATAAAGGAGAGTATGCCGAATTGTGATGAAGGCTATGAATGATGATGCTTTAGCTGTGTAGGCCAAGGTTAATGCGAAATCAAGCTCAAAGCCAGAATATCTTTTGTAAATAAAACGTTTAATCAATTTCAAGTGAACAAGATTTGAGATATGCGTGTTACTGATCAGAACTTCTTGGAATGGCAGAAAACTGTACTTTGTGCACTCTCACAACCAAATACATGTAGTAAGGCTCTCAAATAAAGAATGGTGCTACATGTTTGTTTTTTCTTGAAAGGGAAACTAAATTGTAAAAGTGTAAGCTTATTCTGATTGTGTAACACCTGAACTTACTACGCAGGTTCATTCAGTACAGCAGCTGCAGTCGTTGCTCTTGCGGCAAACACACTGATTTTAAGTGTTTAAGACTGACAGGCTCACCGCTCTGTCACTATAAATCAGATCTTCTCTCAATGTTCAGCAGCTCTACTTCAAAGATGAGCGTGGCGCCACCTAGTGGGAAAACAACACAGATTTGCACAGTGAAATAGTGGCACAAGTTCTCAAACTTTTATTTTGGGAAGGCCAGATTTGTACAATTACAATTTTCAAATCACTGTCCTACTGATGCAAGGTAAGATATTTCTGCAAGTACCACTGTGATTATTGTGGCAGCAGATTTAATATTAATCTTACTCTTGCAAACATTATGTTGGCCCTTTATTTTGTTCATTTTTAAAATAATGTATTTTTATTAATACTACAAATTAATTTAACCGAAAGTAATCCTGTAGCCCTTTGGCAGTATAAGAGAAGATAATTTTGCAAGTCTAATTAATTGACAAAACAGCTTGGTAAAATAAGAGAAGTTGGGTTGATGAGTTTTCATTCATTGTAGAACACGTCACACGTTTATATAATGCATAGCTCTAATAATAATAAAAACTTTAAGACAAGCTGAATGGTCACCCTGTTGTACATCCCGAATAAAGAAAACTTTGATCTTTTATCCTTTTTTGTAAATAGTATGAACACGTTTAAATTCAGACTGCATGTTAAAAACTAATGAGTGTGTTTTATCTTACCTGGAATTTTAGGTGGTGCTCCTCTGTCGCCATAACCTGTAGTTCAGAAAACAGTCACATGCTCAAGATGTGATCTGTAAATCATTCATATTTAACAGTTTTAAACACTCCATAACACACTTACCAAGCTCAGAGGGAATAACCAGTTTCCTCTTCTCACCTTCACACATCCTAAAAGACCGAAGTAGATCATATGCTAAAATAACTTTATAACGTGTGTGTGCGTGTATGTATGTGTATATATATATATATATGTATATATATATATATATATATATATATATATATATATATCGAGACATCAATGATATGACATCACAGAAGAGAGAAAGAGAATAAGATAATTAAACCTGAAGTAACACACTGATGGCAAATATATTTGCAGAGCATCAATGCATGTTAATATATCTACACACCATCTTAACACTAATCTGCTAATTCCTCTTCTTAGTCTAAGGTTCATCTCTTTAAATCCTAATCCTGACTAACGTGTGAAACATAATCTGAGCTCATGTGTAAATGCAGTAATGCCGCTGCTCACCCCAACAAACCCTGATCCCAGCCCTTGATGACCTGTCCCGTGCCGAGAGTGAATGTGAACGGCTGATTCCTCGGTATACTGCTGTCAAACTCTGTCCCATCCTCCAGTTTCCCCTGCAGATACAAATAAATAAATAGTAAACATCAGACATTTATTGTATGAATAATACTTGGGAGAGAGCAGGCATACACGTACAGTGTAGTGCATGTTCAAAACGTCTCCCTTTCGAGACTTAATCGGACAGTTGTCCACTCTTTTCTTGATTCCAATCTGTAGCTTCTTCTTTTCGGCCCCCTGCACAAGTGCCATGGGGATGGACACCAGAGTGACCGCTAATAGCAACTTCAGCCTCATGGTTCTGTTAAAATAAACAGAAATTAGTCCTGGAAAGCTACTAAATAACGCACATTTCTACGCATGCGCAGGCTCTCCACAAAAGTACACGTTATCATTTGAATTGATGCAGTGAATGGTTATTTTACCAGCAACATGACAATTCACTAGCATAAATACATCTAAAAGGTGTATTTTAAGTAGCAAAACGCGTCCACTATTAATCACAGCTTTGTGGCGTGTTGGATTTATTTAAGAGGAAGTTAATTGGATGAAGGCTTCGGTTTTGTGTTAAAGCATGCTTATTAGGATATTTCGCTTAACGTTACGTTACTGTATCGTGTTTTATAAATCGGCCGCATTTAAAGAAATGCACGTGGAATATTTATCCATTATAGCTAATAACTGAAAGATTAAAATGCAGTTACCTGTCGTAAGAATAATATTCTTGTTCCTCCTGAATCTCCAGAATGAGTCGTTCATCAGGAAGTGACGTCAGCCTCAGGCCTGGATGGCTTCCTACTAGCTTTCCAGTCAACGTTTAAGTGGGTTATGAAATTAAATTTGAAAAAGACATGTATTTTAAACATGAAAAACTTGAATAAGTATATAATAATCAACAAATCTACACTGACGTACGAAACGCTGTAATATTATAGGTAGTTTTGAGGAAATGCCAGTATTGGGACTTTTATTTTGTTTGTTGCTACACCGCTTATCTAAAACAGAGATTCATAGCACACACGAGGGCGCCATTTACTCATGAATATCTGACTTATTGGTTGGCGTTCGACAGCTAAACTGAGGAGATGCATTCTAAACATCTAAAAGCAGAGAAGTTGAGTGAAATTATTAAAGCATGGCAAGTAATTTGTTTTTGTGTATGTGGTGCAAGTCCAAAACGATATTGTTAATATACTGGAAAAGTGCAACATTATCAATAACAATTCAAAGGTAAAGTACTGGTGGAATTTTGTCCAATCTTCATCAATCATCAGAGCCAGATTATAGCAACCAATATGATCAGTTTGCCAGTATAATTGGATATTTTGAATATCTGCACCAAATTGCACATTTTTGGTCAATTTGTACATGTGAATAGAATTTCCCTCCTTGGTTGTTATCTCGTTATTATATCACAAAAAGAGTCTGATGCATCACTGCAAATGAAAGCTTTGTAATTCTGGCCAATTGTCATTTTCTGGGCTTTTATTTGAAATTTGGAAGAAAATGTAATTAGACTTAGAAAACAAGTATTAATATTTTACTCAAACCCATATCTAATAAACCAGCCATTTTCAAGTGGTCTCCTAATTTATTCCATAGCGGTATGTGCGAAGCCTGGGAAATGTGTGGAAAATGTGGTTTCAGAACATTTTAATGGTGTAAATGTGTGAATCCCCTGTAGTAAACTGGAAAAAAAGATCAAAATTACAGTTTTTGTCTTGTTTCTAGTCCAAATATAAATTCTTAAATCAAGAAGCATTTTCTAGACTAAATATTTAGTTTTCACAATTACTTTTCTGTAAAATATTCTTCTGTAAAGGGCAGCACGGTGGTGCAGTGGGTAGCGCTCTCACCTCACAGCAAGAAGGTTGCAAGCCTCGGCTGGGTCAGTTGGCATTGTGGATGTTTCCCAGTGATGGGTTGCAGCTGAAAGGGCATCCGCCGCGTAAAGCATATGCTGGATAAGTTGGCAGTTCATTCCGCTGTGGCGACCCCAGATTAATAAAGGGACTAAGCTGAAAAGAAAATGAATGAATGAATGAATTCTGTAAAATAATCTGTAAACAAGATTGATCCTATTTCAAACCGAAAGCCGTATTATTTTACTTACCCCATTGTCAGATTATTTTGATTGTTTTAAGGAAAAACTCATTTAATTTGGACTTATTTCTGAAAACAAAACAATATTTTGACTCGTCTAGAAAATGCTTCTTGAATTAAAATGATTTAGACATTTGGACTGAAAACAAGGAAAGCATTTTATCTACAGTGTACTTCTTCTATAAGGAATGTTAAAAATATCTAATTTTGGGGACTATTATTTCTTATGGCAGCATCTACAGGGTTAAAACTACGAGTGTCAGAAATCTTCTGAGAGAGTGTGGCACATCTTCAACCTCCACCCCGAACAAAAGCATCACCATAATCACTTCATTCATCTCCGTCTGAAGGTTTCTCATTTCAATCCCATGAGTCACATGTGACTGTACTCTATGTGACTGCAATAAAAAAGGTTTCCGTTGCTGTGGGTGACCAAAGGTAGGCAGACAGTCTTCTTCATTCTGTCATTTCTCTCTCTCCAATGACTCGTTTCAGTTCAGAGTCGGGCTGAATGTAAATGAGTCAGCTGCTCTCCCCAAAATCATCTTCTCCCCCCCCCCCCCCTCTTCAAGTGTCTTTTACTGCCCCGATAAATCACAACAGACTCAGTCCATGGGCAGGGGTGTTACGTTTGACCTTAAATGAATAAATTATCACAGGCTTCAGCAGATGTGCAGTAATCATGCTGTGCCTACCAAATGTTGCTATCACAGATTGTTGGTTAAAATTAATTGAAGGCTATACGTTCCCTCGGCAATGTGTTCATGTCTTACTTGAGAATTAAATGCCACTCTACATAGAGGCGTGGAGTTTGAGGGCTTGTGTTTGAAAGTGATTGAGCAGATGTGACAGGTACAGTCGGTGTGTATTTACTTGAGAAGTTCTTGCGGTGTGTTGTTCCGCTTATCGAGCGCAACAGCAAACGCCCACTTTTTCCAGCGGCCTTGGGTTTTTTGGAGGTGTTTTTCACCATTAAGTGATTTGGGGAAAAAATGTTTATGTAATGAACTAAATCAAACAGATGGGATGAATCACGACAAGTAGACTTTGATTTGAAACCAAAATGCGTTTAAAAATGTGAAACATGTATGGGTGTTTCCCAGTACTGGGTTGTGGCTGGAAGGGCATCCACTGCATAAAACGTATGCCGGAATAGTTGGCAGTTCATTCCGCTGTGGCACCCCTGATAAATACAGAACTAAGCCGAAGGAAAATGAATTAACGAATGAATGAATGAATGAAAGAATGAAATGTAAAAAATAAAAAAATAAAAAAATAATTGAACCCACAATCCTACATAGCTAGCAGATGTTTTTTCCACCATGAAAACAAATCATGGTAATAATAATCATAATAATTAAGTACTGTGGGGGAAAAAAAGTGACATTTTTCCAAATTCCAACATCTCTCAAATGTTTTTATTCTCTCAGAACTGTACAGTAACTGTATCTTGTATAATTTGTTGTGTTTTATTAAGCAATCGTTATTTGAACTCAGAATTGCATGATAAAGTCAGAATTGCAAATTGACAGACAATCTAGCCAATCATAACACTGCATTTTCTGCGCCCCAGTCACTGTCAACCATGTTGTCCGACAGGCATCATAGTAGAGTAACATTGGTGATTAACATTAAAAAATGGTGAACATATTGTCATATGGGACGTGCAATGCAGACAGCAGGTACACAGACAGACTGGCCAATATACAATATCATCCTTTCCCCAAAACCTAGAGAAGACAATGAAACGTATGAAATGGATACGTTTGTGTGGATGGCCTCATCACCATCAACTGTCAATAAGTGATGCTGAATGAACGACTCAAATCACAAGGACTAGAGACAGAAACTAATCTTTTCTGTTATTGGACACATGATATTGGCATAACTGTATATTTTATGGAGATACGAGACTAATGACAAAAGAACTACCTGAGGACTGATGACAGGTGAGATTAGCTAACCAACTGCAACAAAAGCCTAGAGACCAAGATAAACAATGAGTTCATCTTTACTGTCTCAATTTCATAGATGCATTATAGTTACAGAATCAATATGTAACATTATATTTAAATGATCTGGACTGTCCATCACTAGGCTTGTAGGCTCACATCCTGAATATGTCCCTCATATGCATATTGCAGACCTTTATGTTTGCTTCTGTCTGAAATTCTGTCATTTTTCTTGAAAATCATTCACTATTTCCCTGGGGAGTGCACAAATGGATAGGGCAGCGACATGATAAAGGTCAATTGCAAAAAAATAAAATGTCAAAATCATAAGAAAGAAGTCAGAACTGCAAGATATAAGCTCAAGATATAACCTCAGAATTCAGATTTGTTCCCCCCAATTGATCCAAAACTCTTCATTTATTCATTATCTTTTCGGCTTAGTCACTTTATTTATCTGGGGTCGCCACAGCGGAATGAACCGCCAACTTATCCAGCATATGTTTTATGCAGCGGATGCCCTTCCATCTGCAACCAATCACTGGGAAATATCCACACACACTCATTCACACACATACACTACGGACAATTTAGCTTACCCAATTCACCTATACCGCACGTCTTTGAAACTGTGGGGGAGAACATGCAAACTCCACACAGAAATGCCAACTGACCCAACCGTGGCTCGAACCAGCAACCTTCTTGCGGTGAGGCGATTGTACTACCCACTGCGCCACCGTGTTGCCCCTGATCCAAAACTATGCTACAATAATAAAAAAAGTCGCTGATTGTAATTACTTGGACAAAATTAAATTAAATAGTTTGACAGTGCAGTTTCTGTATTTTTCATTAAAAAACATTGATATAAATGTAACAATAAAATGTAAATGCAAGTTTATAAAAATGTGCAGATAAAAAAAAAAGTACTATATCTAATTTACTATAAGTATCTATATCCATTAGGCAATATTGACACACACACACACACACACACACCTCATTACTTATTTGTTTCAAATAAAATCATTTTGAGGCTACCCCTATATAGTTTGCTGAGGACTGCAGACCCCTGGGTGAGAACTGTTGCCAGCAAATACCAAGTGTATAAAATCACTTAAGATTCATAGAGCTTGTGGTGAGTCTGCTTTCAAAGTTTATACTGTATACAACATTGAGGGGGAAAAAATCAATTTCTTTTTACTCTGGTAACCTTACGGTTGCATTCCATTGCATTATGTGTTTTTCTGCTTCTGGTATTAATATGTTTGTCCTTGTTGGCCTAGAAAACTCATGAGCATCTCCACAACAACGCTGCAATACACATTTCCCCCAACAACGATAGCAGAACGTGATAGCAGAACTAGCACAAACTAATCTCTAATCAAGTGCTGGAGTCATAAGTGATGCGTTTTAGTGAAACCAAGTGCGTAAAATCTGGCACCTGAATGCCCTCCATCTCTCTATTTGGTCAAATAATGTAACAGTCTGGAAGAAGAGTTATATTTACTGGCGGCTATGTTTAAGTGTTTTTCCAGTTTGTTTTGTTTGGTTTCCAAAAGTACAATGCATTTAGAATATGTAACTACACACACCCGGCACAAAAAAAAAGTATACAAATAGGCCTGTGCAATATTTCAATATATTTATATATTGTATGGACAAAATAAAAAGTCTCTAATTCTATTAACGCTCTATCGTTAACTTTGTGGCATGACAAAATACATCATTTATGGAAATACTTTTTCATAATTTATATGAGTGCAATAGACAAACACAAATAACAGCATTGTGAACATTTTGCAATCTTGAAAGTACAATGTTTACATTTTTTGGACTTTTTTGTTTTTACCGATATAATGTTTTATCTAACTAATCATTAGTTTTTGAAAATTGTTTTATATTTTAGCAATATTTATTTTATATTTCTATGTTTTTAATCATTTGCCATGAAGTTCTAAATACAGGGAGAAATATAAATCACTTGCAGTATGTATTAGTACATTTCTAAGTGCAAAAGTTCTAAATCCCAAAAAATACCTAAAGTTCTGATTCGTCTGACCACAGTACATGTTTCCAGTGTGTGATGGTCCATCCTAGATGCCACCGAGCCCAGAGAAGTTGACGGCACTTCTGGACACTGTTAACATAGGGTTTCATTTTGGCACAATACAGTTTTCACTGGCTTTTTATGATGTAACTACGTTTTGTGATACTTGACAAAGGTTTGCAAAGCCCATGTGGTGATTTCGCTTATAGATGAATGAGGATTCTTGATGAAGTGCCGCCTGAGGGATTGGAGATCACAATACAATAGTTCAGCTTAGTCTTGTGCCCTTGTCCTTTATGCACTGAAATTCCTCCAGATTCCTTGAATCTTTTAATGATGTTATGCACTGTTGAAGGTGAAATATCCAAATGTCTTCCTATCTTTCTTTAAGGAAAATAGTTTTTAACCATTTCATTAATTTTCTCACATATTTGTTAGCAAACTGGCGATCCTCGGCCCATCTTTGCTCCTAAAGACTAGATCTTTCTTGGATGCTGCTTTTGTTCCAAATCATAATTACAATCACCTGTTGACATCACCGGTTTCAAATCACATCATTTAACAGATTACTAGCCCTAAATGTCTCCTGTCCCAACATTTCTTGGAATGTGTTGCAGGTCTGAATGACAGGAAAGGATATATATTTACAAATGAAATAAAGTTGACCAGACAAAACATGAAATATTTTGTTCATATTGTCTGCAATGAAATACAAGTCAAAGT
>CAIGQW010000287.1:2986065-3008616 GCA_903798125.1 Danio choprae | reverse complement strand
AGAGAGAGAGAGAGAGAGAGAGAGAGAGAGAGAGAGAGAGAGAGAGATTTCTAGAGAGATTTCTAGAAAGATATAGATATATATACATTTCTAGAAAAATAGAGGTTTCTAGACAGATATAGATTTCTAGAAAGACGGACAGACAGACAGACAGATCTGTATTGAAATATATATTACTTTTTTTTGTCCTAATTAAGGATACATTTTTTTTCTTGAGCAAAGAAAAAGGACTATCATACATTTTTACAGTGATTTACAGAAAACAGCCACTAAAATATATTTTAGTATAACAGTTTATAAAGTGCTAAGAAGAAAAAACTTGTAATGGATATTTAGAACAAGAATGACATTAAAAAGCCCTTAAAAGAATCATAGCAATGGTTTACTGCCATTGTACATTTTGATGAAAAAAAATGATCTTTGCCACTTTGCCGTTTTTAATCATTTACAATAAATATATATATATATATATATATATATATATATATATATATATATAGATAAATAATATTTAGTATTTAGAATAACGTTTTTTTCTAAAAGCACAAGTCAGAATTAAGTATGTGACCTCATTTTTACATACATTTGTTTTTACACTCAGTGAACATTAACATTATTATGACAATAAGACTTTATCTGTTACTCTGACTTTTTAATTTTACCTACAATGTGACATTTTATTTTCAGATAATTATCAGTTGACTGTATTTGCATTTATCATATGACCAGAATTAATGTAATATGCAATTTCTCAAGTGTGGTTTCTATTTAGAGGACTTAATAAATTTTAATTAACAGAAACTGCAACAGAGGAAATTAAATTAAAATAACTGAAATAATGAACTAAAATACATGCATACTAAAACAGAAAATATACCTTTTTTACATGGTACCTTATAAAACATTCAAATGAAAGTAATTCGTTTTTTGTTACATTTCACCAACTGTCACTTAAAAAGGGGAAAAGCTTCACTGTAAGTGAAATTCAGAAACCCACCTTCATGGCCACTGTGTCTTTGACCAGAACAGATCTCAGCTGACCGTTGAGCTCAAAGAACACCTCTCTCTGCCCCGCTTTATTAAGATCTCCAAGAGCCAGAGCCTTGATGTGAAGCGTCTTTCCTCGCTCCAGCTCCACCTGAGACAGACAGCACAGATATGAGCAGAGGAAATACACAACTGATGCCTGGAATGTAGAAATGACATGTACAATCATGGCTGACAGGAAGATTTATGACACGGCAACAGCAAATAAAAATTTGATGCCACTTCCGTTCAATAATTGAAAGACAGAAATACTCCCACCTCAAACTCTTCAGCAATTTTTGGTCCATCTAGGAAGAGTCTGGTATCCAAACAATCCACAGGCCCAAAGGTTCTGGTGAAGTCCTTGAACTCCTGGAATACTTTGGGATACATGGCCGCTGACATCACATCCTCTGGAGTGATTTCGTCACCATGAGCATCTTTCAGCTGCTTCTCCAAGGCCTGGAAATCCATAGCAGGCAGAGAGGCTCCAGGACGTCCTTCGACCCGGGGAAGAGACTTCAAAACCTGAACAACAAAAACAAAAGACAAAATTAGAGAACAATTTGTAAACACTTCATTTTCTCAGTAATAACGCAGTCTTCATTGTTCAAAATTGGAGGGAATTTTAGTTATGGCTTTACTATACTAGCAGAACAGCGTTTTACAAAATAACTTAAATGAAAAGCCTTTATCTTGTGGAAAACATGGTGATCATGGTTACAACTTATATTTCTTAAGGTTACAAAGGTCAAAAATTTGTGGGAAGTGTAGAAGACCCACTGCTGTGTAGAAGACCCACTTCAGCACATTTGTGGACATCACAATGCGCTGCTGTGATCTTAATCCAATCTTTTTCTGTGTCTTCCACAGTTCACAGAGTATGATGGGGTTTTTTTTGGCCAAAAATTCGCCACCTGGATTTTCAATCAGGTTTAGATGAGGACTCTGGGCTGCCATTTCATTATCTCACTGTTTTCAACTTTGGACCAGTTCTCAGTTCACACAAAATGTTCCTCAGTAAAGGTTAGTCCAGACTTGTGATTTTTGGTCAGTTTCATTCCAATTCTCTTGAACTTTGAGACACTGTATATCAAGATACAGATCCTTACATGTTCAGAGCTAAACTGACAAATATTTCCTATTGCAGTATTGAATAAATGGTGTTTATGCATAGGGACATTTATTTTTGAATAAGGCTGCAAAGGCGCTTCCAGTGAACAGTCATGCCTTTATAAACTCGCTGTGTTTAAAATCAATGATCTTGACTGCCTGACTGAAACACAACAGTATTTTCAATGGGTTTCTGTGTTGCTCCTCACAGCACAAGTTTAAACGGCCTTTCCTCTCGTTTTTTGCTTGAACAACTAAATGAAAGCTTTAGTCTATTTAACTGTCTATATTTTAATTAAATTACCTTATCAATGCTGTAAACTGAACCTTATGAAACTTTCAGTTTCGTCCTCTCCTTCATTTGGGTTTCATGGATGACCAGCTTTTTGGGCGACTCAAATCACACAGATCACAAATTTGAAATGACTGTCCTCTTTTGCTGTGGTTTAAAAATGCTTGTCCGTTTGGCCTTCATTTGGACAACCTGCTGCCAGAGGGTTTCAGTCACTTTAGAGTGATTCACATCTTGCAAAGTCATTGAAAACTGAAAAGTTAGGCTGCCCATTCTAGCTTGTTAGATAATTAAGGAATTTATCACCAGGTGCCAGATTTACACCAATAACCTTGAGGCCTCTGAAAGTGTTCTCTGATTTTGCTTTGGGTGTTCTCTCTCAAATATCTCATTCGTGCATCATAAAACATGCTTTAAAATCTGCTCTTTTACTCTTGTTAGGATAACTTGAAACAGGACCAAGTAGTGACCTTAAAATATACTTAGGAAATTTCAAGTTGTTCTTTAATTTTGATCTCCACTATATAGATTTTCCTCAAATATTAGTGGCTTGCTGTATTTTCAAGCTGCTCGTAAGTGGATGATGTAGAGCGTTCGCAATCCCCTTGAGCTTCACGCTGAATCCGAGAATATTTATAACCGATCATTAGCAGGAGCAGGATTAATCTCTCCCTATTGCTTCATTTGGATGAATTTAAGAGGCTAAAGAAGTGCGAGGAGTGAGGAATTAAACTTGAAATGATGAAATGTAAGTGGTTTTTATTCAGCAAAACAAAGAATGACATACGCAGAACATACGCGGCAGACCTAAATAAGACACTTTTTATGCAAGCAAACAAATGCTTGCATAATGATGAACAATATTAATGTTACAAAACAGACAGGGGGAAAAATGAAGGTCGGAACCACGTTGCACAAATATGTTTGTTATCTAAAATATATGCAAAGCAGATGGCCTACTAATTCTGAAAAAGACATTGTAAATAAATTAGCTGCATACTAGCAGGCACAGAACAGCTTCAGCGTGTGCATTGTTCATTTCTGATGTGAGGCGCATTTGTCAGGGAAACGGCTAATCTTGCACAGGAATGGCTGCTGGGTAATTGGGCCGTTCAAGACAAAAGAATGACATGGTTTTCCCTCACGTATCTCTGACAAGCACAACACAGCATTAATGCACTCTAGAGACTGCAGGGAAACCCTCTTAAGACAAACTTGACTGCGATCAAGCCAATCTCTTCATTCGGCGAGAAAGCTGAAGCTTATTTTGCTCACCATAGAAACATTCAATAAATTGTTTTTTTTTATGCAATCCTATATATAAAACAGGCATTTCTCCTCTTTCTGACATCAACCAAAGCTGAACAGAGACTTAAACTTTAGTTAACCTTCAGTTATTTACAACAATCAATTCCAACTCATCTCCATGACCGTTTCAACTTACCTTCATCTCAACTCCATGGCCCAATATATTGATTTCTAACCCTGGGGCTGTATTTTATTTTTATTTTTTTAAACTTGCCATCTTGAAGTGCTTCCTATGATCTCCCCTATGAGGTCTGTATACATCCAAGCTATATATATATATATATATATATCTAGATATATACTCACACTTCATATAATCTCTTTTCAGTGTCTGAATGGTTAAAATAAGTCTCTGAAGTTCCCAGAGTGTGTATGAAGTTTCAGCTCAAAATTCCACACAAATAATTTGAAACTGCCCCCTTTAGGCTTTGATCCAAATTGTTCTGTTTTGTTGACTGTCACTTTTATATCAAATGAGATTGTAGCTCTGCCCCCTTTTGAAAAGAGCACAAACTCTTCTGCATCAACATAGCAGCAGATTCAAAACAGGACTAATGTTATCTTTGTAAAAACTGAAAATGTCAAAAGAAGTGTATCAGAAGAAGGCAGTAAAACTCAACATTTATAATGCCTCTTATTTGCTGACATTATTTTTAGCAGGTGAAAACTGTAAAGGCAGACGGCTGCTTCTCACTCAGGGCTGTTTATGCTAATGAGGGAGAGATCGTCACCAAAGGGTGGGGCTTTCCCCCCTCTGATGACATGTACAAAGGGCGACTGTCAATAAATTGTTTCTGCTGAAAAAAATATAATAAATTTTTTACCATTAGAGGCTGGCTATATTCGCACACTGTTGCCCCACAATTGTATTTTAAATCCCTTATAAAAGTGATTTTTGCATAATAGGTCCCCTTTAAGGATTGAGTCTCTAAAGTTCTCCTATGCAAGATTTGACTCTGCTCTGATTGGTCAGATGACCCAGTCGATTATGATTGATCTACTGTACAGCTTATAGTATGTGTTGACAACAAAACATTACCATACATGAATTCAGCTTGATTAATCTTCAAAGATGCATGTATAAAAGTGACCACGAAACAAACCAACAATTGCGGGCATGGGACATGGACATGGGCTGGCATTATGCAAATTTAAAAATTGTACAATACAATGTACCAGTGATAGGAATAATTATTTTTAATCAAATAAATTAAGGTTTTCCCATTACAACATTTTTTTAATTTATTCATTATATAACTGACATATAATTTGCAACTGAGGTCACTGACGCAGTTTTTCATCTGACTGTCTCTGTCAGCCTGTTCTGGTGTGTGAGTGGGGCAGATAACTGATGATAATTGGCTAAAACACAAGTGACGCTGTCAAAGAGGTTGTCAGAGCCTCTGTATAAGAGCAACTAAAACTAGTTTAGAATTGTTCTCAAAAGCGGAAATAATCAATACTACTAAACTACAAAACAAGTCAATCATGTCAATATATTTACTTTACAATCACATTTCCATATCATCAGCTTGCCGTGAATGAAGGCCATACCGGCCATAGTGCATCAATGAGAGCGAGCGTGGACTGATGCAAATGTTCTATGCACGATTTGATTGGACAGGAATCACGACTGATTATTCTACTTAGCCAATCACTGTAGTCAAAAGTAGTAACTGCTGGAAAATTGTGCAGTAAAGTAACGATACAGAACTCAAAATGTACTTAAGGAAAAAATTCGATTTTTTTTAACTACGTAGTAAAGTATAATTTCAGAGAAAATCTACTAAATTACAGTATTTTGTGTCTATACAGTAATTTGTGTGTTTGTAATTTGTTGCTTTACACCACTGGTTATAATGTTATTGGCAAGGCATATCCACATAATTTTTTATATCACACTGATGCCAATGTTTACATTTCAAGCTAATACTGGGAAAATTAATGAAGTGTTCTCCTAATATTGGGCATCACACTACACAGCACTTTTACTTCAGCAGCGAGAGTGTAAACTGCACTGGCACAGGTCCTACCTTTGTCCTGAAAGGCTCTGGAAAGCCTCCATGAGGGATGCCGATGTGTCCTTGCAGAAATTCCACCACAGACAGAGGGAATGACAGCTCATCTGCCCTCTCCTCCACCTCCGCCCGAGTCAGAGAGTTCTGCACCATGAACTGCGCCAAATCACCCACAATCTTAGAGGAGGGCGTCACCTGAAACCAGAAGCACAGATAAGAGAGAAAGGAAAGACGCGCTTGCTTAGGCCTCCATCAATACATACAGCTGGCTTTTCCACCCTCAGGACGCCCCGGACAGTCTGAACCAGGAATATAAGAGCAGACTGAACGCAAAAACATGGCTTAAGCCAGCAGATAACATTCGCATCGAAGGGACAAAAGAGGGAAGAATGGGAGAAAGTGAGAAACGAGAGGTGCTAATGAAACCCAGCGCTAATGCGTTGCTTGTTGAGCAGAGTAGCGCTCGGCCTCCGATATTGACAATATTAACAGCGAGGGGACTCCGAGAACAGAAAGCCGACTATCTTCGATCATTTAATTAAGCCCAGGGAAATGAAAGGCAGCAAGGCGAGACCAAACGCTCACAGACGCCTCGGATTGGAGGAGATCAGTCAGAGCCTCTCTGAAACACAACAGATAAGCTTTTTTTGCTTCAAGCTCTTCCCAGTTGATCTGTCTCTGGGCCATAGGAGACAGGGACGGGATTATTTATTCACTCTTTCTTTCTTCCTCCCCTTTTTTTTGCCAAGTTATTTTTATTCAATTTCATCTGGAGATTGAGACTGTTGCGACGGAATAAGCGGGATGAGGAGGGAGGAGGAGGAGGAAAAAGAGAGAACATTTGAATGTGGGATTCAGAGAGGAGTTTTCGGGTCCACAGTGCTTATGATCTGGTGAGCGTGAGCAGATATTCAGAGCGAGTGTGAGACCCTTCTGAGCGCAGGGGGTGATAATTAAGCTCTATTTAACCAGGGAGAATGTTAAATATGAGCATTTTAAACTGCACCATTCATGATTGGTACGTGTCATGATTGCGGCGTATGAACAACCTTAAACGTTTCATTCATTGACGGGAAAAAATCTGTATTTCTGCATGAATTGGAAGCATAGTGCTTATTTGCTAATCTCAATTTTATTACTGGCTTCCAACCTTGAATGCAACGAAGGGGTGAAATCTTTATGGACTGGAAATCTAAAAATAATCTGCATTGTGTATTATACAGGAAGTGGAGAATATGAAATTGGATTTTGAGTAAAAGCTAGATTGTATATTTGTTAACCACTTATGTTCACAATTCAATATTCAGCTAAATATGTGGGGATGCACATCACATTAATAACGATCAAACTGCATCAAAAAACATTAATATGACACATTTTAATGTTGATTATAATAAAGTAGTACATTTCATTTCCTTAAGAGTAGTGAGCATTAGAATCCTGTGGTGTGCAAAATGCAGAATTCATTTTGTGCTTTTAGTTTATATTTCATATTAAGGAGGACTTGAATGGAAATTTCTACTATTTCAGTGTAATTTTAATTCAATATTTAATAGTGTATAAAACAACATATATTTAGATATTTGTTAAAAGTTGCAAAGTGATGATTGAAAGAACTACATATATAAAACCTATTTTAGTTTACCTTTATATAGTTTATAAAAAACTATTATCATCATCAAAGTCTTCATTGTGACACTTGAGGAAGATTTTAAAATGACCTAGTAAATTAAAATGTCTAAGAGATGTTTATATATACAGCAGCTATGGGAAAAATTCAGAAGAAACACAAAAAAAAAACCTGAATTCGTATTTTTAGGTATAGGTTTGAGTAAAATATTAATCCTTGTTTTAATCTATAAAGGTCTGATAACATTTCTCCTAAATTCCAAATAAAACTATTGTCATTTAGAGACTTTTTTATCAGATTTTTTTTGTGTGTTATTAAATTCAGTTATTGTGATTAAAAAACAGGATTACAACAAACATTCATTTCTTAACTGTTCTGGAGTGGTATTTTCTTGTCTAAAATTAATATTAGTATGCCTGAAAATATGGCACATTCTTTTATGCAAAACTAAATGACAACATTTTATTTTAAATTTAGACTCAAATGACATCAGTGGTTTATAGAATAAAACAAAAATAGTTTTTCCTCAAAGCCATAACTACTGTATAATTCCAGAGAAAGGCCTCTTACTTCTTGCCATTTTTGTTTCCATAATGTATCTGTATTCCTTTTATGAAACGGATTGAATTCATAGACATGTCATGTATCTTTATACACACTCCTCAGAAATAAAGACACTAAAGGCTTGAGTGGATTTTATGCTGATAATTATACCTTATGATACACTTCCCAGATGACTGACAAATTTTTAAAAGCTATGAAGCTGTCTCTGCAGAGATGCCTTTTATTATTTGAAGAGCTGGAGTGTTTTGAAGCGATTACGTGCCAGGACCCGACGTTTCAACCAAACTAGCTTACAAAGGAGGAGAAAGAAAATGAAAGGAGAATTAAAATCTATTCCAGTGAATCAGAGAAAAACAACTGCAAAATCCTCTGGCACAAGCATCTGCCTTTTATGTGTATAAAGGTGTTCACTGTGGCATTTTTTAAACCAATCTGTCCAACAAAGTCTTTGAATTAATGATGTGCACTAGATGTAAAAAGCGCACGTGCAGTTTGAACTAAATATTATTTGATAAAGATGTTGGTGCTACATTTTTGCTTGCTGCATTTGACCAAAATAGCTAAATTATAACACAGTTGAGCATCAGATATGTAGCAGTAAACTGATAAATGGACACGCGTGACAATAACAGGAATGACTCAGAAAGCGTGAGCATTTGACAACATCACGACTCAGTCCTCAAGTGTGTGAAACATAACATCTGAGGAAAAGACGTCAACCTAATTAGCTAAAAGGTGTGGTGTGTCTTTGGCTCCATATAAAGAATAGACTCGTGAAATTCAAATGTCTGTGAAATGAAAATCTGGATTACTGCAAGCAATAAGAGGTTAAAAGGGTTCGTCATGCAAACCACAACTGCATTAATAGTTTCTATTTGAGTCGAAAATCTTTTAAGCACTATGACATTTGATGAGAAAAGAGCTGAGAGCTGAATATTACTACTGAATATTACAGAATGATGATGCATACTTTTTAGCAGCCTTGAGAGCATTTGTACATTATTTTTCTCTAAATATTTATACACACAACCAATTCAGAGAAGAAGAATAACCAGCTGCAAGAATAAATACAACATTGCAAATTATGAAAGTCATTCATTGTGTATTGCAAAATATTCTGATGATATTTACAAATATTTCTGCAATGCTTCATGTGCTTTGTGGGAGTCGGTAATCATAGCTTCTCCTTTTAATGTTTAAAAAGTTTAATTTGTTAATCCAGATGATGAGTAGAGTGCAGTTTGTCACAGTAAAATCAGCTCTTAAAGTGCGGCCATATTTTGAGTTTATATGTTTCATATGAACCTTTTTGAAAGCTCACACAGAAGTCAATTTCAAACCAAACTACTACAATGGCTCATTGTCATCCAGCAGTACACTTTGATACAATACAGTACACTTTTCAGAAGTTCCAAAATAGTGAACTGTACCCCTTTTTTGGGACCGTTTTGTAAAAGGAAACTAGACCAACAATACAGTACTAAAGGGTGGAGCTAGAGTTGATTGATTTACAGAAAAATCACTTGCATATGCAAGAATGGGAACAACAAAGTGCCATTTACACAGTTGTAATAATAGACGCAGAGCTCAAACAAAGCCTAATGTTGACTTGTGACAAACAACCACATGCCAAGAAGCAAGAGAGCTGTTTATGGAGCTGTTCACATATTGCACCTAAAAACATGTGGAAAGTGCGAGGAGTGCTGCTTTGAAACACCATGGCTACCAAGTAAAGGCCTTGAAATACTTCAAACAAAAGCGAAGGACGAACTAAAAAGACTTCATTTCACACAAAATCTGCCTAAAATGAAGACTGTTTTGAGTTTGTTTCAGTAGTTAAAAACAGCTCACCAATGTAAAGTTTTGGAGTATTTCGTTTTGGGCTCAATAACGATGACGCATTTAGGGGTGTGTTTTGGAACTTCGCCTTTTTGACAGGTTTTATATCTCATATCCATGGAGGTCAGATAAGAGAACAACATCCAAAACAACACCAAGCTAGCAACATTAAGACACTGGAGGTTTGTGTGGCAGAGCTGGTACAGATGTATCTGCACTGAGATTTTAAAAGACTCGAAGGGGGTCACACACCAGACGAGAAGCGCCACAACGTCTTTTAAAGTTCTTAACATTGTTTTCTATGAGTGTACGCACATTGGCGGCACCATTCGGTGACTGTGTGCAGCAAATAGGAAACTATGTAAATGTGGCACGTCGTGGTGTACCGAATCGTACTGTAGTGTGCTCATGAAAATGAGGCACTAGTGTTCATCTTCAACCTGTAGCAAAATCCCAGTGGAATTAACTACACAGGGATTACTTGCATTATGTAAACTATTTAAATTTATCCAAGTCAAGTAAAATTGAAACTTTTATATGAAATATTAAAATATTCAACTAAAATGTTTTAGGATATGTAAGGAAAATAGCTTACTTTGTCAAGTCAACAAAGCCCCTTAAAACAAACTAAAAATAGGCTTCGAATAGGTAAAGGAAAATAGGTAAGGAAAATGTAATCTCTCAAAACACAAGAGTAATGACTCACTTTGATGAGGTCACCAAGCAGCTTGTTGGCTTCGGTGTAGGATTTCTTCACCTCTTTAAACTTGTTCCCTAGCCCCATACTGTGTGCTTGAAAGTGGAGATTGGTGTACTGGCCACCCGGGATCTCGTTCTCATAGACATCAGCATTCCCAGACTTCATGGTGGCAGTGCAGTCAAACGGAGCATAAAGGCCCCGGGTCACTTCCCAATACTCACTGTAGTCAAAGACCTTCTCGAGAGAGATGCCTGAGAATCACAAAAAAAAAAAAAAAAGAGGAACAAAAGAGGAAAGAAAGAAAGACAGATCATTAGCCACCGAGTGGAAGAAGCAATCTGAGAACAAGTAGCACAACAAATGACTATCTGACATTAATATTTAATCAAAAATAATGAAAGTCCTTGTCTCTTTAACAGACTGCACCGGCTAATCAGGCATTCTTCCAAGGCTTTTAATCAGTCCTCGAAAGCACGGCGCACAGGGGCCTGTATGTGGTAGAAGCAGGGAATCGGTGGCGGAGCATAGATTGCTTCCTGCCACTCACGGCTTCATCATTTACCAGCAGCAGTCAGTCAATTAATCAATCAACGAGGCGCGTCACTTGCAACAGAGTTTACATGCTCATTTGGCTCCCTCATCCTCACTAATTGCCCATCACTGCGATCGCAATAGTTTTCCTGTGCAAAAGATAAAACACACACGCTAACATTTGTGTGTATGTACTTTGCTGTACCGGAGAATGGCCACAGGAAGTCACAACAATGCTCTCATGAAACTTGCTTACATGCATTCTTCTGCCGCTGCTCGTTGCCACCCTGACTACAAGCTATTAGGGATTATTGATGTTACGTTGTAAATGTGGCGTGCCCAGCTCCCCCCATGCAGACTAATCTATCAGTGCACGTCAGTCAGCCTGAGCATTGATCTCTGGCCACACGGCCTTTATCGTGATGAACTGGTTTGAAGAGAAGAGATGAAGAAGAGTGAGAGAGCCGAAGGGACCAGAGCAGGACAACAAGAGCTTGATGGAGTAAGCGAGAAAGGCAGATTCATAAATGACAAGGTGAGAGAGAAAGTTGAAGGAGAATCGGGAAGATGACAGGATGTTATATCTATCCATCTGTTTACCCATCCATCTAGAGATTGTGTTAAGTAGACTGGCAGACAGACCTGAAATCTCTCCTTTTGCACAACAAATCCTTACTCATATTTCTGTACTCTGTGTTTTCTAAGGGGCACTTTTTTCGCCTTTTTCCTTCACTACAATTCTGTTATTGTGCTTTATTGTGGGAAAATTATCATCTAGGAAAGATGAAAATGATCATGTAGGATGGATGAAAATGATCATGTAGGATGAATGTACAGTTGAAGTCAAAATTATTAGCCCTCCTGAATTATTAGTCCCCTTCTATATTTTTCCTCACCAACTTCTGTTTAACGGAAAGATTTTTTTCAACACGTTTGCCAAACATAATAGTTTTAATAACTAATTTCTAATAACTGATTTCTTTTATCCATGTCATGATGACAGTACATGTATAACTAGATATTTTTCAAGATACTAGTATTCAGCTTAAAGTGCTATTTAAAAGCTTAACAAGGTTAATTAGGTTAACTAGGCTAGTTAGGGTTATTAAATGCATTGTATGATTGAAAACAAAATACAGCATAAGAGGGCTAATAATATTGACCTTAAAATGATTTATAAAAATTGTTAAACTTTGCTTTTAATCCAGTCAAAATAAAGCACACAAGACTTTCTCCAGAAGAAAAAAATATATTATAGGAAATACTGTGAAAAATACCTTGCGCTGTTAAACATTATTTGGGTAATATTTGAAAAAGGAAATCATTCAGGGCTAATAAGTCTGACGTCAACTGTATGATGGATGAAAATGATCACGTATGTCCGATGAAAATTATCATGAAGGATGGAAAAAAGGTCATAAATTCATAAAGACGAATAAATGGTGGATGGACAGATGAGTAGACAAATTAATAAGTTGTGGATGGATTTATAGATGGATAAAAAGGGGATGGATGTATAGATGGATGAAAAGATGGATGAATGTATAAAAAAGGTGGACGGATGTATGGATGGATGAAAAGTGGATGGATGGATAATAGCCTTTAATATAATTCATGAATTGATGACACTTTTATGAATAAAAAGTTCATGCTTGATGGATGCATGACAAAAACTTATCGGAAGTAGGGACGAAATGGGAACAGTACATGCATGGACAGACAGACTGTAACCTTGACTTTGTACCTCAGACTGAACCAAAAAAATCTGAACCAGAGGAGGAGAAAACAAATGGAATGTTTGAGGAATATCAATACACTGCTGCCGTGCCAGAGCCGTAATAAGTATTGAGCATGTGTCAACACTGCCTCTTCCTCTTCCTCTTCACATCAACACATACGGCAGCTTCTTTTAAAAAGCTGTAAACAGGTGATTAATACTGGATGCTGCATATGGCAACAGAACTGTGAGTGGAAAGACAAAGACTACAATAACGCTGCCAAAGAACCCTGACACCCTCCAAACAATTCAATCATCCAGGCAACACCTCCTGGAGCGAAAACCAAAGAAATGCAGTGCACTGAGAATTAGGAGAATATCTTGCGAGAATAAAATGTACTGAATCAACAAAAACACAAACAGCTCCACATCATGTGAGTGCTCTGACGCGTCTCGAACTGACAAAAAAAAAAAAAAAAAAAAAGATTCACACACCCACCCCATTTGAAAAGGATGGGGTTGCGCTGTGTCTGTTTATAAATGGATGGACTTTCATAGAAATAACATTCAGGGGTTTCTGGTGTGCAAGACCCACAGTCTCACTTCCATGAGCTTTATTAATGTGTTGTTTGGTGGCACAAATAGCAAGCCTGGGGTGTAAATTATATTAGCTTACACACCTTGTATATTAATAACAGTGCATCTGAGAGCTACTGTAAAGAGCTTGTTCATACTGTCCCAGGAAACAGAATGAGTGTTCACACAGTAGTTCTGTAATGTGATTGGAACAACAGCATTTCAAGTAGTGGCCCACCAATTGTGATCATTTAAAAAAAGCAATTTGGACAGTGGCAAATATAAAACTAGATAACAATCACATTATTTAATTTAAAAGACTAAGTAACTTCAGCTCCAAAGATGTCTAAATTTATTACTTGATAAAAAAAGGTTATAGAGGTTATACACAAACTGGATATAGCACAACACAACTTGAAATGGAGGATTTAAAGTTTGTTGATTGTGCTTACATGTATTCAAAGATTTAGTTTTAATTATTTAATATTACTTACAGAAAAAGACTGAGAATGTTGTTGGTGTAATTACATGTCAAAATAAAAGTTCAATTTCCAAAACCCATTAATCAACATTAATAACTACAAAATACCACAGCAATATATATTAGTCAACCAAGAGTCCCGATGCACAATATGTATGTAACACAATTGTTGTTTTTGAAACTTTGTAATTAATTTTAATACAGGCCATAAGCAGTCAGTAATAATTAATTGAATACCTCCATCAAGCGTATACATCATCTGACAATACTGATAATTCAAAACAATAATTATCTTATTCATGATTTAATTTACATAAATATTTACCTAAACATGACTGCATGGTATACAGTGGCTTTGACAAATTAATCAGAACACCAATTTACTAATTAGCCAATATTTAACATGTTTTTCTTTAATAAATTGTCATCTCATGTCTCCAGAACAGCACACATTAATGCTCAGTCAGTGGAAGCTCTGGACTTATGCAATAATAAAGTCCCAGTGAGAAGGGATGGGTGACATTAAAACTAGAAGCATGTTGCAAATGTCCAGTCTGCTCCATAACTTTGTTTTAGTGGCTGTAAGTGCAGAAAGCTTTGATATAAACAGCTAGGAAATTATTTGGATAGCAGCTCTTAAATGGCAAGTGCAAAATAATACAATGTCATAACTATCGACATTTTTCCCCAGAAAGACCTTGTGGCCTGGTGATTAGGGGCCAATTTCACATGAACATGAGTTTTGATCAATAAATCAAAACCTAATTGTCGTTCTGAGCAGAGTATGCAAAGAACAAGCTGTAAAGAGCTGTGAGAAACAGCTCATTTGCATTTTAAGACAATCAAAAAAATGAACTTTTAAAGCAAGATATAATACATAATTTACATATATATGTTGAGCTTTGACTGGCCACAATGTTTCTGAGTGAGATTACAACAATGATATATTTTATCCCTTTATTTTTAGGTTTATCTAAGTTTGCATTATGCAGTATTTACTATATTTTAAAAATAAAACAGAGGCATAAGGATTGTTGAACTGTTAGGTCTATTTTGTTAGTTTAACATGTACTGTATATTGTGAAATTGGCCACGTGTTTGTAATAATGCAGATTAATATTCACATTACAAATATGGTCAAAAACAGACTTTTTCATTCTAGGGGTAAATCCTGTGGTTATATATAAAATATTAAATCGTTTCTGGAGAATGTGTGCACTTACCTAAGCCACATAAACACTATGTAGATATCAGAGAACAACTTTACTTACTGAATAAATGCACTACGACATCTTAAAAGTGATGTTAATTATCTAGTCATCAGCCAAGATTAGGATGTCAGAAATGTTGACATTTGCTGCAGCAGTGTGAATCTGCCTTAATAAGGTAGATCTTTATGCCACTACAGCGGCAGGTGACGCAGTGACCCATGGGCTGGACAGATGGTCTCCCACACAGTGACCACACACCACAGTCTCTGGCCAAAACACACACTCCCTACTGTGAGAAGACTGCGGGCCACAAGACTCATCACTGAAGGTTAAGCACCAACAGCCACAGTAATGTCACAATTAAGGAAAGGTCAAGAGGTCAGCCACCAACATCCAAATGATGTCTGTCCGCTCTGACCCCTCTCTCTACTCTTTTCATTCACCCCAACATAATTTTCTCCTGAGCTGACTGGCCGTGCTGTGTAGGGTTTTTTATTTCCTTTCATTTCTTTCATTACTGCTCCTGCCCTGCTCTGTTTGCTTTTCCCTTGCTTTTAGCTGACTTCCCATGACCTCATTCGCACCTGGATTATGGACGAGGGGAAAGAAATATTAAGTGAACGAAAGTATGGGAGCATTTGCATGAAATGAGGCACAGCGGTTGAAAAATTGTGCAAAACGGGTGTGCTGAATGTTAAAAACCACAAAGAGCATTATGGGTTGCGGTGTGAGCGTCGCAACTGCTGAAGGGTGAGGAGAAGTTGTTCTCATGCATAAAGACAAGAAAATAGTTTTTATGACAGAAGAAGAATGTTTACATCATGTTCCCTTTAACACATGACCCGGAAAATCAGTGATGGGGTGTATCATGAAAAATCTAGCAAACAGAAATAAATGAGGAACTGCTTTATATGCATAGAAAACTACAGGAAGCACAACAACCAATTAATCACTTTAACACTGTGTCCTAACCAGGATGAGAAAATAAAGACAAAAACATTTCCTCATTGAATAAACCAGTGGGGCTTCCCCACAGTGATCTTATCTCTTTATCTACCCATCTATAGCTCTGCCTATTAGTATATTTTCTCATCTATCAACTAGTCCATCTGTCCATCCACCTGTTATCATATACAATTATATAGTAAAATATACCCATCAAGCCTTGTCTACTTGTATATCTATTATCCTGTCCATGAGTCTATTTACTCATCTCCCATTGGAATGTTCCCATCTATCTATAAATAGCTCTATAACTGCATTCTGTCTGACATCTACCTGTCCATCCAACTACCAATTTTTCAAACAACCATATCTACCCGTCTATCCATCTTTACGTTAACCTGTCTAACTGTTTATTTATATATCTACCAATCTATGTATATATTGTTTAAACTTATGATAACATTAGAATACATGTTTATCAGCTCTAACAAAACACAGTTTGAGACCCCTCACCAATATTGAGTTTGGTGCCTTTGGTACATGCCACAACAGCACCCATGCTGGGTTGGGATCTATCCATATTTACATCTCGGTTGGGATCTATCCATCTTTACATTATCCTGTCACTCTTTTTATTTATACATCTACCTATCTACGTATAAATTATGTTTAAACATATGAAAACATTATAATACATTTATCAGCTCTAACAAAAAACAGTTTGACAGCCCTTACCAGTATTGAGTTTGGTGCCTTTGGTACATGCCACAACAGCACCCATGCTGGGTTGGGATGTCATTCCCGCCATGGAGTCTACCGCTACATCCACAATGTCTGCTCCGGCCTCTGCACAGGCCAGCATGGCAGCCACTCCAGCCCCTGCGGTGTCGTGAGTGTGCACATGGATCGGCACATCTGGGAAACGGTCTCTCAGCGCACCGACCAGCAAGCGGCCAGAGTCGGGCTTCAGGAGACCGGCCATGTCCTGCAGAGAAGAGAGAGAGATGAGGGGAAAAAGTAAAGGAAAGTTAGAGAAGCGGACTAGAAACAAACAGAGACAGTGATGCAGTGGTATTTAATGTGTGGGTGGAAGCAGAGTGGGTGCAGCAGTCGAGATGAAAGAGTGAGCAAGAGTTGAGGTTAACAAAACAGACAAATGGATTTAAAAAATATATAAAAATCCCACACAAAAATAAACAAACCACCACCTTGATGCAAAGGATGTGTGTTCCAGCCTTGACCAGCTCCTCTGCTAGTTTGAGATAGTAGTCTAGAGAGTATTTCTGCCTCGTGGGGTCGGAAACGTCGCCGGTGTACGAAATGGCCGCCTCCACCACTCCCCCTGCTGTACCTGCCGCCTCCATCCCCAAGAGCATGTTGGGGAGATAGTTCAGCGAGTCGAACACACGGAAGATGTCCATACCATTTTCTTTGGCCACCTCACAGAACCTTACAAAAACACAGAAAATAGTGTGGTAATGAGAAACCATGGAGAGAGATGCATCTTTGTGTATTTTTATCCTTCAGCAAGGGTGTGTTCAAATTTGTAGTTCAGTTCTCTTTGTTCAGTCCAAAAAAATATTAAATACATTTAGCCCTAGTTCAGAGCAATCCAAACAGAGTTTGTTTAAACTGAAGCAAACTATTAAAATCCATTATTGGTCAAATAATGCTAAAAGAATCCAATTAAATAATTATTAGATGTAAACATTAAAATATGAAACTGCAACTAACAATTACTACAATTACAGGACTATTAAAAATAATAACAAAAGCTGCAAAACATTCTATATATTTGTTTAAGTAAAAATTTAGATGAAAACAAAATTGATAAAAATTATAGATAATTCAATTATTATTAAATACAATATTAGTGCATAATATTATTCATATAAATTTAACATATAAATATAACATATAAATAGATTTACAAACGTACATGTGTGCCATTTTTTTTGCTATTCTATTTTATTTAAGGAAGAATTGGAACCAATTCAAATGTCTTCTGTTAATTTTTCCTTCAGTTTATATGAGATCTTTTTATCTAGTAGATCTTCATTGTGTATTTTGGGACTGAAAATGCAGAATGGCAAATGGTAGCAGCGGTTTTATGGACTGTCTGAAACAAAGCCATTAAATGAGCAGAAATGCTCCCCAGCTCCACATTCTAATATAAATTAAAAGCCATCTTAATGGTGCTTAGGGCCAAAGTCGGTGGCAGTGAGAAACAAATGGAGTAGACTAAAGCTACCAAAGAAAAAGTACTGGAACGAAATGATTTTTTGGTTTATTTAATAATATCTGAAGTCTTCCGCCAATCTGAGTGGAAAATTGTCTTAAAATACTCTAGCAATGTTTTGTGTGTCACTATTCAATATCAGCATTGTGATGTTACTCAATATACAATGCAATGACAAAACAATTTACTACTGAAAGCAACTCAAAATCAAATGATTCATGAACAAAACACTCCAACAAGTCTTTGTTCTGACAAAATATGTATCATCAGATACAGTGCTACCAACACTATATTTGTATTGTTAGAGTTCAGGGTAGGCCTAAAGGTTGGTAAATCCTCAAACCACATAAATATTATGCTGGAAGAACACTGTGCTCATTGTTTTTATTGTTGAAATTTGCTATCCACTGTTTTAACTACAGGTAACAAAATCTGAGCCTGCAGCACAAATCGACAGAAAACTGATTATTGTAAATGGGTACAAACAAAAAAATTACAATCTATTTCCTCATGTTTCCAAAATCATTGCTGTATTCAGAATCCTGGGAATGCCATTCCTAAAAAAAGTAACATTTAAAAAGTTGACTCAGTCTATGAGCAGGTTGTGGTGTAAGATGGCACATGACTAACTTGAAGACCGCATTATCCGGGTAGTTGGTGTATCCAACAGCGTTGGCACCTCTCAGAAGCATCTGAAAAGGCACATTTGGCATCAGAGCCCTCAACTCTTGAAGCCTTTTCCAGGGACACTCACACAGGAAACGCATTGCCACATCAAACGTAGCGCCTGGTGGAGAAGAAAGAAAGGCAGGACAAAAAAATAAATAAGAAGATCAAAATCCCAAGCATAAGTGGCACAGATGTGGAAAACTCTTAAAAGCATGTAATGCACCTTGCTATTGGAAATCCTGCTTCCATACTTTGATTCCAGAAATGAAGTTAAACACTCATCTAGTTTGAACCTTGCTGTAAATCAAATGCATTCAGCCTTAATTTTGAGCAAATATTTTTAGGCCTAGGAAACAAGAACTTCATTCTTGATTACAAAAGAATTAATAAAATGAATACCCGTACTGCTCAATGAATAGACTGAATGACTGTTATGGGCTGGTTCATACGCATTTATTGACCGGCAGTTTTTTATTACATATATTTTTTGATCTTCTTATTTCAATTATAGTCCTTTTATGTGCATTTGTGTTTTTATATTCAGTATATTCGGCTTCAGCTTGCTGCTGAAAGAACATTTACAATCTTTGTTTTTCTAATCCATCTTTTAATTTAATAAAAGATTTTGAAAAATGTGTATTTTTTTAAAACAAAAACAACAAAACTGCTGACAGGTTGTTCAGATGTCATGTGACATTGTATTTTGCCAGCAGTAGTTGTTTACTATTGCTGTTTTGCATATAAAAAGACCAATTATGTAATTTATGCCACCTGTGAACGACACTTTCAGTCATTAAAAAGTCTTTGTACCTTTTTACCTCAAATGACACTTGACAACAAGTCACGCAGAGAAAACAGAGATATACAGTATATCCATTTTTCTTAAGATAAACAAACTAGTAGGATGTGGGAAATGTGCTACTCGCGTCTCCCTCTCCTTCGGCACCAGTCAAAATGTGTGCTTGTCTGTATACGTTTGCCTTTTTTGACATTAACATCATTGTTATTTTATAATAGAGGCACATTTCAGACAGAAAAAAATGATAATTTAATCATTTGAAAACTAAAACTCTATCAGCTACTCCTCATGTACTTTTTCATTAAAACCATTAAAGGCTCCAGCATATTTAAAGACAAATCCAAAGCAAACACTAAGTTCATGGGTAGCTGCTCACTGTGTTATTCAGCTGAAATGAGAAAAAATATCTGAGTCAAGCTGGAGAATAGTAGGCTGGGTTTACTGCTAAAATGCAAGCGGGAGAGTAAGACAAAAAAATTGGGTGGGGAGAAAAGAGTGCGAGACAGAAAGACCGTGAAGAAAAGAAAACAGTAGTGTGGAAGTAGTAGCGCACCGCCCCAGTTCTCCACGCTGAAGAGGTTGCTGAAGCTGTGTGCCACAAACGGTGCAATGCGCTTCAGGTCGTGAGTGCGAACGCGAGTGGCCAGGAGGGACTGGTGGGCGTCTCTGAACGTAGTGTCCATAAGCAGCAGACCCTGGTGGGCACGAACCGCCTTCGCAAAACCATCTGGACCCTCTCTCAACAACACATCCCTGAAACCCACTGGTGGCTCACCTGCAGAGTGCATATGCACAAAACACACAGACAATTAATAACACAGACATTATCACAAACACCAAGCTGCGTAGGACTACAAAGATGAAAAAAACCACACCATTTTATCAGAGCTATTATTCACAGAGATACAAATGCACAACAATATGCATCGTAATAGATGTGTTACACAGAAATAATGAAGATTTTTTCTAGAACTCAACAATTGATTTTTGCTGTTGGCACATGTCCAAACAAATCCACACAAGATGGAGGTAAAAAAAAAAAGTGAAAGCGTGGCTCTTTTGTAAACAAATGCCTTTGCATTATGTTCTTCCTGCTGTATAGGATGTATAATATAGTCATGAGGAACTTCATAAAAGGCTGAGGGGGAAGAATGAGTTATGACCACCTTCTCTGTAAGACGTAAACATCCTCGACTTCATGCCTTCTGCGGTGCATCAATGAAATATCACAGCAACCGAGTGCAAGAGACTTATGCTGAGTTTGTGTTGTGAGAAACTGGCAGTGTGTGTATGTAAGATAAGGAAAGTCTGTGCGTTTCTTACCGAGGGGTACTGGTGGGATGACCGGATCGATGGGGGAAGGCTTAGCCTTGACAGGTATCGGAGTAGTCGGGCCGTTCACCATAACATGCCCTGAATGACGAGCAAACGTAATCACACACAAATAGAGCAAACTGCTTCAAATCCACCTCTGCTGCTATAATACACTGAGTGGATGGGTCAAGTGGACTGGAGACTCAGCAGCCCACGTTACTTAAAAAGGTTTTGGCTCTTGGCTTGAGTCACTCTCTGAAATCTCTGTAAAGGGGCTGATGAGAAAAGAGCAGGGAAGCTGAAAAGTACAGCACCATTCAAAAGTTTTGGGTCGGAAAGGTTTACTTGTTTATTTTTTAAGCCTCTTATACTCACAGAGGCTGCAAATTTAATCAAGTACTGTGAACTATATTTAGTACATTTTAAAATAATATCAGAATGAACGAACAGTGTGTGAGTGTGTGTCCTCTTCCATTACTCTCTGGAAAATACAGACTGGCTTGCAATAAGCAACCTGTATGGTCAGATTATATATAAAGTACATTTCTATTATTTTTTTATTGAAAGCTAGTGTCTTTCTAGTGAGGTGGTAACGGTAATGTTTGTCAGATTTGATGTTTTTACAAAAATGAATTCATTAAGCCCTTATCAATGCTCTAATGAGCACTGTGTGTGTCTTTTACAGGAATAATTTCAAGCATCCTTACACAATAAAAATCGTAAATTCTTCTTTTGAATGGACGTGCACAATTTAATTCCTAACAATTCTCTCTATTAGACAAGTCTACTAGTATTATTTATAATGAAAGCACTTATTATCTATAGTAAGATTATTAATGCTGTACAGGTAAATTCAGTCAACTGGTGCTCAGTGTATGAACTGATAAAAATACAGTTGCAGTGCATTCTATTAATTTAGTTTTTAGACATCTTGTACAAAATGTACAACTACTTGATTTGGTATTCTACAGCTATAACTGGTCATATTCCTAATTTAATTAAATTAATTTAATCAGTCGAGGTATTCAAAAGTATTTTATGCATGGTTAGAGCAAAATGCTCTCATTAAAAGTATAAAATCCTCTGGAAATAAAATGCCTCAGGGGAGAATTTGTTTTTAATTCTGTCACTAAAAGAAACAAAAAAACACCCAAATAATTGAAAGTTAATAATTCGATGAATATGAAATACATGTCACAAAAATTTATTCAGCTCATTGAATCATTTGTTCAAGAAAGGTGTTTACCCAGGTAGTGGAGCAGTTTCTGGGCTCGGTTCTGCACTGGTTTGAGATTGAACAGATCTGAATTCTCATCGATAAACTGAGTATCCACCGTCCCGTTCAGGAACTGATTATTGCTCAGCACATTCTGCAAGAAGGGGATGTTTGTCTGAGGAGAGAAAAGAGAACAGACGAATATATTTTTAACTGGTTTTAAGGAACTGCTCAGCTGGAGAGAGCCTGGAGTGGGCCACTCTTGAGAGACCAAGACCAATTTCAAGATTGCACACACAAACACAGAGAGAAAGAAACACACACACACACACACACACACACACACACACACACACACACACA
>CAIGQW010000287.1:2905498-2986055 GCA_903798125.1 Danio choprae | reverse complement strand
ACACACACACACACACACACACACACACACACACACACACACACACAATCTTAGCTTAGGTGCTAATGGTCCTACACAGCCCAGATGGGTCCATTCTGTAGGCAGTTCTAAAATCAATACCATTATCTAAACACTCAATACTCCCTTCCATCACTATCAAACCTGCCTTTGAGTGTGTGCAAATTGGGCTCGGGTCAGTAAGGAAGCTGTGCTCACCGTTACAGCCCAGAAGAAACAGCTCCGTATCCTGAGTTAACATGCTATACTTTTGAAGTCCTCATTTTCTCTACATGTTCAATGCTGCAAGCTAAAAGAGCTGACCATAAAGAAATTTCCAGAATCCATTAGCCTGACTGTCGATACTGGAAGAGTGATAATAATCGTTTAGATAGAGATGAAAGTAAGACAGAGGTTGGGGAGCCATTTGGAAAGGGAGCAGATGTGAGAGACTAACAGAATATGTGAAGTGTTAATTGAAGCTCTATAGTTTTTAGCACTCTGCATTTGCACCCCTGTCACCACCTACAAACATACTCATCACTCACTCACTCCCTATGGACGGGTTCAGCAGATAATCCGAGAGAAAAAGCAATGGAGAGATTGAGGACGAGGAAGACTAGAAAGAGAGGTCGAATCCAAATGTTCTCCCAAGAATTGAGAGTTGAAGAGAGTCGGCTGTAATCTGCCAGAACCCTGACCCAGATTCCTCTGACTGCAGGATTCTTCCTCATTCCAAACTTCATCATTATTCTTTTCCAAAATAACACATTGTAAGCATTTCAAAGCAAGGCACTTTAAATACGTCTTATTTTAAAGAGCGGACCATTTTTATTTTGAATACGCAAGGCTTCCACAATGACATTAGCTATTTTGACTGTACAAAAAGTGTCTGTTGTGGTACTTTACATTTGCATTTGTTAGCATATCATTTTAATGCGTTATGATAATCATTAAAAAGGCACAATATGCAGAATTTTTCCATTAAAATATACAAAAAAAGGTTAGAACAGTGTTATATAATTAGTCGACTTATGCACTTACATTATCCTAAATGTTTCAAAGAATGTTCAAATCCAGAGAAATTTGCACTTTTAACTAGAGACATAGAAGTGTTATGAAGTCATACTCCTTCAATTTCTGGTTTGGTTTTCATAGAAAACAGGGCCACTTTAATAGACACTTCAATATGTTATGTGTTTTATTAGACTGCACACAAAAGCATTATAAAAGAATCTTAAAAATATATGGAAAAGGGATGTAAAGAAGACAACAACTCCCAAGATTCCACACTCACAGTATCATCAAAATATGCCTTTGTTTGTTATGAATAATCACCCTCTAGTTTGACAATGACATACTGTCTAACACACTAGCTTAGACATGCAAACAGTTGTACTTGGTTATTATTGACCTACTGAACCACTAGCTAAAGAAATTAGACATATCTACTTCCATCTACATTTTATAGAGTCATCAAAACTATTAAATAAGTCATAGAAATCCATAGACAATATTTTGTTGTGGGTCCCCTCAAGATTTATTTATTTATTTATTTTACATGCATAAATATGCAAATTTGTAGTAAAGCAAAACCACAGACTTTAGGATACTCTTTGAACTGTACCTAATGTTCCAAATATGCTTGTTTGATAGTTGGGATAGATTCAATATCTTGTATAACTCATCCAAACAAAATATATGATATTTACATTAGTATTCATTAAAAACTAAGAAAGCATTTTTTGTTGCAAGATTTTAAAAATTCTTTATTGTTAAGGAGTTTTTTGGGGGGAAAGCAGGGCCAACCAAATAACATGACTTTAAATAAAAGGATTAATACAACCTCGTCCTGTCCATGTTCAAGGCAAAATATCCATAGTAGACTGAAAAGCATGCACAAGCATGCTCATAAATCCAGACAAATGATATTCTCTCTCATCGCTGGTGAAGTAAATGTCTTTTACAGCTTTGTTTGAACAGTCTTGTCTAGCTCTTAACCATTGGCTGTAGCTGGAAACAATCCTTTGCCCACAAGCTCTCCACAATGGCTGGCTGAATTTGCCGTATACAGCAAATAATAGGAAGCAGGGGAAGAAAACATTAGTGTTTAAACATTTAAGCACTGATAGGCTGTGGATGTCTTCAAGGCTACCTGTCTGGATTTTCACACTAAGAAATGAGGAGAAGCCACATTGAAGAAAGCAGGGTTAAATGAGCAGTTACAGTGCCAACCATCCAGCCACGGGACCTGAATAACAAGACAGATGGAAGTACAGATGGCGATATCACAACGTAGTCTCACAGAATTAACCAGTTTGACTAGCTCAGACTTTGGAGCTGTCCGTGGTGCTGAAATATATCAAGTCCTCTGTGCTTTACTCCATTTCCCAACCTTCTGTCTCTCCACAACCTCATTAGAAAAGCTCAAATGCGCCTTAAACAACATCAAAATACAAATTAGTGTTTCTCTTTATTTTCACATTATATCAAATTAATACTACAAAAGCTATCATTATTATAATGAGGTCTTCCACAAGTTTTGACAATTCTGAGGGCAACCAACTGAGAAAAACTTAGCAGCAAATTTATTCATAAACAAAATCCACATGGGGCACTTTAACTTCAAGGCATTTGTATTATTGTAATCTTTTAAAATCTCAATCCATGAGCAAAATACATCCTCATCCACACCTGCAAACGAGAAGGCCAAACACAAATACATCTGAGAAAAAAATCTTATTGTCTTTCCATGAACATTCAATCATGGTATGCTAATTTGGTGATCTACAAAACGTTAGTTATTGTCGATGCTTTTAAACAGTTTTTTCTGCTTTATATTTTTGTGAGGCACTCTTTTTAGGATTTTGTGATAAACAGTTAGTTTAAAAAAAACACTTAAACGGTAAGTTCCACTGTCTTCCATATCTTTACTTAATAAAAAGTACTACTTTTTTTTTATCAGCAATGTATGTTTTAATAAAATGAAAAGTTAACCACACACAATGTTTTGTTTTCTCATAAAGGAGATGAATTTGTTATAGCCCTAATAAATTAAGTCACAAATTCTGTCCTATAGGTTTAAGATCCTGCTAAATCTTACAGTAACCCGCTTAAGTTTCCCCTGGGGTGAATGTACCCCTGCTTGGAAATCATTCTTTCACAGGAATTAGTTGTGGCTTGGATCCAGCAGTTGCAGTCTCCCTCTTTATGCATGCACTACGTACATACACACATGAATCATTCATCTTTGTCTTATGGTACTTAAATGTATTATTCATGATTTGTCATTGTCGGAGACATGACTCTGGCTCATCCGCCAAATCCCGAGTCTGATACGTGAGCGGCAGTGAGGTTTAACAGACTCTGAGCCCACCGGTTACATGCTCCAAGTGTGTGGAGCTGGGCTATAGAAGGCCCCTGGCAATGTTGCGTGCCGTCCGCTTAGCTCTGCTTGCATGTAGTCAGGCCTCTATATATAGACCCGCAAAAAGTCTGTGAGTGACTCACGCTCACCTAAAATCACAGCACCCATAAAAAAAAAAAAAAACAGATTCTGAGAATCAGAGATAGAACATGAGAAACCGAGGGAAAAAGTGTAACTTGGACTGAACATCTTTGGCTCCTTTTCTACTTCTCAACTTTGCTGGCTGTGTTAAGCTGTGTATTAGCCTCACACTCATAAGATGATTATACAGCTCAGCTTATAAGAACAGCTCTCTTATGATTCAGTACAGACAGGGGGTTTTGAACCCGTGACTGTCTGAATCAACAGCAGGAGTCCTACCACTTGACCAAGACATTGGTTTTTAGCCTGAAGGCTAGTTTTCTTCAAGAATGATAATATCCGTATTACAGTCCTCACCAACACATGATGTGTTTTTTTTTTTTTTTTTTTTTTTTACTTGTTACAGGCATGTGCTAGAGTCTTGTTGTCTGCTGGTTAAAATATCTGCACATTTTAAGGCAATTTGCAAATTTAAGAAAATTTGTTTCTCCGTGTAGATTTCATTATAGTTGTGGTGTTGACTATTATTTGAAATGTAAACCTATATCTTTATAGCTATAATTATAGTTATTGTTCCAGGTATACATTTGCCTTTACACATTACAACAATATTTGATTTGTTCTAAATATATTTTTTTCGAAATAGCTACAATGAACAATATCTGTACCGCATTTGTTCACCTTAGTTAATATTAGATACTATTCAAAGGTTTGGGGTCAGTAGAATAGACTAAATGATTGATTGCCTGACTGACTGACTGAACTCATTTTCTTTTTTAAAGAAAATAATTATTTAGTAGGATGAATTAAAAGTGAAGTTTATAATGTTTATAATGTTACACGATTTCAATTTCAAATAAATGCTGTTATTTTGATCTTAACGCTAAACTTATAAATCGCAATGTTTACCAATACAATTTTAACTAATACAAGCTGTGAAACATTAGGTTGTGTATAATGTACAAACATGGATTAACAACTATGTACACCACATATTTATAAATTAACATTAATCAAGATTAATAAAAACTGCTAAATATTAGTTGGAAACTCGTACAACTAATATTACCAAATTGAACATTATTTAAAAATAATACTGACATATTGGATTAGATAATAAAATGTTATTAGATTTTTGGAAGGAGTAGTGCATTTCATTGTTGATTTTAAGTAAAACAAACAATGTATATAATAGAATAAAAATAACATTTTCAATATGACCATATGGTCAGGTGATTTTAGGAAGAAGGTGGACCATGTCAAATCCTGCCAAGGACACCAGAATCACCACCTCCAACAGCCCAAGCATCTCTAAAAACAGTCCTCCAATCAGCGGCTCTTTCAGTATCCATTTGCTATATAATGAGCTGAAGGTGAAAAATCGACGCTGTGGGAGCATTTGTGACAAAAGTTCTTAGGTTGCCAATAACACCCTGCTGTTAAAAAATTTACTGTCAGTGAGACAGAGCTTTGGGCGATTCCTCTCCATGTCCAACCCCACACCCTAGACATCCAATGCATTCCCAATCTGCCATTTTTACCCTTGCATTTTGTTTCTCCCTCATACTGAGAGCCAAGACTGCTTTAGGATCTGCCAGTCTCCCTCCCTCCCTCTCTCTCTCGCTCGCCATCTCTCTCTCTCGCTCCCATTCTCTCTCTTCCCTCCCTCCCGCTCGCTCTGCCCTTGCTGTAGCAGACACATTGCAGTCGCAAATGCTCACACTCACATCGACTTGCTCCCTGCATCAAAACCAACAAATCACAGAATCGTGCCGTTTGAGAATACAAAGCAGGAACGAAAAAGAGAAAAACAAGGCATTCATTGATTGCAATAAGGGACATCTGCTGGGACTCGACTGCATGCTTATATGCAGGTTCTTTGTGGCTCTTGATGATGGTTTCCTACTCTGAGGGTAGGGTTTCGTGGGACCGTTTGCAAAAGTAAAAACAAAAGAAGCTGTGGGACGACAGCCGAGGGCTGAGGGTGCTACCCAGAATCCCTTTTGGAGGAACCTGAGAGGATGTAGAGAAAAAGGGACCCCCTGGAGAGGGCAGTAGTTCTCTTGGATGAGCATGGAACAGGAATTTGAAAATAAAAAGGTTAGTATGTGTTTGTCTTAATGCTATAGGTATTTAGGAAAGGTTGAGGTAGAGTAAAGAGATGTTTAGGGAGACATTTATGTGAAAGTAGAAAGACTACAAGAGTTCAGGGTGGATTAGAGACAAAACAGGAGAGAATCATGCAGTGAAAATGAGAGTAAAGACCTCAAGTCCATCTAGACACACACATGCACACACAGATTTGGCTCAGTTAGACCCACAGGGTCTGCTTGAAAGCAGGTCTAATTGGATTATTTGCTTTAATGCGCCAGTTTACAGGAAGAATCAATTAATTTAGGATCCTCAATAGTATAAGACACCGACATCAGCAAATAGACATAGATGATACAAAACATGTTTTCTACTTCAAGATGTGGCATCTCAAGTAAAATTCTATGCACAAAAACAAAAAAAGACTCTTAATGGAAAAGGATGTGAGCTAATATTGGTGTATTAATTTTTTTTTTCTTTTGACAGTTGACTGAGATGATATGGACTGGATGGCACTTGCTACTGGAAGCACTTTCGCAAATAAAAGAAGATTTCAATTAAAAAAATATTTCCTTTGATGCTGAATTTGAAATACTGTGAAGAAAAATTTTAATGTTTCCTGGAACATAGAAAACCATGAAATTCAAGAAAAAAAACAATCCAGACAAATCCACTTCCGTTTAGGTTCACTGAGGATTATGGAAACGGGGCAGTGACTCATTGTGAAGAATAAAATGGCAAGTCAGTCATGATGTGACTGTCAGTTATTCATCCATTTGACCTCAGATCAAATCCACATCACCATGATTTTAAGTCATTAACTATGGGGACCTTCAGCACACCTAAACAGTTCCACAGTGACTCACTCTGGATTTTCACCTAAAGCAATGATGGGAATAGCTGGGCAGTTCATTTATAAAAAAATTGAAAGGATTGGAAACCATTTTAAATCTTGATGAAACAGACAGAGCTGGTAAGTAAAGCCTCAACATTTTTTTCCCAGTTTTCTAATTTTACCACCATGCAAAAGCTAACCTACCGCTGGCAGGTAGAAGCTCATGAGGTTTGCAAATGGTTTGCAGGATATTTACAGTGTGTAAATCCAGATTCAGCACAATGCATATCAGCTCCACTGGGTATTCATTTTTTATAGCAAATTTGCACAAATACAGCTTTGAGCCAATTGAATGTGGTTATTTATAGGATATAACGGTACTCCCCATGCTACTCCATCTTATCTCCTCATCTCTCTCGCTCTCTTTCTCACTTCCACACACACTCCTGTTTTAAAAACTGCTTTGCGAGTATGACACTCAAACCATTATGTAAGACTGAAATGAACAGGTCAAAATAACAAACAACCAACACAAGAACCAAGACCATCAAAGCAGAACACATATTTGTTGATTGCAACTGATAGACTAATTAAAACAAGTCAAGCATTTTCAAATATTCAGGGACAATTGTCCATTAGATATCACTGGGGTTTGTTCGTGTGAAGAAATTAAACATCATTTAGACGCTCATTAAAGCTTGTGTTGCTCCCTACTGTCCTTGCACTGACTGGTTGGAATGTTTCTGTCTGTGTGTGCAGCAGAGCAGACACACACAGACAGTTATGTATCAGGTTAATGGAGTAATCAGACCCCTGTAGGAGAGCAGGGAGCAGCAGAGAGAAGAACAAACAGAAGGACATAAGACTTGGGTAAATAGATACACTTTGTCTGCACACACAGCCACAACAACAGCCACATAATCTCACATCTGTGATGAGAAGACAGCCAAGGCATTCATCACTTAGAATGTGACTGATCATCCTAGGGCTTGTCCCTGGCAGCCAAATCGAGTCTCTCTTTCGCTCACAAACCAAGGGAAAAGTTTAAGGTTCTTGCTGCACTTGCTGAACGAATGATAAATCACATAATAAACGCTTTGAAATCAAAACAACTGACAGAGGATTTCAGGTACATCATTAATCTGAAGCAGTGGACATTGTTAAATTGGCTGACGATTAGCTCCTCTTTGACACAATGTTAGATGAAGCAAGCTTATACTGGATGAGTGACTAGGCATAACACCTAATCTCAGTGGAAACTAATGGATAATCACATTTGTGCAGGGGACCGGAATGGAAAAGCTGTGCCAGGATTGAGGCAGACAAAATGTACTTAAATTCATCCACTTCAAGTTGTGAGTTGTGAGAAACTAATATTAGTTTTCTTTACACAGGTCTGTGGACAACCTGGTTACCATGCTACGCACAGAACCAGGAAGTCCGTCTAGACGAACCTATCTGTTGCAAGAACATGACAACCAGAAATTGGACAAGTCAAGAAGATGTTTATCAATCCCTGTCAGCACAATACGTGTTTCCCCATGTCCCATGTCACAATCAACAATATTCTGGCTGGGTCTCCTAGGCTTTGTACTGCTGCAGAGTGGACAAGGTGTCATGGCAGGGGAGACATGGGGCATGGTGTCTATCTGTCCTTTTCACTGCGTGTGTCGGAACTTATCAGAGTCTCTGAGCACTCTTTGTGTGAATAAAGGTCTTCTCTTTGTACCACCAAACATTGATCGCCGAACTGTGGAGCTCCGTCTTGCTGACAACTACATCCTTGAAGTGGGAGGTGCAGACTTTGCCAATATGACAGGACTAGTTGACCTGACATTGTCACGTAATACCATCCATGCTCTTAAACCACTGGCCTTTGCTGATCTGGAGAGTCTGCGTTCACTTCACCTGGACACAAACCGTCTCACAGTGGTGGGACCTCAAGATCTGACCGGTCTTGTTAACCTTCAGCATCTTATCATAAACAACAACCAGCTCACAGATGTTTCAGCAGATGCTTTTGATGACTTCTTACTGACTCTGGAGGATCTGGACCTTTCCTACAACAACCTTCGCAGAGTTCCTTGGGAATCTATTCAGAATATGGCAAGCCTGCACACATTAAATCTAGATCATAATTTAATAGACCAGATTGCTGAGGGTTCTTTCGGTGAGCTCTATAAACTGTCCCGATTGGATATGACTTCAAACAGATTGCAGACTCTTCCCCCTGATCCTCTGTTTTCCAGATCCCAGATTGGGGTTGTAAGCCCTACACCATACAATTCCATTATCAGCCTTAACTTTGGTGGAAATCCCCTGCATTGCAACTGTGAGCTGCTATGGCTACGACGACTGATTCGTGAAGACGACATGGAGACATGTGCCACACCTGCTCATCTGGCAGGGCGCTATTTCTGGTCCATCCCAGAGGAAGAGTTCACGTGTGAGCCTCCACTGATCACCCGTAATACCAACAAGCTGTGGGTGTTGGAGGGACAAAGAGCCACACTTAAATGTAGAGCCATTGGTGACCCTGAGCCAGTCATTCACTGGGTATCACCAGATGACCGTATTGTGGCCAACTCCAGTCGTATTCGCTCATATTACAATGGCACACTGGATTTTTTGGTGACCCGTGCCAGAGATGATGGCACCTATACTTGCATTGCAATTAATGCTGCAGGAGAATCTACAGCGCTGGTAGATTTAAAGATCATCCCTCTTCCCCACAGAGGGAATGGTACAATATCTCTTATCAATCACAGAGACCCTGGATCCTCTGACATCAGTAGTGGACGAGGAGGTGTTGAAGGGACAGGGAATGGTGTTGTGACGGTACGGAATGTAACAGGAGGCAAAACAGATACTGGAGAAAGAGGAAGCGGAAGCAGTAATGGAGGAACAGAAACTCTGGTAGGAGCTCTAGGCGTGACATCCAACTCTGCTCAGATACGCTGGAAAATGGGTCGATCTTCAATGCCTTTCTTGGTGTGGATGTATCAGATCCAGTACAATAGCACAGCAGACGACGCACTTGTTTACAGGTAAGGATATCTCATTTCTTGATCTTGGAGCAAGTATTTTATTGTATTGTGGCAGCGTTTAAAAAAATGTTTTGATTTTGATACAGTGGTTGTTTTTTTTCATGCGTTTCAAGTGAACGCATCCTTGGTGCTCATGTTCATGGATTACAGGCTTCAGATATTGATGAAAGGATAAAGCCAAAGGAAACAAACATAACCCCCAAAGCAGACAGAAGATTCAAGTTGAGCCATGAGGCTAAGAGAGATACAGGCAGCTATTTATAGCCAGGGATGGGTAAAGAAAGCAGAGCAGTGGAGTGAGAGGACCTGCTGACTCTAGGGGAAAAAAGGATGGACCCTTTAAAAGGGCAAAACCTACACATTTGAAGATGGTGTCACAATGAATCAGGAAGAGTGAAATGGATCTAAATGGAAGGAGAAAGGGGATAGAGGGAAGGGACAGTTCACTAGGGAAGGGTGCTGGAGGTACACAGACTCTTCCAAGACAGGTGGCAGGAGTCACAGTTTTTGTAGACTTTACAATTCTATGTGCTAAACATGCAGTGAAAAACTCAGCATGTCCATTTGGCAGTATGAGTTGTAGTATTAATACTTTTTGTATAAATACTTTGTCCTGTGACACACTAGCAATAATCAAGAACAAACAAGCATGATTTAATCACAAGAATCTTTTTTAGCAATCAACTGTTTTTACTTTTCCATCAGAAGCTTTTCAGCTTCTGTTCTCCAATGGGATAGTTAAGAGCCCACTGTTTGCACAATTCAGTCTCAGCCGATGTACGTTACTGTTCTACTACTGATGGATACAGATGTTTTGCATTGTGCATCTGAATACTGATTTGCAGTATGCAAAAACACAGCTTTAATTGAAATATCCTATCATATAAATATTCCAGACATAAAAAAAAGAATGTCCTCCATGGTAGTCTTCACTTTACAAATTGGTTTGTTTTATCCTTCTCTCTCCTCTCATCACTCATATTATCATCCATATGCAACCTTTCTACAGCTCTTCAGTTATACACCTTTAACTCTGAAAGGAGTTTTTAATGCAATATGCAACATTCACATCAAATGCACACGAGAATCTATTTTTGCATAGTATAAAGATATGTCTTGGGTGACTTAACAAAAGAAAAGAGCAGTGGAATTTCCAGGGATTTAAATTAATAATGTATGGTGAAGGTGAGGGGCATGTTTTGGTGACAAGGAGAGAAATATATATAGATAAAAGAGGATGGGCTGAAGAGAGGGGGATGAGAAGCAGAAGTAGCAGCAGTTGCTGAGTGATATAGCAGGCAAAGAAGTGGATGAGTGGGAGGCATCTTCATAATGGTCCTGTTACTACAGCTATTCCCATCAACACAGGAATCTATAAGGGTAAACATAGTACACACTTTTAAAGGTAAGACAGACTATGCATATTGACTGGCCATCTAGAGTGAATCGTTAAATCAAAGAGATGCACTTTTTCCAAGATATTTCAGTACATTCAAGGACTGATCCACATTCAATACAAGTAAAGCTATTGACAGCATTTAAGACCAAATAATATGACTTCCCAGTTTTTTTTTAATTATTATTATTATAATTTATGAAAGTCATTTTCAAAACCATTTGTCAAAATGATTCATAAAGAAACCTCTAAGGCTTCAACAAACCTAGAACTACCTAGGCAGACATTTTGAATTTTTACATTTTTGTTAAAATAAACGTTAAAAATAAAAATTGTAACTATAGTACCCAGACTTTTCCTAAATGTGTCAATATTTAATTATTTTTATTATTGTTAAAAAAAAACTTCAGACATGTAATTCAGACATGTCTTTCAAAATTTCAATAACATTTTGACTGCTGTGAAAACTTTGCTGTACAAAGTGAGGTACACACATTTAGGGTGGCCTAGTAGCCTGTACACAAATATAGGCTATATTACAAGAAATATTCTATTTTTAAAGTAATGACTTTACAGCTTAATTCTAAAAGATCAAAGTAAGTTCTCAGTAGAACGTCCATTCCACTAGTTATGGAACTATGGTAGTTCCAGTGTTAACAGCAAAGCATCAATACATGTTTCCTGTGAAGCTCGTAATTCAAATCATCCATAACATTTGAAACTTACTATGCAGATAAGCATGCAAATATCTCACTGATATAAAGTGACAAACTGAGCTTAACAATACAAGATGCCTACTTGAATGTCTTTGATTCCTTACAGTTTAGCACTTACACTACAGCACATTTTTACCATAGGCACTTAAAGTAAATATATGATGTAGTGAAAAATTAATTAGCAAAAATGACAAATGGGAACAAAATATCCTTGAATTTGAAAAAGAAGGCAAATAGCTTATTGAAACTAGAGCAAAGAAGATTTAAAAACTGTTCAAGGTCTATCTGCAGTAACAATTACCTCTTTAAGTAAAGTGAATTAAAAGGCTTGAATCGTGTTTAGCCATCCAAAGCATTTTCATTACTGACCCACATTCCAAGCAGCCAAAGCAAATCCAGTGAACACAGTCAATGAAGTCTATTTAAATGGACTGTATGGACAGAAATTCTTTGAAATTTTAAAGACTGGTGTGGGCAGGAGTCCTTCAAGCTAAAAACATGTCAGCACCTTCTCAGCTTTAATATAAAATGCTTCATTGCTTGTCAGACTGCCACATCTCCAACATATAGCTTTTTATTTTGCTCATTTCACAACAAAACTGAGCTTCTTAATATGTCAAGCTCACCTAATTGTCTTTAACATATTTCTAGTTACTTATCTCCTGCATAGAATGTCACATTTTTCATAAAGTTGTCTTTTTTTCCCCTTTTTGGTCAGAATTCTGCCTCCAACCAGTAATAGCTTCCTGCTGAAAAACTTGGTATCAGGAGCAGACTACAGCCTGTGTGTTTTGGCCATTTTCGATGATGGCATCTCCTCCTTGGCTACTACAAAGGTGCTGGGTTGCATCCAGTTCAGCACTAAAGAGGATTATCCAGAATGCCGTTCTCTGCATGCTCACTTCCTGGGCGGCACACTGACAGTGATGGTGGGAGGCGTGGTGGTAGTAACCCTTCTGGTCTTCACCGTGGCTATGATGGTGCGCCATCGTGTCTGCGGAGAGTGTCGGGAAGATGCCAACAGGCCTGGCAAGTTCCTTTCAACCAAAGGGGTGGATGTTTATGCCCAGACAAACGGAAACAACAGTATGATGATGGTGGCATTGCCAAACGGACTCTTGGCCCAAAGAACAAAAGACAAACAAAAGCCCAGCTCCGTCCCAAAACCTAAACAGAGCCCTGAACCGCACCGTGGCACACACGATAGGGGCGACGGGGCAGTGAGGGAAAAATGCTTTAGTCCTCTCACACCAGAAAGTGAGAGATTGACACTGTACTACTCCCCAAGTAACACACTACCCACGCCAACGCAAAAGCGAGCAGGTAGGCTCAAGTTAAGGAAGTCTCTGGAGAAAGACAGAGATGTAGACAGACAAGTCTTGGCCTCACTTGCACTGACACAAGACGGAGATGACGCAAAGGAAGGAGGATCAGATTTGAGGCAGGCACTCAAAACTAAGCGTAGCTGCTCTTTTGATGTGGGTGAAATCACCACCACCACCTGTTACAGCTATGCCAAGCGGCTAAGCGTCATCTGGACACGTCGTAGCCAGTCACTGCATGGTATGCTTGTTCACTGTGCCTCCACCACCAGCACATCCAGCACGGGTAGCAGCGAGCAGTACGGCCACGGCCTAACACAGAACTATCTACATGCCTTCGCTTCCAACAACTCCAATTCCAACTCCAACTCCAACTCTACTTCAAACTCAAACAGTAGCATGATGGTTAATCCAAGAGACCTGGAGGAAAGTGTGGTGTAGGACATCTAGGAAAAGATTCTACAAACAAGTGCGGTAAAGACTGAGAGAACTCAAAACATTAGAGATGAAAACAAATTATCCGGGGAGGTCAGGATTGATGAGAAGTAATGCTCCTGACACAAAGGATTGGCTATTATTTGATGATCACCATTATTCTGAGCACAACAAGGCTCAAAATCAAATTATGTGAAGACAAAGAATGACAAGTAGGATTTGAAGAAATGAGATTCAAGGACAGACTTGCTTTTTTACGACAGGCCCAAGGCATGGGGGATTACAACCTAAAGCGTCTGTTTCGACAAGATTAATTAACCAATTAATAAATTATTGAATAAACCAACTGCTACTTTATGCAGAAGAAACAGTATTCGAATGCTAATGAGGAGCTGAAACTAAAGGGATAAATATCACACAAACCATTCAAACCCAAAGAGGGAATGTATTATCTGTTGAAATACAGTACACTACTGCGAAAAAGCACAACATGTCTGGGCCCTCTAATGAGGGAGAGTATATAAATATGCTGTAAAGTTTCTTTTCACTCGTTTCTTTTCTCTCTTTTTTTTTGGCTGGGTGTTTTTTTTCAATGAATTGAAAAGATGGAGACTTACAGAACATTCTAACATATTGGTGTTAAGAATGGGGAACCATTTGTTCAAACGTCATTCAACAGTGATCTGAATAGTCATAATTGTTCTTGTCTGATCAGCCTTTTTTAAGAGTCATAAAAAGAATAAAAAGCTGTTCTGTAAAAATGATATTCTGTATTGTGGAATGACACTGTAATGAAGCTCTAATTGAGATCAATCTGATATGATAGCTTCAAGGTTAATTGCTTAAGAGAAGTGGGAATAAAAAGCCATATGGCACATAATGCTTTGAACAAAAAAAGGCAAGTTGACTTGCAGCACAGCCTCCCAAAAAACCTGATTAAAATGTCAGATAGGATAATCAGCTCAATGTCTCTAATGTACTAATTCGAGCTTGTACTAACTTAACTGAAGATTTAATAGCAGATAATAAACAACAACAAGGTGGTCCGTTAATTATTTAACAAAACCTCAAAAAATATAATGCCTTATATGAGCCAACTCTTGTCATATCGTTGTATTTCTTCAGTTCTGCAGTGCCAAGCCCACTACAGACCACTTTATGTAACAGACGACTGAAGAGGAGGAGGAAAACAGGACAGAGATGAAAGGAAAGAGGTAGGGGTGAAGGTGTGGACCAGAAGAAAAAAAGAAAAGAAAAAAAAAAAAGAAAGAAAGAGGACAGTGGCACAGTTGGAGGAGGTTTGCTGTCTGCCTGGTCTGTGTGTTATGCTAAGTGCTTTTTTCAATGAATTTCGCAAATGGCCCTTGAAGCTCAGGCTTTAGACAAGTATTATTACATGCAAAGTAAATATGCATATATTGGTGGAAGTCTATGGAATCAAAAGCATCTGTGTAAATCAATATATACTCTTTTCTAAATCCTTGTGATCTGCTTTGCTGGTACAATGTAACAGCAGCTACATTTTAAAACATGCTAAACTTGTGTGAAATATGGACAAACCCAACCGCTAGGCTAAAAATATATATTTTTTTAATTAAACAGTGGTTGGGTTTTGCCTACATTTTTATACCCAAATTAGGAGTAAAACATTTTTAGGGTGCCAAATAAATTGGCCCCTCATGACACACTCAAAAGCAAAAATCATCCTAAAACTGAGTGTACCTCACAAAGGTGAGAGGGCTTGACAAACCACCTGTAGAAAAGCACTTTCATCTCTCTGACATTTTAACCAACACTTGCACCAGATTTGCACCATTTGCACCGGACATGTTCTTACAAAAATCACTCCCCATTACTCTAGCACCATTCTCTAAGCACAAGCAGTTAATTTGTATAATTTGCACATCTTGTGTGTACTACCTCTTTTTGTTGAATTGCTAAATGCATCCTCAATTGTAAGTCACTTTGGACAAAGCATGTGCTAAATGACAATGTAAATATAAAAATAAAAAATACGGCAGTCTTCCAAATGCCCCCCCAAAAAAGTGTGAAAAAAATATTAAAAATAAAGATCATGATTCAGGCAGTTTTAATGCACTTATTTGGAAAGGAAGTAAAGAGGCGTCTATATATCCATTTTTAATAAAAAGTACTCAAATGGCCAATATAATATATACAATATATAATTTCTCCAAAATATAATTACAGTAACAATAATGTTTCAAATTAAATCAGGCCAAAACAGTTCCACTCCTCACACCAATGGAGTTTGACTTTAAAATTAAACTGAACACAAACTAAATCAATGAGAGCTGTAACTGGGGCAATAATTGTACAAGGGGCCTACATAACTTGCAGTACAGTAACTTAAAAAGGTAAATATTAGTAACAAAAAAAATTCAAAAGGTGTACTAACATGCCAAGGAAAACCCAAGAATAAACTGAAATTTCAAACTAAATCTGGCCAAAACAAAGGTTGTTTTGAGTTTTTGCAGTTTAAATTGCTTACCCAAGCAAACTATTTGGAGAAGCTCATTTTGGCTCATAAACACTCAGATCTACTATTGGTCAATGACAATGATGCAATTGGTGTTGTGAAACTCTGCTTTCTTTGATGTGCTTTCTATCTCATAATCATGGAGAGAACAACATACAAACACCAAGTTAGCAATATGTATACACAGGAGAGTAGAGTAGCAGTACAGATGTATCTGCACCTGTACAAGAGATTTTAAAGATTTGGAGGGGGTCACACACAAAACAAGATGTGCCACTGTGTCATGCCATGTCGTTTAAAGTTCTAAACATTGTTTTCTATGAGTATGCACATCAATGACACTATTCTGTGTCTGTCTGTGGCAAATACAAAAATGCAGTGGTGTGGCGCATCAAGGTGGAGCTTCACGTCACTGGCTATGACAGGCTGGAGAAAACTGTTTGCCAGATGTTTATGAAACTGTTCTCTCACAGTTGTTGATTTTAAGGGACACACATGAGCAGCATGGATGACACATTTACAACCCCGCCTACTGCAGCGTGGGGGTTTTAGAGTGTTCGAAAACAGTGTACTGTCACTCGGCCTTTTCAAACTTCTTTTTGTCCTCAAATGAAGTACTGTATATTGGGGACTTTAAGGTATTAATATGGACCCCCTACGTACAAACGTGTACCTTTTGAGAATGTACTGTGCCCACAGCTCTTGTACCTTTACTTCTGAGAGTGTGCCTTTTGTGGCTTAAAGCATCTTTTTTTTCTGCACAAACTTTTTAAGTATGTTAGACCAGAAAACAGGGTAGACAGCTGGTCTTATTTGGGTTAAGGTAAGACAGCTGGGTTTAGCTGATAAAGATGGTCTCCCGGGCTGGTCAAGATGATGCAGCTTCAACATTAATCAAATGTAAAATTTTGCTTCTAAAGCAGAACCAGTTAAAAAAACCACTGGTCGAGTTCGTTTCCCAGACTGGCCAAGCTGTGGTTTAGCTGGACGACATACTAAAGTGTTCAATACCCCCTAAAGCCAGCAAAAAGGCTGAAAAACCTGCTTAGACCTGTTTTTTCAGTAGGTTTCCCATCTTAAGCAGAGCTAGAAACCAATGGCCAGAATGTTCTTCATTTCAATCCCATAAGAAAAAAAGATTTCAGGCAAGTGATTGTCATAAGACCTAGCAGTCTGCAAAAACAGCCAGAGAAAAGCACGACTTCACACAGATGTGATATCCAGTTCCAGTCAGGAACAGCATGTACTAATCGTATGGTCTCATTTTTACTGGGGCTTTTGTTGTCAGAGTTTGATGGCTAAAATCATGAGCATGTTTTTTAATTTCTGAAGCACCCCTAGAGTGCTTAAATGTCTTTACACAGAACACAACTCCGACCGCATGAAAGACAGTGTAGGCAGCTGGGGGAGGAGATGATGGAGCAGTTCTTTATGATTGCTACAGGCGACATTCTGCCCTCCTTTGCCCAATTAAAAGCTACTGATTGGCATATAGGTGGTTGGCCGATCATGCATGCAAGAGCAGCGATGCAGACAGAGCTGGCCTGTTCTCGCTCTGGCTGTGTTGACTCCACTGCAGCTGCAGCCACTCCGCTCTACCGCCCCCCCACCCTCGCTTGTCTGAAAGTCTTGACAGGACTACGGTTAGTGCAATGAACAAAAACGCAGCATAAGCAACTTCAGTCTTCTGAGAGTCAAACTCTAACCTACTGTACTATGGGTTTCCACCACAATACACATGGTGGTTAGCATTTACAGAATCCACAGAGAGGGATGGCTAGAGTTCAATATATATATATAGAAAAATCACAAAAACAAAAAATCTGTATTTAGCATAAGCAACAATAAAGTCTTGGCAACAAAACACATCTGCATGTTATTTCATCACAATGTAATGTTTTAATGTACCTCTTAAATCATTTTTCAGTGGGTTTCACAATGTTTTATCTCCCAACTTCTCTCTTTAAACAAGTACAGAATGGCAATGAACCAGTCATTAACTAAATACTTGTTACTGAAACATATTTATGCAGTTTTGCTTGTAGCCAAGGTAATATTAAAAATGTAATAATAAAAAATGTAAGTGATTAAAAATGATATAGACATTTAAATAATAACTTACTAAAATACTAAACTAAAATTAAGATTAACAGTAAAACAGTATTTAAAATACTATATTAATTGTACTAAAATATCGTTTTTTATTTATCTTCAAGAAAACTAAATAAATAATAATTAAAAGAATAAAGAATAATTCATATGAAGGAATAATTAATTTATAATTTTTCTATTTCTGCTTAATTTTGAAAACAACGAAGTAAACAAAACAAAAAGTAACACTGAGCAAATCAAATGCAAATGACAAACAAGCACAAAAAAGTGCTGAATATTATGTTTCACAAAAGTGTCACACTACAGAAAAAGCAGTTCATAACGTTGCTTCATGCTGACTAATATTATATTTTGCGGTGCGCGGGGTGTAGCATGTCATGGCAAGTCCAGTGCTCAAAAATAATCAAAAGCATTGAATCTGAAGCGTACAGTATTACTCTCTCCCCTGCCGTCTGGACTCCTTCCTTCGAATCCCAACAGCAAACACCAAAGGACAAAGAGAGACTGCTTGAGCACACATTTTTGACTTGCTCACCTCTCTCTTTAGCTCTAGGTCATGATGTTCCCGCTCTTCCGTCAATTTAACCAGGGCGGAGAAGTGTGAGAGGGAAAAGGGTACGAAAGAGACACAGCTTTCAGAAGAGCACCACCTCCGTGACTCTTCCACCACACCTCCTCTTATCCCCCCTGCCGGCAAAGAAATAGAGCCAGTAACCTCTTCTTGCTTTCGCTCTCTTCCCACTCTTTTCAATGCCCAGCACTCTTCCCATCGGGACAACGTGAATGTAGGCGTCTGACAGGAGCTTTTCTGTAAAATGTTGAATCTGTCAGCTCCCTCGGCCCTTTCGGCTTCCCCCGGGGTGCATTTCGCTCTCACTATTAGTAGCTCTCTCTTCATCAGTCGCTGGATTTCTCATTCATAACAGGCTTGAGCTGCCAGCGCCGCTAGCCAGGACTTTGAAAAGGCATTAAGTAATGTCTCTTAGGTTTGTGAGGTGCTGTGTTCCATTCACGAAGACTCTTTGTTCCTCAACCTTTGATTCTGTTCTCCTGTGTGCACCTCCTTTATTTTTCATGGAGTCGAGGGGGGAATTGAACGTGCCGCAGATTTTGTTTTGATCCAAGCGAATACGTGTTCTCGAACACAAGCCTTATACAAAGACATGTAGCTCACGTGGCATGGCCAACCCTGCACTTTTGCTTTTGTGTTTAGGTGATAAAGTGCTCTTGCCTTTCTGTAATACATAATAAGATAGATGCTGAATTCTTTAGATCCAGAGTTGGAAAAGGTCTTTCTTATTAGAGACTTTTTCTAGTGGTTCATGTTTGTTTGAATGAGCTCATGAAAAGTTACTTTTTTTTTTCTTTTCTTTTTTTACAAGGTTCTTGAAACTTTTCCAAAGTCCAGTTTAAGCCTTTTTCAAGTGGATTTTTCAAACTAATTGTATATTTACACACATATACATACTTCATCACATTATAGATGCTTTTTTTCTATAGTATTTATTAGCATACTATATGATTCAAAGTAAAAACCCCAAGCCCAACATTGAATTATTGTGAATTACTCTCTTATATGTCATTTACTCACAACTTAAATGCGTCTTTCATGTATCTTTGATGTTAAATAAACTTATTTTTTTACTTTAAAAGGAGCAGATGGAAAAACACAGGCAGGGTTTGGGAGTTTTATTTCAAAAATAAAAAAATGACTTATTTTATTAGTTAATTATTATCATCTATTCAGTAATGTAAATTATTGTGAAAGCAACACGATTACATTTACAAGCAGTTTCAAGCACTTTATCCAAAAACACTTTCCAAACCTTAAGAAAACAATTAAAACAAGCATTTTCAAGGATTTAACTGTATCCAAGTACACTTGAGTTTACAGAAATTGTTGTATATTTAAACTAAGATTTCTTAAAGTTTAACATAAAAAAAATATTTGTTAAAAGTATAAATAAGATCAAAACAAGATTAATTGAGGTAGATCTCTAAAAATATCTATTTTTCACTGAGGTTTTGCTAAGGTGCAATACCAAACCTTTCGTAAAATGTAATTAGTTCCTGTTCATAACTAATGCTGTAATTTTAGACCACGAACTACAAAAGTGCGAGCACCATGTTTAACATTTTTATCTCATGCCTGTGACTTCATATTCATATGACAAGAGCCAAAACCTTTACCAAGTTTTATACCAAAGCCTATTTTATTAATAATAATAAAAATAAAACACACACACACACACACACACACACACACACACACGTTTCCATTTCTCAGCAACAGAGCAATAATAAGCAATGCTTTTGAAGAATGTGTCAGAACTTCCATGCTCCCACATTCCAAAGGCAGTTTATTGAGGATTATAGGTGACGACACCCTGATACCAGAGACGGGCTCCTCAGGGGAAAAACTGCAGCATCTAGCTGGAGGCGCCCGGCAGCTTCTTACGAATACATCTCTTGTTCAGCGTTAATGATGAGAGAAGTCGACAGAGGCAATTCTTACACTACATGGCCTGCGATTTACTCGACAACTGCATTTCCTCCCAATCAACTAGAAGCTAAAACTGACAAAGACACATTGAGATGAGCCCTACAAGTCCACTGGTGACCATAAAGGCTGCAGAAACTGACTGCCAAACCACTGTCTGCCTCCAAGTAAGGCTTGATATCGATTCTAAAGCGCCATGCTGTACGGGTGAAGTTCATGTGATGCTGTATTTAAAGATCAATTTCCCTCTTTATGTCCAGCAGAAGATCCATTGGGTAACCATTTAACAACAGGGTAGTTGCTGAGTATTAAAAAAGATGCTATAATGATGTTAACATCCAATGGTGCATTGACAATGAGGTCTAATAGATGAACTGTTAAAATCTAATCAAACCCTTTCAATGCTTGGGGTTTAATAAGCATGGTGGGTTTCAATGCTGTTAATAATATGAAACTGACAAAAATTACTTGGCATGAATCATTAATTTTGAACAAATTTAAATACGTATGTTGTGTTTTTGCTTGATTTCTCCAATTTAGAAAGTATTTCCAACTATTTTTAGCATTGCATCACCACAACACGACAACAATTTGGATCCTTTCTACATCATGAGAGAAAGACAACCACAACATGACAACAATTTGGAGCCTTTCGACAAGTAAGGACAAGTAAATATTCTTACTCTGTGTTTTCAATTTTAAGGCATATTGTAGCACAAGCTGCATTTGTCAAGATAACCAACTCAAGCCTTGTACCAAAGCTATTAAATTACTATCTCTGATCACTATTGAGTGACAGATTCATTTACATGGGCCAGATTTACTAACCAGAAAAAAAAAAGGATTGGAGCGTAATTCCATAAAAGAGCCATGTAGGATTTCAAGTTGCTCAGTGCATTCAAGTGCATATGAAAGAACACAGCAGCTTTTCATGATGAACTATGCAGGGCATGAAACAGTGCAAATTATGGAGAGCTGATTATTTGTTTATAAGGCCTAAGACAAGGTTTGTGACAAGTTTTTTCGATTTAAATAATGGTGCAAAAACCAGTAATCTGACTACCACAAACCTTAGTAATTACCATTAAATTATTTATTAAAGAGTTTATTCACTCAAAAATGAGTTTCTGCTATTAATTACCTTTATTTTGTTTTAAACAGATTAAGAAACTTTAAATTAAAACCAAGAGCTCTCTCATCCTCCACAGACAACAAAAGTCCAGAGGCGTTCAAAGTCCAGAAAAGGAACCAAGTATCAAAACATTCCATGCGACTTCTGTGGTTCAGCTGTAATCATATGAAGCGCCAAGAACACTTTGTGCACAAAGTGTCACATGGAATGTGTTGACAATGTTTTTGGTTCTATTTCTGAATGTCTTGGGACTGATGCGGTCTATGGAGGGTCAGAGAACTCTCTTATTTCAATGAAAATATCTTAATTTGTGTTCTGAAGGGGATTGGAATGATATGAGCAATTAATAACAGAATTTAAATTTTTGGGTGAACCAGCTTTTTAAATCCACCCCTGTAATAAGTTATAAACAAAAATATAACATTTTCTTTACTAATGTTTTACTGAAGGAAGGTTGAACTTTGCACTGGCACACGCTGTTAGTAAACTGGCTCCAAATATAGCATTCTCTTAATGTATAATAGCAAATAATTGTATTGTATTGACTTTTATTGTGTTTTTATTTGAACTGTCTGTTCTTGCTGTCCTCTACGGTGACCTTGAGCGTCTAGAAAGGCGCCTTTAAATAAAATGCATTATTATTATTATTATAATAAAAATACCCAAACAAAGGTTGTGAAAAATCTCAAAATTCATTAACAGACTTCAAAGAAAGTGGATAGAAAATAAAAGCAACTCATGCCACATTTAAGCTAAACCCAACAATTCGGATTATTTTGTCCATAGAAGAAATGTGAAAACTAAGTACAATACATATCCCACACCTATACTGTACGTGACTATGTAAACACTAACAGAGCCTCAGGATACACTAAAAATCCCAGAAGAAATCAGCAAGCATGCCTATGAAGTGATTCTAAACATAAACAGGACACCATGGTGGATTTAATGCGGTCATCTAGTGTAGGTGATGCAGCATTACCAATCTTAGCAGCACCTGCAGCAGAAACACAGCCTTATAATCAACGATTGTTGTCGCTATGTGCGGGGTTCATCCTCCTTCAGGCCGTGACGTCATTGTTTTAAAAAAAGTGGCGTTTTGTCTACACTGTAAAAAAACAGCCATGTTTTCAATGGTATAAACAACGGCATTGCTTTAATTTTATGTGTAACAGTGACAGTGCTTAGTAGTTGTGTGAATGACACGGAGCACTTTCTATATTAGTATTTGCATGTTTCTCTGCCTCTGGGAAAAAGATGTTTGAGATGAGCATTGGTTTATCATAAGACTACCTCATCCCCACTTTTATGGTTGTGTTTAAGTGTAACGAAAGGTATGACGTGTACTGTATCATAAAATCTGAATTTCTTTCTTATTTTTCGGTTTCTATCATATTTTTAACAGTAAAATACTGGCAACCACAACTGCCAGTTTTGTTTTGTTTTTTTTACAGTACATTTTACAGATTTTTTGTACAATGTAAACAGCTACACGACAGGTGGAATTCTGAGAGTTTTTCCTCTCTGTAAACAGTCATCCAAAAAGTTAGTTTAAGGGTGTTATGTGGACAAAAGACAGATATGATACTAAACATTTGCAAATTGACTTAAATCTGTTGCCGTGTAGAAGAGGCCTTAGTTTGGGCTTCTTCTGATGTTTCAACAAAGAAAATCTGTTTTTATGACTTTCTGTCTTTATCCTGTACAACATTCATGGAAAAGTGGCTAGCACTGAAGAAGCACAGCTCTACTGTGATAGAAGGGGGAAAGGCCATGATGACTGCGAAAGGACAAACACTTCAGACTTCAGATGACTGTGACTCTCCAGGGAGAATAAGATGGTGTATTTGAGTTTGCGTCCTCTTCAATTTCACATATTTACTTAGAGCGAGAGAGCTTCTGCTGTTTTTTTCCCCTCCTTACTCCGCACACCCTCCTTTTCTCTAGGGTTCTCAATGTTTGTCAGCTTCCATCAGTCTTCTTCTGATGCCTTCATGCAGAGAGTCTCGCTATGTCTTTCACTCTCCACGGCTTCCACTCTCATTCGATTCGGCCTCCAGGCTCTTGACACGGCTCAACTTCCTGACAGTGATGAACATATCCTGATATCACATAAAAGCAGGCCTCACAGAAAAGCAGACAAGCAAATACGAGAGAAAAGGAAGAAAAAAAGAGAAAGAAAGACAAAAGACAGCAAAGCAAGGAGGATGACATTAAAAGAACTAAAATGTTGAGTGAGCATGACGACTTCTTTTAGCTCTACATAAAGCCGGGCTTGCTCTGCATGGGCCTTTCAAAGCCAGCAGGACGGTGCTAGAAAACATAATGAAACATTCGAGCTTTTCTTTAAACACAGAGCCGTTAGAACAAGGAACGTAGCCTTGGCTCCAATCACTTCACCACTTGATATGCCATGTGGTTTCTAATTGAGATTATTTGTAAAAGAAACAGCCTGTTTCTTCAAACATCAGTCCAGAACAGCGCTCTCAGCTTTTGAAGCCTTCTACAATGACCAACAAAGCCATTCACAACATGTAAAAGTTACCCATGGTGCTATTAAAGCCTGTGTGTTTCATTTTATAGCCAGACATTGCAGACAGACAGCAAGCCTTGCTCAAGTTTATTAGGTTAAACACATATAGTTTAATATATGTATGTACTAAAAGTAAGTTAAACATGCTGGTGTCAAATGGAGAAAGGACATAAGGGGCAGGAAATGGTTCTATACATTTGATTTGCAATTGTCTGCTTTATTTGACATGGTCAAACAAGAGGGTACAGCAGTGTATGGTATATGGGGTAGTAACTGCCTTTTTTATTTCAGGATTTGATTTAAAAGGATTTAAGAGAGTAAAAGTATTATAATTTATCTATACCTTTCAAGGTTTCACTAATATATATATATATATATATATATGTGTGTGTGTGTGTGTGTGTGTGTGTGTGTGTGTGTGTGTGTGTGTGTGTGTGTGTGTGTGTGTGTGTGTATGATAAACATGTGCAATACTTTCTCATACTCACTTGTAAACAGCACCTTATAACATTTTACAATGCAATACTTTCTCTACACAGTTGTACACAGTACCTTATAACTTGTATATTTATAACAAATCTGTACATACAATTCAACATCCAGAGCTTTTTGACTGACTGCATCTCTGTTTAATGTTTGTTGTCTTTTTCAAATTTATTTCGTGTTGTCACTTGTCACTTTATGTACACTGGAAGCTTTTGTAGCCAAAACAAATTCCTTGTGCGTGTAAGCACACTTGGCAATAAAACAGATTCTGATTTTTTCAACAAAAAAAAAATAATAATAATAATTTAGTAGTTCACATGATAACTTTATAAAAAAATTAAAAATAAAAAGTTGTACCATTTTACCTTGCAATCTTTCACCTTCAAAACTAGAGTTCTGTTCTGTAAAACAGAATAACTTTCTATGTTTTTTAGCCATTCATTGATAAAGTTGGTAAATAGTAATTTTTTACACAATATTTATTGTATCTGGGTAATCTACATGATTTTGTGAAAACGATCACATGCATTTGCATTTTCTTCCTATACACAGCACAAATACCTAAAATACAAAAGTACTAAGTTGTCTATTTATTGGAATATTTTATACAAACAATAAGATACAAGGCAATACCATTTATTATGACATATGAGACATTGATGCAAGTATATCTGACAAAAAGTGGATGACACAGAGTAAACTGCTGCAGGGAATCTGCATAATTAATTTCGTCCTACTGTAAACATGAGTCATGCTATATTTTAAGGGTTTAAAATAACACATAAGATATAGTGATAATATAGTTTGAAGCTAGTCTGATGCTCTGGCAGATACATGTGCTCCTGACAGATTTGCTACTTGCTTGAGATGTGGTGTTTTCCTCAGTCAGTGGGTAACATTTTCCATTTGTAAATGCTAGAAACTCTTGATAATATTTTCACTTTGCTGTCACAGGAAGTCAAATATGCAAGTTTTAGCTAAACTTGAAAGTGAAACGGGTCTGAGTACAATAAAGAAATTCAATTATTCTAAATAAAACATACACTTTGGTCAAATATTTTCATGTGTAATTTTAACCTACAAGAAAGTTTATTCTTGTAATAACAGTAACTGTAAGTGAGCGTGCAATGTAATATAACAAAGTCATAAATAATGTGTGTACTTGTTTCTTGATATACCATCTAAAACTGACTCTAATAAAAAAGCGCTCAAGCAGGCTGCTGTTGCCATGGCAACCTCTTCAGACATCTAGTCTAATTCTACCTAACTTCTAATCCAACTTCTGAATCATTGTTTGAAACTGCTGTGATGCTGCTGAAACTCGCACACTTTTAAGATTCATTGAACATCTTGATTTGGGGGGGGGGGGGGGGGGGCGCAACTCACCATACACCGTTACACACTTTCATCCTGCCAATTTAACAATTGCACTAGCAGGCATTTGTAAATAAAATAATCATCTAAATGGTAAATTAGCAATTAGCAGTTCTTCTCCATTACGAATTCTGATGGCCAAAGCATCCATTAGTCCTGATATATCTTTGGTAAACAACAAACCCAAAGAGCCAGACAGATACCGGTTTCTCCATTTTATCTCCGCAAATGGATGGCATAACCACACACCATTATTTGAACAGTTAATTAAATCTTGTGGCGGCACTACTAGATAAATTGGCTATTTGAAGACGCCTAATAAAAACAAGGGATCTCCCCAGCCCCAAAGGAAAAGAACGGCCTCCCTCCTGTCGAGTGCAGCAATGGGAACAAGTGAGAGGGCGAATTCGAAGGGGGTGGGGTGGGGGGATAGATAGAAAAAGCACGTAAGCGACTGCGACAAAAAATGTGTTGTGTTAATGCGGTGAAGGCAGGAGCGTGAGATTAATCAAACGTGGAAGGAAGAGAGAGCCTGTAAATTAAGGCAGCAGGAGAGGTTTGAACTTCGCGCATATCCTAGAGCGCACTTCATCAGTCTTCATTAAAGGCAGGCTCCAGCCTCGGCCATGACGCCTAGCAGCTTGAAGTGATTCTCCCAATTCTTCCGAGGCCAGGTTCGCTAGTCACGCTTGGGAATACAGCCCAGAGGGTAATCGAGAACTTTCCTGATTGTGGAGAGTGCAAGATGCGGAGAGGCGTAAAGAGAAATATTAGGGTGGAATGACAGAGTCAGTGCAAGGCAATTTTCGGAGATGTTCTGTCACAAACTTTACTCTAGCTCAGGGGGAATTTAGATGAGAGAAACATGAGCAAATGGACAGCAGATCTTTCCTAGAAAAGAAAAAAATATCTTGAAAGGTATTTAAAGTCATGTTGGAGCAATTTTTAAGATTTGTGAAGAGGGGCAAGATGGGAGGAAGATTAGGCGGAGAGAGTGAGAGAAAGTGCTAGAAGGAAAAACGAGGCAGTGCTTTAAAAGCTTCCATGATGGCTGACTTTTCAAAGATTCACTAATTTCCCCTCACACCACACACTCAAAATTTACCGAGCTGCCTCGTTGACTTAATAGGCAGCACCCTAGGTAAATGAGAATGTAGTGATAATCATATGCTTACGTGGTCTTTGAAAATTTGATCTTTTTAAAATGTACTGTGTTATACACTGTCAGGAAAAGAAAAAAAAGTCCAAAAAAGCTGTACTTTAAGGTCAGTGGTTCCCCTGATGAGGGGCACACAGCTGAGGGGGAATAACCTTTTTTTTTGGCAGAGGTCTCATTAGGCAACTGCAACTGCTGTGCTGCCATGTTTCAGAATGAAGATATATTTAAGAAACTGAACTGTAAGATGGACAACAAAAGAGCTGCAGATAATAATTTTACACTCAGCAGTAACTTTGTCAAAACTCTGTTTAGCTGGTTGCAAATACAAATATCTAGTCAGCAACCTAATGAATTTAATCAGGTAGACATGGTCATGGGTGAAATGTAGTCATTTCAATTACAATCGGAAACGGCACGAGGGGAAGATATTTTCCACACAGATCTTAAATTATTTCTGGTCTTTTTATGTGCTTTTGGGTGTACCTTAAATTCTTACTACTGACCAAATGTTTAGCAACACCACAAAATTTGACCTTGTGGATAGATTTTTATTTGTTTTGGTCCCTGTATAAGGACAATGGTTAAAAATCACATGGAATAAAAAATCTGAAGATGTAAAAATCCAGATTATTTCCAGTTAGGGTTGGGTTTAGGGGTAGGGAGTACAATATACAGTTTGTACAATATCATTAGGTCTATGGGAATTCCCTGTAAAGTTAAAGTGTGTGCCCCAATAACAACAAAAGACGTGGCATTTTTCACAATATATTTTAGAGTCAAATTAAAATTTTAAATAAAAACAATTAAAAGTTCATTTAAATTTGTTATTTTCTTTGCCTCATCTACTATGTTATTACAGAATATTTTATACATAATATTTTACAAAACTCCCTTAGAATTTGGCTAAACAAGTGTACTTAGAGGTAGCATATTTAATTTTGAAACATGATCATTCACATTAGGGTAACTCAAAAAATAATAATAATAAATCTTTACCTGCACTTCATCTTGATCACTCTTCTCTCTCTCAAATTCTCTTTCTCTTTCCTCAAAATATAAGTTTCTCTTTTTTTCCTTAAAGCTAGTCTTTTAATTTTAGATTGTGTCAATACGGAAAGTCAAAAAAAGCAAGCGCCAACTGATATTTCTGTGTTTGTATTATGAATAATTTTCTCAGACAAGTAAATTTACTGAAGGTTAAAGTTCTAAATTAATTCGCAATATGTACACATTTATTATTAATCTCATGTCTAATATGCTGAAAGCAAAAAGCAACAGTAATGCTTCCTTTCTTGTCATGTTGTCATTTTTTAATTACATGAATACGTTTCATTTGAAAATGAGGAAATCAGACAAAAAAAAAAAAAAAAGAGGTGATTTGATCAAATCCATAATTAATTCTGTCAGTCGCTTAACATTTCAAATAACCAAAAAGCTATAAAATATTAAATCTTTAGTTAACTATTTACACCTCATAACCATTGTGTCGAACAATCAAACAATCAGACAGATGACCGCTGGAGCAGTTCATGTTAATTTGCTGATATACAAGAACAAAAGACTTAACTTCTATCATCTAAACCTCAGAGAAAAAAAAAATACAGAGGTCAAAACCTCAAAGACTCCTAGTATGTGTGAACATGCATGACAGAAAGTATTTTTTTGACAGAAAGTTCTTTTTTCAGGCAACTATGCTCTTTTTTATAAGCAACTATGCTCTTTTTTATAGACACCTCACTGGTTTTTAAAGTCCCAAAAAATAAAATACTGGATTCCACAAACTCACCGAGCAGGCAAAACAAAGATGGATTCACTTAATAGTCTCCAAAACAAATTTCTGAAGACGCTTACAGGAAAGCTCCTTCCCTAATGGTTTATGTAAACACATTTATTTTATTCAGGCTGATTAAGTGCAAACACTCCATGACAACTTCTCCCATCTGCAACCCCTCCTCATCCTCGCAAATCGGCACATCAGAAAACGGTGAGGTCTGTACCCTTTATCCGAGAGTGCCATTAGTGCCATTATTCCAACTCTGATCACATTATGCTGATAAATACCGTATTATCTGAAGCTTGTTCCCATCTACGGTCTAACGTGACTCATCTGTTGTGTTCAGGTTTGTGTGTGGGAGATCTAAAAAAAAATTTAATAATGAAAACCTCAAGATGTTCAAAATGGAAATGTTTTTAGCTCCAGTTCACTCAAAATCTGATCAGAGCCTCAGATGGCAGCCAGCATGACGGTTGACAAGACTGTGAAGTGTCTGCTGCTCAGATGTGCTTCAAAGAAACAACACATTTAACAGGGGGGAAACGGGAATCCATAGGATCCATCACGGAAATAAACCACTTCTCATCTGATCACTTACTCTGTCTCAGTTTGTCACGTCTGGCTTCCTGTGTTCCTGTCGAGCTTGCCTTTTCATGGAAAGTTCTCTTTTTTGTCATTGTGCATTCATACTGGCTATTTAAAAAGAGTGAAGACGATAAACTACAAAGCCTAAATGAATATTAATCAGACAATGCCACGTTTTTAATATTCATGAACTATGCTGTTTACAGGTTAGTTTGCCCCAAGTAAAAATCCTGTTATCCTGCGCTCGACTTTGGAACACAAATCAAAATGTTTAATCAAATCTGAGAGACTTCGCTTTCATTAAAAGTCTATTCACCCAAACTTCTGACATTCATAATAAGCATCTGTGACCAAAATGCTAAAAACATTGTTTCTGATCAATATACATTAATAAAAGCCTAAATTAAATCAGTTTACAAAAAGTGATTGTCTCTCATCTGAAGATTTGGATTAAGCTACTTAAACCTTATGTATTTATTTTTTGCTCGTTTTATGAACATTTTGAAGCATCATAGATGTGTGTACACTTTCAATGGAGGAGCAGGGAACTCTTAGATGTAAATAAAATTAATGTTATTTGACAGTATGCATAATACTTCGTAAGGCTACTCTTTATCCATTATAATGCATGCATAATCCCTTATTAATAAGGGATAATAATGGTTTACAATAACAGTTTATATTGCATATATAAATACATCCTTGCATGTATTCTGGAAAAGAGATTAAAAAAAATAAAGCAATAACTTTTAACTTTTCAAAACATTTATATTTATATTTTTTAATTATAAAAAAAATAAAAATGTGAGATACACGGGACATCTTACAGCTGCTTAGAACAATAACACGTTACTTAATTTATTCACTTTATTTATAAACACCATCTAAAAATGATTCACTTTCAGCAGCAAAAGAACACAAGATGCACATATTAAAAAACTGTTTCAAGATCTTAAATTTAGCAGATATAAAAATTTGAGATACATAATCCATTTTTTACAATTATTCATGAGATGATACAACACATTATAACGTCATTTATAAGCCATTATGCATGTGTTATAATGCATTAGGAATTACCTCACAATGCATTATAAATACAGGCTTCAATGAAAGTGTTACCTAAATAACAATATATGTGTACTAAAACCAATTACTGGTTTGGAATGACACAAGCAATTTTCATTCTAGGGTGACCTAACCTGCTGTGTTTTATAAATGCATTTTTCGTAACTAAAGGCATGACATTTGCTCTAAATCCATTTGAGCAGCTCACTATAATAATGACATCCGATCTCAGTGCATTTTTGACACCGCAGCACCTTTAAATGTGATAGTGAAGTGATTTCCAAAGGTCTCAGGTGATCTGGCTGGCCTTAATCGTTTATGCAAGCAGTGTTTTGGAGAAAAGCCTTACCTTGACCCCACGGACGCGGAACTCTGCTAATGCTCGGCTCATTTTGGCAGAGGCCGCCGGCAGATCCTTTCCACTGGCGATGACTTTCACCAGGAGGGAATCGTAATGAGGGGAGATGACAGCCCCCTGGAAGGCAGACGCGCTGTCCAGCCTGATACCCATGCCCTCTCCACTGCGAAAGACCTGTCCAAAAGGAAAGCAGAGCAAGCTCAGAATACAGATTTACACTAATCGTCATGTGTGGCCTGGAGGGGCTGCTCTAAAATATTACACTTCAGAGAGACACCGTTTTAAACAGTACAAACCAAACACTTTATTTTGACTTTTTTTTTCCACAACACCTTTTCACCTATTTTATAATTCTGGATCCTTAAATAATTCATAACCAACATACACCAAATGCAGAAGTTGTGTGTATTTTAAAATGCTTCACACACAGTTCCTTAAATTTAGACAGCTTTGTTTTTCTTTTGAATTATTTGGTATTTAAATAAATTACAATGTTTTATGCTCATTATTTTCTCTCGGTTTATGACCATATGAAGATGCAGCAATACTAACTGCTCATATGTTACATAATTTTATACAATATTTTCCCAAGAACATCTAAACATCTGATTTTAGACAGACTGGTGAATTGAAGTAGATTAAGTGTAATTACATTATTATTATCATCATCATCATCATCATCATCATCATCATCATCATCATCATCATCATCATGAGCAGCAGCTGATTTTCGATTGCGTGCATTTCAGTTGAAAATAAAAGTGGATGTTATATTACTTTCAAAAGCTTTTCAAGAGCTAACAGCTGCTTAAAATTGTGTTTTTGAACATTCTGAATTTTTTTTTTATTCTAATTCATTAATTTTCCTCTGGCTTAGTCCCTTTTTTCATCAGGGGTTGCCACAATGAATGAACCGCTAACATATCCAGCATATGTTTTACACAGCGGATGTCCTTCCAGCTCCAACCCAGTGTTGGAAAACATCCATAAACACTCATTCACACACATACTACGGCCAATTTAGTTTATTCAATTCACTTATATCGCATGTCTTTGGACTGTGGGTGCAAACCAGAGCACCTGGAGGAAACCCAAGCGAACACGGGGAGAACCTGCAAATTTCACACAGAAATACCAACTGGCCCAGCTGGGACTCAAACCAGCGATTTTCTTGCTGTGAGACAACAGTGCTCACCACTGAGCCACAGTGTCACGCCCTATTCTAATTCCTCAAAATTAATTTAAAGATGCTTTTCCACTGCGTGGTATGGTATGGTTCAGCATGGCTTGGTTTAATTCAGTTTGGTTTTCTCTGCATGGTTTGCATTTCCACTGCAATTTAGTACCACATATATGGCAAGCAAATATGCTTTATTACAAACCAATATGGCAAGTCAAGGCAAGTTTATTTAAACAGCACATTTCATAGTCATTTCATACACAATGGTAACTCAAAGTGCTTCACATAAATAAGAATAAAAGAAACATAAAATCCAAGGTTAATAACATAAAAAATTATTAAAAACTGATTTTAAAAGAATGAAAAAGAAAAAGACATAAGGCACAACTAAACAGATGTGTCTTAAGTCTTGATTTGAATGTGCCTAATGTTGGAGCACATCTGATCATTTCTGGAAGCTGATTCCAGCAGCAGGGAGCGCAGTAGCTGAAGGCGGATTCACTCTGTTTTGACGGAACTTTTGAAATTTCTAATTTATTTGATCCTAATGATCTGACTGACCTGTTAGGTTTGTATTCAGTGAGCATATCTGTAATGTACTGAGGTCCTAGGTTTGCGACACAAACCACTCGGCCTGTCTTACTCTGATAGTGATACTGGTAGAGACCATTATCTCTGACCAGCTGGTGATCAGCAGTGTGTATACATCACGTTTTGATCACGGCACGGCTCGCTTGGAACTTGACCGTGCTGTACCATGCAGTGGAAAAGAGCATAAATTCCAGTGATATGCATTCAGTGGCAATAAAAAAACACTTCAGACATCCCCTAAAATAAACCCAACATGGGGGCAGGAGACTTTGGCTGAGAGCCACTAAATGGTTGCAATTACTCAAAAGTGAACAGGTAAAAACTAGTGGTTGAAATGCTTCACTTGTGTGCAATTGAGCAATTTAACAAAACCGCTCTTGAGGATGAGGGGCACGGGAGGTGGTTCCAAGTTGTGGGAGGTTTCAAAAAATAAATAAATAAATAAATAAATAAATAAATAAAAAGAGAGAGAAAAAAAAAGACCCTTTTAAAATCTAACATTTCACAGACAGCTGCCCCTTGAACTGTACAAACATTAATCCGGCAAAAAAATAGAGCAACCATCGACACAAGTACCTCAGGGGAGTGTGCAGGCAATAAGAACAAATTGAGGAGAAAAAAAGAAAAAGAAAAAACACTGACACACACACAAACACGCACACAAAAAACACCAACTGGCAGCAGTCATTTACTGTTGCAATTGTGCTCAGTCTCAGCCTCTGGCATCCACATTACAATCATCAGCACAGTAATATTGATGTGCGCAGCAGAGATGCAGGCACCGGCGGAGGTATTGTATATGTGGGGTGGTACTGAGAGATATAATGAGAACTGAGAAATAAACAGAAACAGATAAAAAAGAAAGATGCCGAGGCCTTGGCTTCATTAGGGTAGAGGTTTTCATAATGGCAGCGATTCTGCCGCTGTTTATGACATAAGACATGCTAATGAACAGTCAATCCACCGAAGATTATACAAGCATCGCCATGGCAATCCAAAATAGTAATTTGATATCCCTCAAATTGAGTGGAAATTTGATTTGACGCCGTTTAATGGCTTCTGCCACCCGGCGAGACGACAGTCACAGAGATAAGACAGCATTTCTGTGTCATTTACACCCTGAACGCCTGTAATGAGTGGAAGAATGCAAATAATGGTTTTTATTACCAAAAAGCCAACATGAAACCAGAACTGATGGCATTTGCTTTCTGGAAAGGGTAAGGGACCAAATTTCGCAGGTGTTCAGGCTGAAGGATTACAACCTTAGATGTTTATGTGGTTGCAGTGATACTAACGCTCTGATGTTACTTCATTGTAGATTTAATCCTTTACATTTACACACTTCTAAAATTACTTACAAATTAAATTTACAAAATAAACAAATATAAATAAAGATGAATAAACGAATGAACGAAGATAACTAAAATAATTATACATGTTTGCTAAATGAAACAAGTATAAATAAATAAATGACAATATTTATTATTATTATTATTATTATTATTATTATTATTATTAATAATCAATTTTGTAATTATCTTTAAAATGCATTTTAGCTAAGAATTCATTGTATGCTATTTTATTTTCAGATTTCACAGCAACCACAAAAGACTATTTTATGGAACTATTATCTTGTACCAAAAACTATTGTTATTGTTCATTCATTTTAATTTCGGCTTAGTCCCTTTATTAATCTGGGGTCGCCACAGCGGAATGAACCGCCAACTTATCCAGCATATGTTTTACACAGCGGATGCCCTTCCAGCTGCAACCCATCTCTGGGAAAATTGTTATTGTTACTGTTATTAAACTATTGTATTTTAACTATTATAACTATTTTAAAAATGGAAACCCTGAATAAATGAGAAGTGCTAAAAAGTAACTCTGTTAATAATTACAAATAGTGTTCAATTAAGTAAGCACCGTCTTTAAGAAGACCAGGAGAAATGTGTAACAAAATGAAAAACAAGGCAAAAGAACAGTGTCAGGTCTACTATAAATACACCAAGACTTAATGCACAGATCTGTTTTGGATTGACAGATATTTGTCGCCATGTGTTGCTATGGTTATAACAATGGGGCTTTTCACAGTTGCATAATTTAACCCTAGGTCATTCTAAACCCCCAATTAAACTATACCTGGGATATCTTGTTTTACAATTCTTATGATTTAGCCAGTCCATTTTTTCCCTCATGAGCTGACTTTTCAGAAACTAGCATACATCTCTATTACAGTTACTGAAAAAATTATCAGAAACAAAAAAATACCATTATATCATTATCCAACAAGCTCCACGCTGAACCATCCGGCTCAACTGTGCTCAGAAAAATGAGACAGGGGAGCCATAACAGCGATCTAAAGCTGTGTACTTGGCTTTTCATCATCAGATAGATGCTTTAGGACAGGATTTCTGTTGAAGCGCCACTGATCTGGGTCACAGCAAGACTTCTGGAGGAAGTGTGTATCACAAAGAGATCTGAAAAGGAAGGAAGGCAAGCCAAAGCTCTGCATGGGTCAGTCTTATTCTCTCTCTTTGTTCTCCTCATCTCCTATTCTGTTTTTCTGGCTGGTAATTATGAAGCTAGGGAGCAGGTTTGAAATAGATGCCGAAACTGACGCTCGTCTTCTTCTGCACCAGGGGCTCGAGTCAAATGAGAGCTTGAAATACAATTACAAACCTCTACCCGCCCTGCTGAGAGAAAATTTAGAGCTGTGTTCTGATTCATGAGGTCCCTATGCAGCATTCACACCGAGCAGGGCCCGTGTAGACGATCACAAGTTAATCTGTTTACTTGAAAAAAACACAACAAAGCTAAACTGGCAAACACTTAGGGATTGTGGGTGTGATGGCATAATATATAGGCAAAAATAATTACAAGAAAACAAGCTCTGCTTCGACAGGATGTGGTCCCTTTTTAGGTTATCATGTGGCTAACTCTTCTTGTTTTATTTATATGTCCCCTATGGAAATTTAGAGGCTGCTGAGTGAGGGCAGTGTTTATTAGGGTAGTGATAGTAATAACATTTAAGGATAATTTATCAAATTAACCTTGATTTGATGTTCCATGCAGAAACCAACAAAAAAATGTCAATACTATAAAATAAAAATGTCACTTGTTACTTTAAACCACATTTGCATTCACATGCATCTATTTTAGACAACAAAACTTTGGGGTCACTTACATTCATCAAAAGCGACATTTAAGACTTTCATAATGTAACAAAAGTTCATTTGAACTTTATTCATTAAAAGAACATTTAAATTAACACAATAACAACTTAATTTTCTTTTTAAATGGTGTTGGGGGGGACATGTGACTGATTTGCAATTAACCATACATTTCATTGCAGCATTGTGTAATTAATTAGATTAAACATTTTAATTGAGTGACAGCCCTAATATAAATGTACATCTCTCTACCTGCCTACAGATATACATGTACACATACACATAGCTATTTGTATCAATAGGAGTGTTCAGATTGATCTAGACTGATCTAGACTAGTGGCTCCAAACCATTTTTTTTTTTTAACTCATGGCTCACACAACCAAACACATGTTTCCGTGGCCCATTGCAATGTTTAAATGCCCACTATTTGTGGTGGGTTGGTAACTTGTAGGCTCCTCAAACACTGTTAACTATATTTATATATATATATAATCCGCCAATAAATTACATAAAAACATAACAGGTCATCAAGCCCAGGCAGGATGACACTTCTTTAAAAAACATGAGTCAAAATCCAGGCAGGTATCAACTGTGGGTAGACCATAAGTAGAGCAATCAATCAAAAGGAAACAGATTTCAGACTAGACCTGAGCAGGACAGATTTTTCTGCAATATTCCAATTTTGCCCCACTCCCATGCAACATTTGTAAAATCAAATGTGACCTTGTTGATTGTATCTATGGTGATGTCTTACACTGTGTACTGCACTCGATTGGGAAAGAAAAAAAAAAAAAAAACACTAGCATAATGTGAAAAATAGGCAGAAAACCCCAGCTTGCAGCTTCCCAACTGAAAGGGTCTTAAATATCCTTGTTGTTTCTGCGAGTTAGATAAATTACAATTAATTTATTTATTTTTGCATATATACATTTTGCAGTAGTCCCTGCAGTATGATAACTGTATGCCATTGCACAAACATGAGTAGGTTATCTTAACGCTTGCATACTTTTATTAACATCGTTGTTTCTAATTAGAACTGATGGCCACCCTGCAATACAGTCAAGTCTGAAAAAGTAAAACATTTAAAAAAAAGCATTAGTCTAGACCATTGACAATGACGAAAGACCAACAACTCAATATCACCAAAAGAGCAGTAATATGAAATGCTAGTCCAAGTTAGTCTTAACGCCTTGTCCTAACTACACACATTGCCATGATAAAATGTATGTTTTTCCATGTTAATCAGAAGGGGTTTTATCCTAAACAGCCCAAGAAGTCACTATTTTAGAATCAGTTTCTATTTCTGCATCTTCATGACTGGAACAACAGCATAATCTACTGCGACAATGATAACTTCCAGTACTGATTATGTGTTTATCCACTATTAAATGTTTCTAATGTCTGGTTCAGATATGGTGTTATGGCTTTATTTTTTATTTAAGACAAAATAAGGTATATTGAATAATGTTCCAAATCTGTAATCTGACTTCCATAGTATTGTGTTTTTTTTTCTCATATATATGTCAATGGTTACCCATTTCCAACAACCTTCAATATATCTTCTTTTGTGTTCAACAGAAAAACAACAACAACAAAAAACTCTAAGGTTTGGAACAAGTGAAGGGTGAGTAAATGACAGAATTTTAATTTTTGGGTGAACCATCCCTTTAAGGCTACAATTAACAACAGGACCCAATCAAATTGAACTGCAATTACTTTTTACGTATAAATTAATCAAGTGAATTAAAAGTAATACTGACTCTATAACTTCTGTTTAAGTGTAGCAAAATTGTTCCATATATGTCTTTTCCAGAAACTTCTCATGATTTGAAATATTTCTTATGGCGGTCTAATTCAGAAGTCTTTTTAAAGGGACTACCAGGCGATTGGAAGATGCCCACAGAATTTTATTAGAGTGACATCTTGAAACTTTCAGGTAGGAAAGAGAACAACAGGAGTCTGCGAGCACAAAAAGAGAGAGAAAGAGAGAGATTTCAGCAGGTGAAGTGTAGAGTTTCAGAGAAATGGTAATAGAGGGAAAGAGATCCCGCAGTTTCTGAGCTCCTAGCAACCCTGCATGCTCTAACAGGCAGAAAACCATCACAGCAACCCAGGAGAGAGATGAGCGCCAAACGCTCACCCCGATTGTTTTATCTCGGAGGGAATATGAAATTTGACGCATGGAAGATTGTGTCTGGAGCATGTCAACCTAATCAAAATCACTTATTTTAAAAGAAAGATCTGATTTGGTTTGAAAGCTTGTCTTATCTGAAAGAAGATGCATGATACGCATTTCAGAGCGGCACTTTTTTGCCTCTTGACAAAAGATGGACTGGAACTTAACTGCATATAATACCATCTGCTTTAGAAAAAATACATTCGGCTGTACTTTGGAATATGAAATAACCCTTTTACATAAAAAAAATAAAATAAACAGCACAGATTGCATAATGTGGGTCAATGGTACAAATGTCTGTGATTTGATTAATTGGCCATGTACTGTATGTGATATTATGACATTCATCACACATCGGGCTCGGTTTGTAGCACAGGAAAGAGACTCGTGAAGACAGATATCAGCAGGATATCGAGTCTGGTGGAGGACAGTATGGCTTAGTGAGCTAGATAATGTTACCTGCTAGGACACAAATCATTTTCGGAAAGAGTGGCTACTGGAATTTAAAGTGGACTCAGTCCCATAAAACTAAGTTATAGAGTAGAGGGCTGCTGGAGAACAGCATTTTGTAACTCTGTTTGCTTTGGTATACATTATTAATACTTTTTTTCTAGCACAACATTACAACAGCATACTATTTTAGGATCACTGACATAATACTGGAGTTTTTATTAATTCATAGACATTTTTTTTTTTTAATTCGAATGCAAGTGGATTTTAAAGTTGTAATTTTAATTTCTGTAGTTTGTTTAAAAATAGGGGCAGCACAATGGAGCAGTGGGGAGCACAATCACCTCACCGCAAGAAGGTCGCTGGTTTGAGCCCCTGGTCAGTCGGCATTTCTGTGTGGAGTTTGCATGTTCTCCCCATGTTCGCGTGGGTTTCCTCCGGGTGATCCGGTTTTCCCCACAATTCCAAAAACATGCGGTACAGGTGAATTGGGTAAGCTAAATTGTCCATAGTGTATGAGTGTGAATGAGTGTGTATGGATGTTTCCCAGTGATGGGTTGCAGCTGGAAGGGCAACCGCTGTGTAAAACATGTGCTGAATAAGTTAGCGCTTCATTGCGCTGTGGCGACCCCAGATTAATAAAGGGACTAAGCCGAAAAGAAAATGAATGAATGAAAGAATGTTTAAAAATATATACACACATTATACATTATTATACATTTAGTTATTTCAAGTAAATAAACTAAAAAAAGAGATTTCCTATGTTTTGTTTTGTGTAGACAACAACTTTCAAACTGTTCGTTCACATAAATTCACGCACGCACGCACGCACGCTTTTAAAGTTAAAGTTTATTTTATAACCCTGCTTCATGTTACTAAGACAGCTATGATGCAGTAGATAATTACTTCAGTGTTATTAAAGGGAGTAATATCTTTAGAAACATGTTGTGTAATCAGTAAAGGTGTTTGGAATTTAATAAAGTTGGCATATTTCAAGCAACTTTTAAAAGCAATATAAAAAATAAAAACAAATGCTCCCATGCCGAAGGAAAAATAAAATATTTTATAAGAACCTTTTTTTTTATAATAAAATGTAGTTTTATCACAGTAAATGGATATTATACGGTACTACAAAATATATTTAAATAGAATATATTTATTTTAAATTGTAAAAAAAAAAAAATCAATTACCATTTTCCATCTCAATTTACCCATTTAGCTATTTTATTCCAAGTCTCAATTCAGTATTATTGAGATGCTATTATAATTTTACAAATTTATATTTATTGTTTTCATTTGGTATAACATGCCTTTAAGTTTTACAAGATTTTACACTAAATCAAATGTATTACTTAATGCGTTACCCAAAACTTACCCCAGACAGGTTTTGGGGGAAAAAATAAAAATATATAATAGTCTTACTCTCCTAGTAAATTTTTTGTATCAAGTCCATAAATCTTATATTAATGTTTATTTAATAAAATATTTTTAATCTAATTCATTTCATTTAATGTTTATTTCGTGCAACAAAAATGGCTTCATTTCATGGTGTTTATTCTAGTTTTACTTACAATACCTCTGCCTTGGTAAGCAAAGAAATCTTACGGACCAGCATATTTTAGCTCCCCAGAAATACTCAGTCCATCATTCCTGGCCCAGCATTCAAGTGCAGATGTCAAATATGACACAAAGTGGCAGACGCCAGAGACTGAGAGGTGAGACTCAGGCCTGCTGGACGTGACCTGAAGAAAGGCCACTGGTTGCCTGCTGAGACAGGAATCTATCAGGCTAAATGCAGTCAGTGTGAGCCGTGAATGTGCTTTTGTTTGCCAGTGTGCAGTGACATTTCCACATTACAGTGAGTAATGCCACAGGCTCCTGCTCATCACTGCGCAGGTGTGTGTGTGTGTGTGTGTCTGTGTCTGAGTGTGGCTGCATGCATCTCACTCCATCTGGAGACGGAACCAATCAGAAGTGTGAAGTGTCATGATCTGGGAGCAGTGGTGAATCATGGGACATGCGCATACATGTGTATATATAAAGGGAGGCATGGTCTGCGTGCTGATCCGTGTGCTTTATTTCCACCCTCGAGATGCATCAGCAACTGGGCGATCTTAGAAATGGCCACCTGCCAATCTGGTGTTTTCCTGCCCACCCCGTCGTCTTTCCCTCATGTTTACACAGCAGCCCTTCTCTATAAAGTAGGTCACCTCCTCCGTTTCCCCAGCAGCCTCAGATCGGTTTACCCTCAGTCTATGTCAGCATCTCTATTCTGCGCTTCTTAATCTGCATGTGTCTGTCCTGGGGTCTGCCCTGCATCCCACCACAAGACGAACGCTAATCGTGGGAGTACAGCCTGCTGGGAAAACACTAGATAACCTTGCTAGCACTTTATTTTATTGATCAGTTTCGCATGTACATATCAAAGTCATTACATAAAGTGGGTAATAACTAGGTACAATCCAGAAACCAACAAACCTCTTCGCAAAGTACGCTGTAATACATGTCAAGTACACTTACTGTTCAGCAATAACCTCTTGTTCGTCAGCACATGCATGAATCAGCAACTCTAACAAGAACTAGAAATATCAACTAGTATGCAATTGTCTGATTAAAGTAATTGTTAATGTATCATTTAGGCATGTTAATTAATAATAAAAAGATTAACAATTTGACCAATTCGGCAGTTATCTCAAACACTTCTGATTGTCATTATTTGATCTTGCTGCATGATCAAATCAATAATTGTGGCAGGCCTAATATCAAACGGCTCTCTGGAGTTCTTGATTCTGATTGGCCAGTCACAACATTCCAAAGTATGTTATTTTCAGATAACCACTGCTGAAACTAATAACACACGTTGCTCAGAGTTCTTTGACGATGAATTCACTGCACGTCAAGATGATTCAGTGAATATGTTCACATCAATATACTTATATGTCTAAATGCCTGCCTGTCATGCTGCTGTTTTTCCACTGTTTGGGGCCACTTTGTGAATGAATAATACGTAGGTCAATGTATGCTCCATTCAGCTGTGTTCATTTGTCAGCTTTGCACTTAAAGATTTAATACATTATTATGGCTCAGAAAAGTGTTTGATTAGTTTTTAACATTTTGTGACAAGTAATAAGCAGGATAAAGTACATCTGGTTGGTTGTTTTCGCAGAATAAAGCTCTTCAGTTTTATTAAACACACAAGCCGATAAGCCTTTCAGGTTTTATTCTATGATAACAACCATACTAGATTTATTTTAAACCTAAACGTTTGAAAGCAATAAAAAAAAGAAAATAAGCTTCTTCTTTTTTTTTAAATCCCTGTCAGAATACAGTATGATAACCATATACAATATGATAACCATAGTTTGTGCATCCTATAAAAAGCTGCAAGTACTAGACAAGTTTTAATTCATTGAAATAAATCTTCCAAATACCTTTGATCAGGTTTCTCAGGTCAACTCGTATAAATAATTGAATACCCAGCACGTCATTCACCATCATGCACCTGCATCCAGTTCAAAACCAGTTGAATACACAACAGAATTATGTACAAAATTTGCTTTTGGCAACACAACTCCTGTTTTGTTGACCTTGCTAGCCATTTATCCCAAATGGGGGCAAGAAGAAACCCGAACTTTGACAAGTCCGAAAGGAGCATGTGCAAGGCTTCACTGTGTTGAAAAATACATCACACAATCTTGTCGGCCTCATCTGTAAGCGCTCCAGGTCTCTCTGGAGGGAGGAAGAACTGAGCATTGAAAGGGTCATGACCTCCAGAGCCTCTGAGATACGACTAAAGAGCACTCGCTCAAAGCAGATTCACACAGCGCAAGAGAAGTTTGCCCCACTTCAATCACGAGGGCTCCATTTTTCTCCTAAGACAGAGGATTAGTTGGATTTGATGTCATGAAGTGAGAAATGAATGCGATTTCTGCTATTGTACGTGAGGTTGTGGATCACCCACACTGAGCTGAGGATGAAGAACATCTGAGGGGAGTTTTAAACCTGCATTATTTTAAACAAAACACACAAAATGTTCCGGTTAATAAGGATGAGCTTTGTGGTGTTTGTGTTGCACTATTTAAACAATCCCTTTCAGTTACAAGCAGACTTCTTTTTATGGGTGTTTATTTTAGCTGAGTCATATGCTCTTAAGCTAACATTTGGCATCTGCATCCACGAAACCAAAAAAAAAAAGGCCCCTGATTCTTTCTAGCTCTCACAGATCAAACAAATCACATTGACATGGCAACAACCCAAACCAGCTGTGACTGCTGGCGAGCAATTAGAGCACCAGGGGAAGACGCCATCCCTCTTTGACTCTCCTCCATTATCCCTCCGTCGCGCCGGCGGAAGGCACACAGTTCACGGCGTGGACATGTCCTCTGAGGCGAGTGCTGGCAGCTTCTGAGCAGCGTCATAATTGCACATTCGCAGACGTCATGAAATAAAGATGCGACAAAGGATCCAGCGGGAAATGGCACTGGCAATGCAGTGTGCACACACATGAAAGAGCCACAAAGCATCACGCTCAGGTACACACGTTATCACACCTCCACTCAGACTCACACACCCTGCTGATGTGCACTGAGCAAATGATGAGTCAAAAAGGGACAGATACACAAAAAATATATATGGATTTTAACAGACTTCCTGAAGAAAACAGGAGTTGTTCATACTAGGCTGTTTGTGGTCACCAGGGAATTGCTGACTAACTAGCTGTTAGCATGATGCTAAGGTTTTTTTGGTGGTGCGTTTCCTACTAACCCAAGTCCAAAAAAAAAGAAAAATCTCACCTCTAAATGCAAAACTCACCAGTACAACAGTATACTGTTGTTGGTGACCAAGTGTTTGCTATATACCATAGTTCTGACTTCAAACGTTCTGACTAGCTTTTAGCATGATGCTAGAGTGTTTTGTGTAGTAGTTAAATTCTTTACAACCAGCCCAAGTCTAAGGGTTCACCTCTGTGTAAAATCAGCCCTCAGATGGTGTTGCTGTATAGTAAATGTAATATAAAATGTTCTAACTAGCTGTTAGCATGCTAGGCCCTAACATTAGGTCCTAATGCATGACTATGGTGGTTGCTAGGGTTACTAACCAAAGGTAAAATGCCTTGAAATTGAAACTACTGATGGTTTACAAAAGCATTGCTACATAGTTGTTCAGACTTTCTGACTTCTGACTTAGCATATTGCTAAAATGGTCTGGGTGTGTCTTATGCCTTAGTTGAAAAGTATCTACACTTAAGTGCACAATTTTCTGAAACAATACCAGGTTATTAACATTATGCAGATGCAGTTACTAGAGTATTCTGTCGAGCTGTTAGCACATAGCTTGGTTTTCTATAAGGTTTTCTCAAAAGAGCTCATCTACATCTGGAAATTGAACTCAGTACTACACAGTATATTGTGTGATTGTCAGGGAATTGTTATGCAGTTGCTAACGTGCAGCGACTAGCTGTTTTTCTGTAATGACAGCGTGTTCCCTACTAAGTCAAAAGTCCTCAGCTCCAGGTGCAAATCTCATCGTCACACCATCTCACTATTGTTTGGTTACAAAGTTATTGCTACATACATTAAAATGGTTTGACAATCAGGTAACATGGTGCTAAGGTGTTCTGGTGGTATTCACAGTGACTAACCCAAGTTGAAAAGGCTCATCTCTAATAAAAAAATAAAAATAAAAATAAATAAATAAGGTGTTCCAGGAGGTTGCCATTCAAATGCCAAAAGGTATTGTGATTTGTATAGATGTTGGCATGTTTAATAAAGACTACACAGCAAAACAACAGTAAACCAATATAAATTAAGAAGGAAAATAAGAGAGGAAAGCATTTGATGTCAAGAGCGATGAAAAGTGAAACAAACATGGTGAACACCTAACAGAAGCAAGAGAGGGATTATAAACAAAACAAGTGGAGAAAAAAAAAGGGTGAACCCATGAATTAAGGTAGCCAGAGGAGGTTGAGCTTCATATGTAATCTGCATCTGTGTGATTTCCATGTGACAAACCTGCACATTACCCACAGGCTTGTGCCATAAAAACAGTGCTTAACGCTCAGACTAAAGCACAATACAACAGGGAACAAGACAGAAGTAATTTCAGGAGTCAAGATGATGTGGAATTGCAAACAGAAAGAATGATATGTAGAGGACTATTCACAAAAATTAAACAACAGATGTTATAAAAACAGAAGAATGGGACCGATATTGTGAAAAAGGAATGATGAGGAAAGAAGATCCGAGCAGACAGGAAAGAAACAAACCAGAATTGAAAATTAGAAAGCACAAACATCAACAGAAATGAGGAGAGGAGGGAGAAATGAGTAATAGAAGAAAAAAAAACACAGAAACAACAAGAGGAGGAAGGGGAGGGTGTTAACAGCGATAGGAGCTGCAGGGAAAACGAAGAAATAAGTAAAGAAAATCTTGGGATGTGCCAGAAAGGAGAATTTCATTACCTCCACAAATGGACTGTGATTCTCCAGCATATTTTATTAGGAATAAAATGCCAGTCATAGTTAAATTCCAACCCTGCCTATTGGGCCTCCTGGCAGCAGAGGAGGGGAGAGACGAAGAGGAAGTCTTGTTCATTTTAACACAATTCAGCAAATAGGAAATTTTCAATTTCATTTCAGAGGCAGACTGAAATATACTGTTTCAGCGAGGTGATGGCATGCTGGAACCAACGAAATAGAGGTCTCTACAAACGTATTACCCGAGGACACAAAATATCCGCTGTATGACAGGCAGCCCAACCAAGGTAATCTGCAGAGATGTTCTGGAATATACAGGGAAATAGATGAAGACATACGAAGAATTTTAAGAAGCTTCAGAGACGAAGATAGACAAAACCCAGTTTGTCCTTTAGTTGCAAATACATTTCCCTGTCGTACATGACACTCAAAACATCCCAAATTAATATGAGGGACCGCATTAAAGATCAATAGAAAGACCAGTTGTTTAAAACAGAGGAAGAACAAGGTAATTTGTGAAGTAACAATGAGGGATTTAAACTTTACAGCTTCACACGAACTGAAGCGTCCACTGGATGCATCCAACTTGTTTCCGCACACATCAGATGAATTACGTTCACTCCTCATTATTTCCAGCATGATCAAAGGCAGGCTTTTTTCCCTCAAAATTAATTATGTGACGAAGAAAAAGGTGTTCAATGGACTGATCTTTTTTTTTTTTTGTTTCATACTACGCTTATACTATACAGACAAATATTTATCTATCTATATCTAACTCTGTCCGTCCAGGTTTATTCATCTAACGGTCCTTATGTTTATATTTACATTTACGCATTTATCCATCAATCCATATTTAAAATTAAGTTCTTTACCCTATCTCAAACAAGGAAAGCTCTTGTATGCAAAAGACTGATCCCAATATGTATACTGGGATTCTCTGAAGGAGTGATCTCAAAAGCAATAAAAAAATTTTAAAAAGATAAAGCGCCTTTTTTCACCTCCTAAATGCAAGACACAAGAAACCATGAAAATGGCATCTGGAAGGAGTCTGTGAATGTCAAAAAAGTGCTCAAAATAACCTCATCAGTTAGCCCTACTGAGATAAACACAGGTCAGCAGCATTGCAGAGGCATAAAAAGATGGAGCTCAGCGTGTACACCACATATCTCCGTGAATCCCAGCAACACCTGTCTTCCCCAGACCAGCGTTACATCAAGGCATGAACAGAGAAGCAGTGCTCAGAGGCATTGAGACACTTTCATCTTATTTAGCTGAGATATGAATATTGCAGGCAGCTTGTACAATGGGTACAAACAGTTTAACATTTCAAATGTTCAAAGCCAAAGTTTTCAATAGGTAAAACGTTTTTATATTTATAACATAGCCTGGTAAAGCAACATTACACAACCAAGAGAGTTTGGTCTCCACAAATAACAAACATCTATACATATGTCTAATGCACCTACCTACCTACCTACCTACCTACCTACCATATACCTAGGTCTATCTATATCTTGGTCTATCTAAACATGTTCAGTATCTTTAACTAAACCAAGGTCTGTACATTTGTCCTTTCAGATTTATCCAACCATCCATCTATTTTTATTTCCATCTACTCATCTATTTAACTAAATATCCATCTACAGTATATCCATCTATTCATTTAAAAATCCATCCACATCTACCCATATATTTATCCATCCATCCATCTACCTACTCATCCTCCCACCAGTCTATTGACTTTCTATATTTTCTTCTTGAAAATTATTCACAATAAGAATCAACATAGCAGTTGCACAGCTCCAAGAATCAGTTTTTAAATGAATCAGTGATTCAATGACCAATTCATAAAGACAAGCCTTTGCTTCATTCTTGAATGAATCAACCATCTAAAAGAATTAGTTGAATGGAGGACTCAATCATTATGAAAGTCACTTGTGGGAACCTGTTGCTGGTTTACTTTCATATTTTAAAGCATTACTTAATTTAAAAATTAAAGCATTAAGTTCAAATGTATCAATATAACATTGAGATTTATTTAAGAAAATGCATCCAAAAGCCGCTGCAGCGGTTTCTTCTGCAGTGGAAATATGGATTTTAATGATCCTGATTTCATTTAATATGCACCATATAATATTATTATAATAACGAAATAATCAAAACATTAATTCATTTTAATTCAGGTGGAGAGAATCACATTTATGGCACTTTTTCAGAAAAGTTTTTTTTTTTTTGACAGGTGACTGACAAGTCCATGAAAAGGCTTAATGTCAGCCTTCCTTATGCACATGCATATTTTTCTCTTAATTATTCACTTTCACTCGGACACTCACCAAATTTGTGTGTATTCATCTGACAATAAGACCTGTCAATGTAAATGATGAAATCATTTGTCCACAAAAACATTACAGAGATTATGTAAAGGTTAAAAGCACAACTGGCACAATAATGCACATACCAAATGCACATTCATTTGAATAAACAGTGAAGCTGCGGTTGGTCGGAACACCATAAGCACGAAGATGAGATTTTCCCAGTAAATGAGTGGATGCATGACCATCCTCATTAACTTGGTCTCATTACAGGTTTGGGGGCCTCACGGAGGCGCAGTGGATAGCACGTTCGCCTCACAGCAAGAAGGTCGCTGTTTCGAGCCTCGGCTGGGTCAGTTGGCATTTCTGTGTGGAGTTTGCATGTTCTCCCTGTGTTGGCGTGGGTTTCCTCCGGGTGCTCCGGTTTCCCCCACAAGTCCAAAGACATGCGCTATAGGTGAATTGGGTAAGCTAAATTGTCCGTAGTGTATGAGTGTGAATGGGTGTGTATGGATGTTTCCCAGAGATGGGTTGCAGCTGGAAGGGCATCCGCTGCGTAAAACATATGCTGGATAAGTTGGCGGTTCATCCCGCTGTGGCGACCCCAGATTAATAAAGGGACTAAGCCGAAATTACAATGAATGAATGAATTACAGGTTTGTGCAAAACTGTTGTAATATTTTAAAACTATTATGAAACATTACAAAATATTCTCTTTATTGACTAACGTTATGGACATAAAATAAGTCTATAAGTCATTCCAAAAACAGATGTTGGTATACCACAGGTATTTTATCCAATTAATGGCACGAAACCCCTTATACTTGAGAAAGTTCTCATATGAACTGTTTCTAAAGTGTCACAGCACACAATTTTACAGAGAAACTGTGGATTTAAAATGTCTAGATGAAAAGATTTCAGACTTTTCAGTTGTGTATGCAATAAGGCTTCTTTCTAGAAAGAGAAAAGAGTGACAAAAGCACTGCTGGCATTTCTTTATCAAACTACATCTCTATCTATGAAATAAAACCAACACGAAATGAAGTCGTTATACAATTCTGCCCTTGTTTTGCATAGTTCACTGGTTGACTTCATAATAAAAAAGTTAATATAATCAAGTCTGGTTTTTCGCCAAAACAAATGTGTCACATTTTGACAGAAACATTTCCTTTTGACTTTCATTTGGGAAAGATATTCAGACACATTTTTACTCCGTCTGAAGAGTGGGGAGAAAAATCTTCACAAAAACATCCTGATTATTTCACAAACATTTTTGGATACACACAAAATTGCAACACCAGTTTATTCCATGCGTAATCATAAGCTGGCGCATTTTATCTTTTATTCAAAATCTCAACGCATTAACAAAACTCACTGAAGACATGTTAAGCTTGTAAAGCGCACAAACACTTTCAGGACCCCCCAAAAACATTTGAATACATTAAAAACGAAGAAAAGAAAATCTCCATGCCTTTTTATATCTGCAGAGTTAAGTCTGCCATTTCTTATTGGTATGGACGTGACAGACTGCTCAACATAAAAGAGAGAAAGCACTGAAGAGTGATTGTTTGAAGCAACTCAAGGGTGCAGACAGTGCGTTGGAGGTCAAACCAGTATAATTAAGAAATCTTGCAGGCGTCCGCACCCAGAAAAGCACTTCAGGCAAACCAGAAATCAGCATACGTGATCCTTCAAAGGCCTTTTCTTGCAGACATATCACTGCGAGTGTTTGAGCACACGTATGTGACGCATGAGAACAATGCTCCATATACCTTCCTGAAGTATTGAATTTCGTTTTGTGCTAGATTTAGTTGTGCTACACTCAGTGGTGTTATCAGGAAACTGGAAGGGTTTTAGTGCCGCATGAGACATTAACTGCTGACAAGAGCGAAAGGGAAAAACCCTGAAGGAAAAAGCAGCTCTTTACTTACAGCAAACTGCTCAAGGAGTTGGTCTCAGTGGCCACGATTTTACGTCAAGACATATGTCTCCCATGGCCGTGCAGATGTCTAAAGGCCGTTTGGGAGCTCTCTGTATGTGCTGGAGCAGATGAATTAGTAAACACATTTGGGAGGATGTGGCAAAATCTCTTCACTTAAGGGCAGCGCAGTTCAATCGATTTGTCTCAAAGGGATTTCTGCTGCTCAGTTTACACAGAATAGACAGTCATTCTTATCGAACAAGGAGCTCATTAGGCAAGCAGAAGATCTGCAAAGCTTTTTGACATTATCTGGATTTCAAGATGAATGGCTCCAATGGGTTTCTTTCAACCCAAATAAAAATAATGAGTAAAAGATGGTTTTAGGTCATATGCATGTGCATTAAAGGTGCCACACAGTGTATTGATTCAGTAAGTTAAATAGCTCTGATATCTACGTAGTAGGTACTGTATGTGGCTTAGTTAAGTTCAAAAATCCTCTTGAAACTTTTTTTATAGGCTCGTTTTAAAACCACAGAAATTACCCCTAGAATGACAAGTACGTTTTTACCATATTTGGAATGTTAGTGAATATTAATATTAATGTGCTGTGCTCTGTGTGTGTGAGAGCATACACTGGCATGCGTCTCAGAGTCAATGTGATAAACTCTTAAATAAACATGCAAAATAATCATACTTTATTTGTCAAAAAATATTTTAAACTGAGAAGTTGCCTTGTTAAATCTTTTCAACTAGAAACTTTTAGTTTGTTCCCGAGTTGTGTTGTGGATAAAATATAGGGTAAATTATAAATCATACTCGACAAAAGGGGCTGACAGACATGCATAAACTTGCATTAAATTTACAGCAGTTTACATGTGTTTGTTGCCTCGATACAAACATTCACAGCAAACAGTAAACTAACAAAAGATAGTTAAACAGACGGTATGCCTCTTCGGGGTGCCGCTGAATAAATTTATAATCCTTATCTCACACTTTGCATTCTGATGTGCTGTGAACAGAAGGCTAGCTGAAAATTACTTGAGCAGCACCTTTTACAGTTCTAAACATTGTTATTTAGCTTACGCACACAAGCGCCACCATTCGGCATCTGTCTGCGTCACTTTGCAACGTATAGAACGTAAAGGCATTGCACAGCAGTGGGCTTCAAGTTTTCCTGTCTCACCTGACTGCATAATAAGCATAAAAGTTTTGTAATGACGCTAAAAACCATTGATGTTTGACTCCTGATGACTTTTCTTCCAAATTTAAAACAAAAATGTTTTAATTTAGAGCACATGTTGTTGTATAAAATAACAGAAATTATAATTCTAATATTTCTATTTATTTTCAGACAACACAATGCCAATGTTTATACTTAGAAAATTAAGGTTTATCCACAACCTTTTAGATTTTGATCAAACTTAATTAAAGACATTTTCAAAACTTAAGACTGGTGAGAACTATCAATTTATATTAAAGAAAAAAAGTAATACCTCCTCTTTTTACAGATAAATAAGATACAAATTGCGCTATTTTGTTATTTAGTGTGAAAGAGTTAACATTTCTTAAAATGCAACTGAGATTGACCATTAAAATGCAGTTTATAGAGAAAAAAGCAAGTTTGACGTTCTGTTTCAGGGTGAAAAAAATATCATATGAATTTGGAGCACCGTGAGGCCTGGCAGGTGACAAAATGTAAAATTCTAAGCAAATCATTTGTTGAGAGGTGCAATGTGAACTTCTCCTACAACATTTCAGACAAACTCATTTATCTGCAATAATTGTGCATAATTTATTCCCTAAAGTATAAAAAGAAGTTTGGAATCCAAATTTTAAAAAAACCATTAAACAATCTATAAAGAAAAACCTTTATTCAGTGATATAAAAGCTTCTGAGCACACATGAATTAAGATTAAAAGGACCATTCCGTTTACATAAATACACTTTTGTGAAGCACTGTCCTCTTTGTCCTCCGACAGATAAATCCATCAGAAAATTATGACCTCAGCTAGTTTTCAAACCCGTTTTTTTTTTTTTTTTTGATTCATCCCAGGATTTTGGGTTACTGTGGTTGTGCTGAATCATCAGCAGTTTTACATAACAGACGGTTAGCTTTATGTTCAGCTAAAACATAAATTCTGTCCTTGAAATAAAACAAAACAAAACTGTGAATTCTTTAATAACTGTGAGACACACAGACCCTGAGGCAGCAAATGCAGCTCCACCTCATTAAATCGTCTTAGTTCTTCAGCTGGGATCAGATCTGGGTGTTGGTATTAAAGATTTCAGACCATTGAGCAGAGTTACTGAACAACCAGACGGTTTTTTAACTTGATGCCAGAGGCTTCAGAACTCCTGTTGGATCCATTTCCAGTCGTTTGAGCTTTAAATGTTACTCTAAGATCCTTCATAAATCACTGTTCATCAGTACTGCACTGAACTGAATAATGCAACCAAAACGACGGGCAGGTCGAAATTATCATAACACCCAATGGGGTTCCTCCTCAAGCCCATGGGTATAATTATAGGCTTTGTTCATCTACAAATGAAAATACTGTCAATTATTTCCTCATCCTAGTATCAGCCCAAACCTGTTTGATTTTCCTGTCTGTGGAACAAAAAAATTAATAAATAAAAAATAAAAACTTTTTTCCACTGCAAAACAGAGCGCACGCCAGGAGAGCCAGCTGACAACGTCAATCATCCTCCATATCTGGTGTTCTTCTGTAGTCATGTTAGATCATGCGTGTTTCTTTGAGATCTCGTGTCTGTGGAATATCTACTGTGAAACGGTTACTACAATGGGCAATCCTGCGGTCTGGCTGCATCATCTAATGCTGGGGTTTTCAATCTTTTGGATGCCACAGACCTCCAGATAGGATGATTTACGTGTTTCTTTAATAAAGAGCCAGGTTAAAAATGCTCATTTAAAAAAAGCCATAAAATATATTCCATATTTGCTAAATTATTTTTAAATATATATTTTTAAAAAGTTCATAAATAATATTTTTATAATCATTACATTATTTACTGGTTTACACATTTAATTATTTACATTTAATAATTTTTTACTTGTTTAAATGGATTTAGAACGTTTATTTTAATTTAATGTTGGATGATTTATATTAATCTCATTAAATAATGTTTTTGAATTAATTGCTTCATAACATTACCTTATGTGTTAACACATTTACATATTTGAATATTTCTTGTATTTATTTTAGTATATTTAATTCCTTTAAAAGTACTTCTTTAATAAAATTTGCATTTGTTCATTTGAACTAAATGTTGCATTATTTCTTTGAATCTGATTTTTTTATAATAATTATAATTTATAATAATAATTATAATAATTTGTGTTTCTTGTCCTTTTTTACTAACGTGTTTAGCTAAAAATATTTGCTCATTTTATTTTCCATTAGTTTAGTAATCTATTGATTTTATTTTTACACCTTTTTGCCAAACATTTACACAGAACCCCATCTATAATGCGTGTATTCAGCTAATTACAATGTTCAAACTGGATGAGCCTGTCTTTCTGTCTGTGGTCTCCCACAATTACTGTACAATCAGTGATTATAGAAAAATCATCTGCACTCCAGCACTAACCCAAGGCCTAACAAGCACCGCACCACCTGACTAACCAATCAAACTGAAGTTCTCCAAAAACGAACTAAACACCTCTCCAATGTTTGTAAATGCCCTGTGATGCAGTTGCTTTTTTCAGATGCAGTCCTCTGCAGTAACACCCAGTCCCCAGGCGTCTCTGCGCAAAACATGTGTCTGCAAATGACAGGCTTGACGGAGCTGCATTGTTTCCGATTGCGTGGCAGAGGGAGTTCTGCATCTCTGAATAAAACAGGTCAGGGAATTCATACCTCGGCTGAAAAGCACAGTCATCACTTACAATCTCCAAAAAAAGAGGAGCGTGTCACGTAAACGAGAGGAGACAAGTCTCACGCCAGCCATCTGGAGGAGAAAACAATCTTTTCTCATTGGCGCTCTAATAAAGGAGGACGCGAGATGGCTTTCTCTCTGGGTGCCCGGTGTGTGTTATTGGCAGGCGGGATGAAAGATGAAAGGCTCGCGGTCCTGGAGATGTGCTCCAGAGATGCCCACGGATGTCACACAAATCAACATATGCTTTACGCCAACCTAGGAGGCATGAATCCTTCCTGGAATGCCTTGCTTTTTTTCCTCTCTCTCTTCAGTATGGCATTTCATCCTCCATTTGTTTTCTTTAATTGGAAGCTCTAAGAACAATGACCGGAGGGCTTCTGGTGGACTTTTGTAAGAGAGTAATATTTTAGCATGACAAGAGGCCTCACTTAACATGAGCAAGACAGTATCATATTAACCTATGGTCAATCTAGAGCCATTAGGAGAGGAAATAAAAAGCAGCCGTTCATTTACATAAATAGACAGTAACGGGCACTTTCCAAGAATAGGGCATTTTTCCAGAACTATTAGACGTGCTTGATGAGCTGTTATCTAATGCAAAAATAGCCTTGAATGAAAAATGTAGGTACTTTATATACATCATGTGCCTGTTTCCTCTAGGGGTTTTAAAATGTACAAGTCAGTCTACTTGATTATTACTCAAGTGCAAATTAAACTCACTACTTGTGCACTTCTGATTACATTTCTGAGTGATACACAGCACTTTTTACAAATTTTGTGCACACTGTAAAAAGGATTAGTTGAATGAGTAAAGCGGTTGCACTAAAATAATTAAGTAATCAAATAAAAAAATAATAAATATGAAAATTAAGTCAACATAATAGTTTCAAGTTACAATAGATTTACTCACTTTTTAGATTTTTACAGCGCAATAATAAAAGTACTTGTTACAATTATGCATTATATTTATTTCCATTGTGACTGGCGTAAATCTTTTATTTAGTTATTCGTTTTCTGCTTTCATTTGTACAGCTTTTAAGCTAGAGTTACTGATTTATTTTGCATTTCTTTTGTTTTGTAAATATTGTGTTTCTCTGCCACATACAGATTATATTTTTGATTTTGCATTTCAACAAATGACATGCAAGCAAAAACGTTTTACTTCTGTGAATGTATTTACTGATTAATTGTTGCATGGCCTGTATTTGTTTAAAAAGTTTTAGAAAAATGGCGGGAAAATTAAAATATACTAACGTGATAAAAAAAAAAAATTAAGGACATTTTACATAAAACTATTGGTGGCGATAGCCTAGCCTGCACTTCAGACAACCTGAGTTTGAGTCTCACCTAGCATACCTTTCCCCAACACAATTAAGCTGCGTCTGTGCAACCAGGTTACCATATAAAATCCCCCATTACAAAAACGTGTATAATCCAAGAAGACCGGTGAATAATTACTGTCTTTAATTTTAAACAAACTGTCATTCTGATGGCTCCATTTGTCAAGCTCAGTTATTCAAATGTTATTTTTGTTGTAAGAATAAAAATGACAAATGATGTTTATTTTAATGTTTATCACTAGAAAATAACTAAGAGTTTATTGAAACTGTGTGTACATCCCAAAATATTGGGAAAATTTGAAGAAGAAAAAAACAAACAAAAAAACAAATCTTATAGAAAATAAAGAAGAAGAAAAAAGTTAATTATTATTGTTTGGCTTGTTTAGTTTTTTTTTTTTAAGTTTATTTTACCAGGAAAACCTCTTAAGATTTTTTATCTCTTTCAAGAGTCCTGGTTTATAAAAAAATAAATAAAAAGTTGATAATTCTTGAAAATTAATAAAATATTTATAGGAGGGCTAATAATTTTTTCTCTAAAATGTACACTACCAGTCAAATGTTTGGGGTCAGTACGATTTTTAAATGTTTTAAAATAACCTTATCCTGCTCAGCAAGGCTGCATTTATTTCATCAAAAATACAGTACAAATTGTGAAATTGTAAAAAAATTGTATTGCCCTATAAAATAACTGTTCAAAAGTAGTTAATTTAATTTAATAATTCATTCCAGTGATTTTAAAGATGAATTTTTAGGTTCTTTACGCCAGTCTTCAGAGTCACATGATTCTTCAAAAAAAATAAAAATAAATCACTCTAATATTTATAATGAATTATTATAATTATTATAATTATTATTATTATGAAGACATGAATTTTAATGTTTTATGTTTATGCCTAAGAAATAATTAACAGTAACACTAACCAAAATGTGGTTAGTCATACAGATGTCATACAGAACACAAAAAAAGAAAAGAAAAAAAGAAAAAGAAAATGCAAATCATACAAAACAAAAAATAATAATTAAAAAAATAATAATAATTGTAGCATGATTCTATATGATAATTAATTATTTATACATGTATGTAAATATAATACACTTGTTTTTATTTATCCATTCATTATTTAGGCTAATTTATATCCATTCATGCAAAACGCCAATCCCATTCTTCAAAAGACTACAGAGAAGCCAAAGGGAAAGAAGCTAAACGAGAAGCAGCTAAAAGCCAATGTGCAGAAGCCCAAAGTGAATGAGAATCCCCAACTTCCTCTGCACAGAAATCCAATTCATCAAACAAGAAAGCGACGCCGTTCTTCGTCTGGTGAATTATGGACTCCCATTTCCACCACAGCAGTATTTACCATCAGCACATTCAACAGCATAATTATGTTTATTATGATGATAATGCAAATCACTCGATCCCCTCCTCATCAGCATTATGTTCTCTCAGCGCGCCAGCGAGAGCCGATGTGTTAATGAACAAACACTCACTCGCACACACACGCAACGTGAGGATTGAACGAGAGGCAGCACCACCACCAAAAGCGGCTTGTAATCTTTTCATATCTACGTTTCAATAAAGTCAGCTTCCAAAAGCACAATCCCTAACAGTTTACATCTGAAACTGCAGAAATAAATCATTCCAGCTTCATATGGGAGCGAATAGGAGACTTTAATTGCCCATATATAGAACAGATTTGCTCCGATGCACCATGTTATGCTAAATGCTTCTACCTTCTTGGCTCTCATTTGATTACAGAGAGCACCCTTCAGACAACAGTCATATTTTTTTTTTATCCCACAGAAACAAAAGCGCAGAAGAGCTCTCAGTGCCTGTTCCCTGCACGCTCTCATCCCTGCACTTCACTTTACCCATTATGCACTCATTTTTTTTTTTCTCCTGCAAAAACAAGAGCTCGGCCGACCTGTTCTGCCTCTGAAGCACGACATCAGACACGTCAGAAAGTGAGGAGAAACTTCTGAGCCGACAGAGGAATCGAGAGAGACTCTTTTTCTTTACACCTGCGGCCTTATTTTCACATCAGTCGCCACTGCACACAAACACCAGAGAGCTTGTGTTGACATTCTGAAATGGAGAAGATCTAACGGGTGGCTGATTTATACCTTCACTGCAAAACCTTCTTGACTTCCTCCTTCCTGACTTTATTTATTCACTGGTTCTATCTCTGGCCACAACAAAGAATTACACTAAGAGTGCCAATGTAACTTTTTTTTTTTTTTACCAAATGTGAAAACTAGACCTGGCTGGCCTCAAGATTATTAAAGTTTAGCATTTGTTTTTTTAAGTATTTAAATGCAAACTACAGTGCATTTCTGTTTAGTTTTAGTTTGTTTCATTAATGCTTATGTTAGTTTTAGTTTTACTTTACATTTTTTTCACCCCTCACCAGCTCTCTTTCAAGTTGTTCCAATAACTTGTTTGAATTTAAATAAATTATCTTTCTATCCCTAAACATTTTAAGTGATCTAACTTTTATTTTAATAGATATAACAGTTTAACTAAACGCTTTTGTTTAAATGCACCAAAACATATTGGCTACATTCACTTTCAAGATTCATTTTCAAACTCATTTATCCTGAGCACTGTAATTAGAGTTTAGCAGAGTTAACAGAACACACTCAGTGTCGACCAGAGTAAAGTTTGGTTAGTTTGCACAGTTTAAGTTAACTCTTGTGCAAACCATATAAATACAATTTTAATTAATAAAAGTAAAAGTAATGAAGGATTCAGACATTTTCGAAAACTTAAGATAATATATGTAGGTAAACATGCTTAGTTTACATTTTTTAGCAAATGAGTAAAAGAGAGCACGTTTCATGTTTAAGATCTTGTTGCATATAATAATAATAATAAAAATAATAATAATAATAATAATAAGTAAAAAAATGTGGAAAGCACCATCTACATGTGTTTTCTCTAAACAGCCACACGGGTCAGACTTTCCACCACAAAATGAGTGCTTATTAATTCTGAAAACAATTATTATCTTGCTTATTATTTTAGTACATTTTTCAGTGACTGTAGTTAGTTTTTAGTTTTATGTTTTCATTTATTGTGCATATTTTATTTTGCTGCAACAAAACAAAAATGTTTAAGTCTTAATTCTAGTTTTCATTTACTAAAATTACCTTGGCTGGAACAACTTTAAATATTTTGTATTAATCAAACTATAAAGTAATATTCAAAAGCTTGGGCTTGGTAAGATTCTTTTTGTTTTGTTTTATTGATTTAAATCATTGTGTTTGATGAAGAAACTTTAAATACTGTATAAAAACAATTCAATATTATTCAAATTCAAAATAAATGTACAAAATTTTGTATACTTCATAACGTAATTTATTCTTGTGATCCCAAAGCTGAATTTTTACATCATTACTTCAATGTCAAGATCCTTCATTTGCAGCCCAAGACTCAGCCAGCTTGAAAAAAAAAAAAAAAAAAAAAAAGAATGTTCAAAAGTCCATCATTACTTTGAAATGGAAATATTTTGTAACACTAAGTATATGTCTGGTGACACAGTGGCTCAGTGGTTAGCACTGTCACCTCACAGCAAGAAGGTTGCCGGTTCGAGTCCCGGCTGGATATTTCTGTGTGGAGTTTGCATGTTCTCCCCATAAACACGTGGATTTCCTCCGGGTGCTCTGGTTTCCCCCACAGTATAGGTGAATTGAATCAACTAAATTGGCCGTAGTGTATGTATGTGAATGAGTGTGTATGGATGTTTCCCAGTGATGGGAAGCTGGAAGGGCATAAAACATATGCTGGAGAAGTTGGCGGTTCATTCCACTGTGGCAACCTCTAATGAATAAAGGGACTAAGCCAAAGGAAACTGAATGAATGAATGAATGAATGAAGTATATGCCTGTACGGTCAAATTAGTTTACATAAAAAGTATTTACTATTTAAGACAGAAATTCTCAAATGCCTTCATTCTCAATTTGCTCAAATTAGTGTGAATAAAAGAAGATAATTATTTGAATTAAAAACTCTGAAACCCTCTAAATGCATTTACTCTCAAATAAATTTGCTCAACTAAGTGTGAATAAAAGTGTTAATCGTTTGAAATTTAAACCCTTTGAAACATTAGAAATGCCTTTAAATTCCAAGAGTAGAAATTGACTGTGAATACATTCAATTTCACTCAGACCTACAACCAATTAAGATGTCACGGTTTGCAGTACTACATAAATATATAATGTTTCATAAATCATATGCTTATGAGCCAACCACCATTTATCAATGACACAGAACCACTCACAGAAACATGAAGATATACTGAGCTATCAAAAAACAAAAAAAGCTGGAGATTTCGAATTAAGCAATGTTTCTCAACCTTTATAATAAAAACTTGAAGACGTATCATGATTTTGTTGTTTTGGTTTTTGGTGACTTGATGCGAGGCCCTCTCTGCAAAAAAAAAAAAAAAGAAGGCCTTCTGGGTAAACATCTGACGGTCCATTTCCACTGAAGTTAAACCGTTAGAAGACACTGCAACATTTGCAAGAAGTTGCAACAGAAGTTTTCTGTATCAAGTTGATTTTGAGGGGTCAGTCCATCATTCTTACAATCTGATTATGCCAAAGTATTCACAGACCTTAATAAAGCTACAGTCAAACTGCATTGTAACGATGCTATTTAATCATCAAATCTCATTTCTACTCTCATTCATTTTAAGCCCTTGTTTTAAACAATCTGTCTACACACTCCTAGTTATATTTTGCTCTAAAAGTATTTACTCTTTCTGTGAGGAAAGAAAATACAGGTAACATTTTAATATAATTGTCCATTAGTTAATGTCTTTGCTAACATGTACTAAAAAGGAACAATCTCGTACAGAAATTATTAATCATATTTCAACATTTACCAATCCATTATTAACAGCCAAATTTATGCTTGTTATCATTAGTTAATGCACTGTGACTTAACAGGAACTAACAGTGAACAATTTTATTTTCAATAACAAATGGACCATCATTTTAAAGTGTTATTAAAGTACATACTTTTGAGTGTGAAACAGAAGAATAGTTTTGGGACAAACTACTGCATCATCAACCGTTTGTATTAAACACCATGTCAGCTTCTACACTGAAAAAATATATATATTCAATGGGTTTACTAAAAAATAAAAAATAAAATAAAAAAAGAATTTAAAAAAGGTAACTGATTGCAGTGTATAGCTATTTTAATGGTGGGAAAAATGTACATTGCTGTTACATTATATGAAGTTTTCACAGTTTATTTTTGCTAAAAACCCTAAAACTGTATTTGGTTTAACAGGAAAATAAAAACATCTCTTCAAAAGAATGAACTGTATAGAAAAAATAAAAAATAAAAAAAACTCACAGAATTAAAGCCACAATGTAATAGTACATGTTTCACAGATAAAATGCTTTTGCGAAGAGAAAAACTAGTATTAAAAAACTAGTATTAAAAACTTGTGTGTGTCCTTAGTTACATCCCGTCAATTATCCTGTCATATCCCTATACATTTGCTTTAGAATCAATTTCTTACCATTTTGAAGATGTTAATCTACCAATTCATGAGTCTTTCATGCTCAATCTGTTTCAATCTACCCATGTGTTCGCATAATTGTGATTTCAAAAGTTAAAGATCAAATGTCTTTAAAAAAAAATGTTTAAATAAATAAATAAATAAAATAAAAAAGTACACAGTTTTGTTGCAGATGAAAAAAAGACGTGGAAATTAATAATCATTCAAACCATTTTACCTAGGTCTCTTCACTTAAAGGGATAGTTTACCAAAAAATGACAATTTTACTCAATATTTACTCAAAACCTTTACGACTTCATTTGGTTGAACTCTAAAGAAGGTATTTTGAAGAAAACTGTAAACCTGTAACCATTGGCTTCCATAGTAGGAAAAACCAATATATGGGAGTAAATGGTTACCAGTTTCCAGCATTCTTCAAAATATTTTGTCTGTAAAACCAAAGATTATGAAAAAAACACCTCAAAAAGGTTTGGAATGAGTAAACAATTACAATTTTCGATTCTAAGTCAACTACCCCTTTAACTGTCGGTCCCGCACATCCACTATGTTTTCAATTCTTATTGAATTCACATCCCAATGTGTTGTGAGTAATATCAACCGTTAGAGGGTGCACAGATCTACACTTTGAATTTCTACCAGAAATGGTAGATTATCCAGGTAACTATGTAACACTCATGTAAACACCTTGCGATTTGGGACAATCTTTTTCAAATTCTATATTTTGTATGGATAGTATAAGAACTGGGACACAGCATCTACCCACAGACTTTATCAGTCAATACATACTGTACCCATAATCCACAGCTCCACTTCCAAGCTGATGCTGATCCTCTCATCTCCTGGATCAGGGAAGCTCACATAAATTCTCAACATCTCTTTTTTCCTCCTCATACATGCATCTCATACTCTCGCTCTCTTACACAGTATTTCTCACGCGCTTCCATCTGCTTTTTACCTCACGCAATCGCAGACACCCAGGCTGAGGGAAAGTCTAACATTTAAAATTTCCCCAAGTTCCCTTCATCTCTCCATCTGCATGGATCCTCACCCCTGTTAAGTGGAAACATTCATCCAACATCACAGGACGCCCATGTCAAGCCTTTGAAGTGGAGCGCCAATCAGTTTTCTAAAGGTAATGGAAGAACATGCTTATCAGAGAGATCCAACTCGTTTGATTCAACCCAGACCCTGTGGCTGGATGGAAGAACAAAGATTTCGCCCAGAAACGGCACATCTGAAGATGTATCTGGACAGGACAAGGTGGTCAAGCCATTGAGCTGGTGGAGAGTGTGCTTAAATTGAAAGATTGTAGCATGTGGTTTGTGGACTAGCTGACTTCTTGAGGCGTCTCTATGTATATGCGCACATCTAGTGTGCAAGATCTCGATCGGAGACCCTCAGAGACCCCGGTTAACCTCGTGGCTCAAAACCAGATAACCGCACAGACAGACAGCATAAGTTGTGGCTGTGAGATGTTTGGACAGATGTAAAGCTCGCAGCTCAACCGGGGCTGGGCAGAGAAAGCTGATATCAATATTTGCTCAATGATTCATCCACAAACAAATCATTTCCATGCAGCCTCGAAGGTAAAAAGCTCTCGTCTGAGCATCTCAGAATATTTCACATCTCCGCCACAACAACAGATGCAGGTACACAGTTTGGAAGGGGAGTGGGGGAGGGGTTGGTGATCAGTGTTTAAATTAAAATATTAAATTCAATTTCATTGCATTTTCTGTCTAATAGAAAAGACAGCCTGTCAACTTCACTAACTTTGCCAGTGAGCTTTAGAGGTGCAAATAATTTATTTATTTATTTATATAAAAATATAAATAAATAAAAAGTCCACAGTGGCATCCCCTACCACAGCAAATTCGATTTTTCTTTTTGATATTTGGCACCAGTTAATCAGGAAGTGACTATTTTGTTCTCTTCGACTCAATGGAAACGTGGATTTATTCAGTAATGTTTTATGCGATATTCCAGTTTTGCCCATACAGTAAGTTTAATTTTCACCTATGGATGGAAACATAGCTTAATGATTCACTAAATTTGATCAAATTACAGAACTAATTCTGCTTTAGGAATGAAAGAGTGATCAAGGCCCAATCCCAATTCTATCCCTTAGCCCTTTCCTTTACCCCTACCCCTCCTTTTAAGTGTTAACGTGATGGGGTCCGGTGTCTTAATTCTCTTTAGCTTGTAGGCGCAGGGCTAAGGGGAAGGGCTAGATTGAAATGGATATTTTCCAGGACCACACTAGAAACCAAGGGGTACAAAAGTATTTTAAGAGTATTTTACAGAATACAGCAGCTACAAGAGTCAGGAGATGCATAAATTAAAGTATTTTTTGGCATTATTAAAAATGTTTACAACAAGCAAGCATATGTTTTAATACATTCATAACGACGTTTGTGTTTTATGGTAAAAAACGATTAAACACATCCGCTAAATTTCGCTATCTATGATCCATAATAAGAACTCCTGTATAGTAGTCCCACAACATACTTTCCCATCTGTCATTCAATGACACTTGAATACCCTGTCAGAAAATCTAGTGGCTGGGAATGACCTTTACAGTGTCTGGTATAATGTTAATGCTGTTTTCTTGTGTTTACATAGATGAATATAAATAGCGTAAATACACAATGGTGTAAATACACAATACAGTTAGGAGCTTATTGCCGCATTATATTTTTATGATGACATAATATTGTTGCCTTCGGTGATTTCCTGAAGATAAATACCAAAAAGTAATGCAACTGGAATAACTACAGCAGTCCCTGTTGTCGATCTCATATGAGATTGCGACGACATATGATGATGTGTCCAGCTGTTGTAGTGGTGTAATGGTAGTGGTATAACGAGTAAATTTGAATCCCTTCCCCTTCACACTGTTTTAAGGGCCAATGGGAAGGCGTAGGGGTAAAACAAATAGAATTGGGATTAGGCCCAAATATCTGTTCAGAAATAATGTCATTCATAATTTTTTTCACACTTTTCACAAAATCAGGTTTTAAGAGAAATAAAGCCTATTTTTGTGACCAATGAAATATTAACAGTTGAAATATATATATATATACACTAATTTGATACTTAAAGACACTAAACCAGGGCTGTCCAAACTCGGTCCTGGAGGGTCAGTGTTCTGCTGAGCTTAGCTCCAACACACCTGCCAGGAAGATTCTAGTATATGTAGTAAGAGTTTGATTAGCTGGTTCAGGTGTGTTTGATTAAGGTTGGAGCTAAACTCTCCAGTGCTGAGTCCCAATTCGCATACTTATACTACGCCCTAAAAGCATGTAGTTTTTTTTGTGAAGGAAAAATATATATTTTTGAGTGTGTAACAGAAGAGTACGCAAGCTTTGGGACATACTACTTCCTCGTTAACAGATCATTATGTTGCTTGGTTATGAGCCCTGTCAATCATCCACACATCATCCACATTTCTGTCATATTTATTTTCCTACCTTATTGGAGAAGCAGCAGCAGGTTAATCTGCCATTCACGAGTCTCCATCATGTTTTTAGCTTATATACACTTTTCACCCGCGTTTGTAGTTCTAATCGAATTCACGTCCAACGAGCAATGTACTGTATGCAATATCAGCGGTTAGAGTATGGACGGTTCTACACTTACAATTTTTACTGGAAATAGTAAACCATCCGGGAACCTTTGGCATACTCTTCAACATACTACGACTTGGGACATACTAATTCTATTTTCAAATACTATTTAGGACGGATAATATGTGAATTGTGACACAGCACAGGACACCGGCCCTCCAGGACCAAGTTTGAACACCCCTGCACTAAACAATAAAATGTAACATTTTGTGAGAAACTTTACTGAACAGCTAAAACACAGTGTGCACTAAATGCACTCATTTTACTGTGTGTGTACATGTGATGATACTTTTATTAGATTAGAACACATGAACAGTTTATAAAATGAATAAAGGAATCAAAAGAGCACCAAACATTTTTCTGTCTCACAGCAAATTAGTGTGTGTGTGCGCGTGCGTGTATGATCTGTTGCCAACACCTTTATTGAACCATGAGCAACACTGCAACAATAGTATGCCTGAGTATTCTGTCCTTTTTATTGTTGCGTCATGTGCTCTTTTGGTTTGTTCAGATGTCTTTGATCCATTTTGTGTTTATATTTTAGTTGAATCACAGACCAAAACCCATCTTTCACCGGTCTCCGTAAGCTAGTTTGATGTGCACAAAAACCTTCACACTTATTCGAACAAACGACTCCAACATTGCAATTGCACCAGAGCTTGATTTAATTAAACCAAACCTGCCATGTGTGAACACACTCTTAGTGTGCATGTTAATGACATATGTTGTGAACCTAATAAAAAGAAATTAAGTTGTTGTTCACAAGAGGACAATCATACTTAAATCATCATATTTTTGTTTTTGGAATAGTCCATGATGGTCTGTATTTATTTGTTTAATACACAATTTAATTATTTCCAAATTGCACCAAACAACTACTCTAGTTGAGGTTTGTTCACATGCAGATCAAGTCTTAAATTTATCCTGTGACCAGCTCCAAAGAGAAGTAACACAAATGTCTCTGATTTCGTTTAAAGCCAGAGGAAAGAGCACTGATGTTTTCAAAGGCACTGACAAACATCAAGATACAGTTAGAAGGTAATTCCACTGATTTAATGTAGCACCAGTAACTGCACAATGATTTTGTGGCAGGATTGGGTGATTTACACATTTATAGAAAATGTATTAAAATAATAAATGTAGACATTAATTAAATGTATTAAAGGAGTAATGAATATAGTTATTAAGCTTTGGTTTACTTCATGCTCAATGCATTCAAGCAAACATTTAGTTTTTCATATAATTGTTATAGAAAACCCATGTAATGAGGTGCATGCTTTAACCTATGCTTATGATGATCTAAATGCATTATATTATGAATGATAAATTTTAAAAAAAAATTATTGGTATATTTTAATATTTAAAAAACTGTTACAGATTTTATTGTAACACTGAAATTTACATATGAATTGTTTCCTTAAAGTCACAGTACGTAATTGTCACCACTAGAGTGCGCTTATTCACAACAAACAAAGGAGTAGTATGATGACTGAGTATGGAATCATGGGAGTTGTGGTCTTCATTCATGGTCTTCATCATGTTTGTGGATGAGCTAAAATATTCTAAATTTATTATCATCACAGCATTAAGAAGAATAAGACAAAGCACGCAAACAATTGCTGATGAGAGATGAGAGTGACGTGGCACGAAAGCAGTGGAGCTTTTATTATGCCACATTCGACTGCTTCCAGTTCTTCCGCTCATGATCATGTGGGAAAAGCAGCTATGTTTTATAATGCTAAATACATTTTAAGGTTCTGTTATAAAGTATCTTTGGTGTTTTCCTGTTTCCTATAAAAACGAGGATGTATGACATCAGATGTATGGTCACACAGGGCACGGTCCGTGTCACTAGGGAAAATTGCTTATTTTTCTGGATTTGAAGCAGGTGGGATAATGCAAGTACACAACTTGGCAAAATACTAAATGTTTTTAAACGTAGTTTTTAATGTTCTAGTATTAAATGTTTTAATGTGTTTCTAGATATTTTAATGATAAAAATCCATCCAATACATAATGCCTTTAAAAGGTCAACAAAAACTTGCTTTAAAAAAATGATTTGATATGTCTTGTGAAAATACTCAAAATTGACAGATAATATTGTGATCACTTTTTTGAGCACGTCACCTAGTCCCAGCAGAGGAAGACATGCACTATCCAGCTGTTGAATGTGGGACTGTAACCTACCTCCAGTCTTCCCGTGTCAGGCTGGAAGCCACGTGCCGGGTCCTCTGTGGTCACACGGCACTGGATGGCATATCCATTGATCCGTATCTTGTCCTGCTTCAGTCCCAGCTCGGGCAGACTGCGACCTTCACACACTCTCAGCTGAGCGTGCACCAGATCCACACTGGACGACAGAGGAAAAAAAACAAAACAAAAAAAAACACTGGTTAGAGAGCATTTGCTAAACCACAAAAACAGACCCTGGCGCAGACCCCACAGCACTGACACTCCAGATGAGTGCACATTATCAGGCCAGCGATCCGGAATCACAACAGATTCACTGAAAACAGCCGCTTGACATTCCAGCAGGCGCAACACGTAGAGAAAACATTCACACCGGTAAGGCGAGATGCCTGCTTGCTCCAGTAACTTCTATTAGACAAGCTTGACAACTAGCAATACACCTGACAACGCTGCAGTCGCTTGACAAGGAGTGGGATGAGGGGGGGGGATTGTCGGAGGAAACCGGCAACTCACTCAACGACACACAAACAGGAAATGCCTGCTAGATTCATGGCTAACGCTTGATTCACTCTGGCCTCAATAGCTTCGCAATTAAATCACTCCCTCGGCTCAATTGAATGAAGCAGGTTTTTCCAAGGGCTGATTGGCTACATTTGGCTGAATCTGCCATCTTATTGGATAAGTGCTTTCCCCAGTGTGAAGTTGGATTTATTAAGAGCCATATAAATCACACTGATATATTTACTCACCCTAGATTCACCGAGCTCATTCCTCGTGTCCCACAATTCCTCATCCTCATATATCAGGTCAATTTTAGACTTACAGGCGCAAAAAGAAGAAGTGAACCAGGGTTGACTAATAGGGGAATGGTGCACATATAGTGAACAGAATCAATCTTTTTATTTGAGAATCAATGTCAGTATATAAGAGAAATGCTATAAGGTACTAATTCATTGTTATTTATTCATTCATTCGGCTTTGTCCCTTATTTAATAGGGGTCGCCACAGCGGAATGAACTGTTCTGGGCATATGTTTTATGCAGCAGATGCCCTTCCAGCCGCTTCCATGGGAAACACCCATACACTCTTGAATTCACACACACACACTCTCATTCACTATGGCCAATTCACTTATAGAGCATGTCTTTGGACTGTGGGGGAAACCGGAGCACCTATAGGAAACCCACACGAACACAGGAAGAACATGCAAACTCCACACAGAAATGCCAACTGGCAGCAACCTGAGAGAGAGAGAGAGAGAGAGAGAGAGAGAGAGAGAGAGAATAAAAGAAGAGCAAGCTTGTATTTGCTTTCATGCCATGCATTAATAATTTATGCTACAAAGTGTCTGTTTTTATCTCCGGCACAGAGGCATTTTGGAAATTTAGGATTTCTCGAAGGCCAAATATATATATATTTATAAATAAAATTGCACAGCATGCTCTTGATAACGCTATACGCACATGGTGATGGCAAAGGCAATATGTTTGCACAGATCTTAACATTATCTGGCTAGGGCTCATTAATTTTTTAACAATGGTACAAACAGGCTCTTAATATTGTACACATACATCTTTATGACACTGGTGTCTAATGATAATTATCTCTCACGTGAACTCTGGTAATTATTTCAGCTTCCAGCTATTATGACCAAATGAAACATCAAAATCAGCTTAATGGATTATCCCTATTATTTTATTCCTGTAAACTCCAGTAGATCAAATGTGCAATTATTGAAATGACATTTCTCAGACTATATATTTAGGATCTGAGCAGCAAACAGTATGGCTGCAAAATGAATCCAAACTAAGTGAAACAAATCTGCTCTTTTTGTGGACCCTGATCAAGTCACTTAACCAATAAATACTGTTCCTGCAATTACTGAACTGACAGGACAAGTCATTGTGGATGAACTGAAATGGTTACGGCATTAAATCTGCATTGAAAAGCTTTAAAGCTGTTCTTAGTAACGCTATATTAGCACTAATGTCAGTTAATCTTTCAGAAACTCGCTAAACGCCGAATCTTGACTGCTGGGGGGAAAAACCAAGAGCAAAAATAAAAAAAAGTTTATTTGCACTCGAAGGGTTTTATATTTTGATGCCGGCTCCATTTATTCACAAAATGCGTTTTTCCTTATTTGCCTGTCACTCAGTATGTCAACACAATCTGATACATGAATAATAGAACTGTCAAATCAAATATTTATTATAAAGACCGAGAAATCTAGCGTTGAATTTAAATTAAGACTGAAATGAGAATACAGAATGGCCAGAAATATCTGATGTTTCTGACAAAAATAAACTGCTTTGAAACCTATTAAAAAAAGTCTATTTGTGCACTTAAATTTCATTGTTATTTTAGGACACAGCAGATATCTTTTGAAGACTAACACACACACACACACACACACACACTTAATCAAATCAGACATTAATGGTAACGGTGGGTTTGATTTTTAGTGGACAAGGTTTCCAAAGATTTTTTTTGAAATTGAAATACAGTGGTCAAACAAAGGCTTAAATTTTTGTAATAAATAAAAAAGCTAAACTTTCTTACTCTATGTACAAAAATAGCTTGATGACAATAATGTTTAAAACATAACTTTAAAAATGCCATTTCATTCAGATTTTTTTACACTTCTAAAAGACGTGCATTTTCATGCTAAACCTTTCCAAAGTCTCAAAAAACAAATTAGATGCAAGATGGAATATTTCTGCGTCAAAATACTTCTCCTGGGTTTGTACACATTTAGGTTGACGATGGCATAAAGGCTGAGATTGCTTGTATGGGCAAAAATTATCCAGAGATTACGGATAAACACTTTCTGCCTCAGTTTGCATTGCATTGCTTTTAACACATTTACACCTTTTGAATGGGTAAATACGGTAAAGAAATTATAATAATGATAATAAATAAATAATAAATAAAGATATGATGAAAGGCTACTTAGTGATTTGCATAATATTGGCAAACCAAGTGACAGTAATTACAGTAATTACCATAAAGCGCCATCCTTTTATGTACTCCTTTTGATGCTGCTGCAATTTCAAACTCAAGACCTGATTCTGGATATATGGCTGGATTTCATTTTACCACAGTTAAAGGAAGTAAATTTTATTTTTGCAGATGTCAGAGCATTTAGACTCTCCACCCACAACTCCCCTCCAGGATCTTGACCAGTTTCAGGGAGATGTGATCTGCCTTTTATAAATCTGATAAAACTACAGCTGATAAAACGACACAGCTGAAAAAATTAGAAGAGATCTATACTAAATGGTTATAGCTGATATTTTACTCTTAAATACTTTAACTGAAGTGTATCTAGTCAAGTGAAAAGAACACCATCAAATTCAACAGGCTGTCCTAACTTTTCCACATGACTTTATATGTACAAGCAAATAGCAGCCACGTAATATATTTGAACAACTTTTATTGTGCAAAGAAACAGGAATTGATATTATTATGGGGACTGGTTGAGTATGGTGACTGGTGCAAAAATATTAGATATAGCAGTGACAGGACAATGAAAACAGCCTCCTTTCACAAGAACTGGTGGATTGACAGGCACATATATAGGTGATGATGGGACAGGAGGCAGGTGCCTGTAACATGGCAGGTCAAATGGCAGGTGCACACAACAGTGATGGGACAAGCCTGGTGCACTTCAGCAAAGAATTGCCTGGCAAGCAAGTCTCATGATAAACTGAAGATTTTACTCCATCTACAGTTTTTTTTTCTGCAAATAAAAATTATTTCTGGCTCAAATGAAAAAAAAAAAAAAGGATTTTGAGTGTTTCTTATTTATTTAAAAATTTTCTGTGCGTCTTAAAAATATATTAAAAGGTTTATATTGATAATGCATTAACGCAAATGATTTTCTTTTTCTTAATTTTTCTTATCATTGCAGCAATAACATTGTGTGATGGATAATATGATAACATATGATGGATGAAGACAATGCATGCACTGAAAGACAAGAATCTTTAGAAAAAGCTTTCATTTGTAAGTTTGGATTAAACTACAGTTGTGTAAACTTAGATTAGTGATAAACTGTTCTTCCTCCGAAGCATAAGTTTGAAGTACCATCTTTGGGCTAAACATATTTTTGCAGATGTTAGCAAAATGCCAGTGCAGAGACAGTATCAACCAGCATGCATTTCAAAGGACTGGATGAGTGCAGCAGCGCAATCCTGTCAACAAAAACACAACTACAAGAGAACTGATCCCATCTTTAAATGGATTGCCACAGACTGCAGACCTATCAACATTGTTCAGTACACCACCAGACTGTACCATCGACAGGAATTATTGTTATGAGAATACATGAACTATATGACACTGAAAATGCTAAAAAGTGAGTCAGTTGGCAACTTGCCTGAAAACAACAACCTGGAAGCTTCTAGTATGACTATTAATAGTTTGATTAGCTGTGTCAGCTGTGTCTAATTGGGGTTGGAGCTAAACTTTGCAGGACAGTGGCCCTCCAGGACAAGTTTGGCCACCCCTGATCTAAATTAAATCACAGACCATGATTGTGAATAATGCATTAGTCTAATATATACAAATCCTACTATACAGTTGAAGTAAAAAATTATTAGCCCTCCTGTAACATTTGTATTCTTTATCAAATATTTCCCCAAGTGATCTTTAACAAACCAAGGAGTTTTTTTCCCCCACAGTATTTCAGTTTGGCTGGAATGAATGTTTTGTTTTTTTGTATGTAACAAATTTTAAAAAGTCAGTATTAATAGTCCCCTTAAGAACTATATTTTTTCAATTGTCTACAGAGCAAACCACTGTTGTCCAATGACTTGCCTACATAACCTACAGTAACTTGCCTAGTTAATATAACCTAGTAAAGTCTTTAAATTGCACTTTAAGCTGAATAGTATCTTACAAAATAACTAGTAAAATTAAAAGAAATTAGTTATTAGAAATGTATTATTGTTATTGGTTATATAATATAAAACTATTGTAATAAACTATGGTTTAAAATTGCATTAAAAATCTTCTCTCCGTTAAACAGCACTTGGGAAATATTTTTAAAAAGAATTTATTTCAGGCTAATTGGAAATATGAGAACCCAGGCCAGGAGACTCGTTACAAGCAATTCCTTGAGACGTGTCGGTTGTTCTGCAGTCAAACATCATCTTCAAGAAGTCTTACAGTGACAAGAGTGGATTAACAAGTCTAAAACAAGTCTGATTTGAGACACTCATCTTGTCTATTATATGTTTTAGGAGCAGTGTAGAGAAAACGGGCATGCCAAGTTTGCCCGTAGCCCTTGCATCACTTTGGGATCTGCCAGTGCTCAGGAAAGCAATACATTTAATGTCTGTCGCCTGGGCTGCTAGAGTTTTGAATTAAATTATATAATTAAAAAAAAAAAAGAATATAAAACTTTTCACTTTATACCACTATATATATACTAGAACTAGATTATATAAATTTATATTTCAACAGGGCTAATAATTTTGACTTCAACTATATACAGATGTTAAACAGGTTCTTGAACAGGACAAAACCTTTCATTTGCTAATTGGTATCCAAGTATAATTGATTTCATTTTGATTTCATTATTAATTTTAGTCAATAACAAAAAGCATGTTAAATTTACCTCATAAAAAAGAACATACAAAATTTTACCCCAAGAGTGTATGAGTGCATTCTGTATAATCTATTTATCTGTTTGGCTTTCTGTTGCTGGACAGGAAATGTAATCTGCAGCAGTGATAAGAGATTCTGGGATTCAACGTACTAATAAAAATCACAGCTATAAGGGGCCGCTGACCTAGTCTCAAGGGCACAATGTTCACTTCCACTTTCCCCATCTCTCCAGCTCAAGCTTTCCTGACTATATGCATCTGTACGGTTCCCATAGCAATATTTCCTTGCAGCAATCCAACAACCACAGAAAGCTACAGTGACTCTAATGCAAAACAATAACTTAAAAGGATTATTGCACTATAATATGAACAGGCTTTGATTGAGTAAACACGCATCGCCTACCAAACTCCCCCAAATGCACAACATCCTGATTAAGAAACCAGTACGTTTCATCCTCTCCCATAAACCCAGTAGAACATTTCATTTGTTTTATAACCAACCTGTTTTCAAAGCATCTGAATGAGAAGAGAATTCACTAATAATGGCATTTTAACAAATGACTCATCTATCTATGACGCTTTTTTCCTTGGCACGCATTGAAATCCCAGACAACGATGCATTATGTGGGATAATACAATACGTTGTGGCTGATAAATGAAGCATTTCTTAAAAGTGTGTCATCAGCATCTTCAATCTGAACTCTTTTCCAAGCAGATGAGCCGAATGGTGGTTGCGACAAAGCAGCAGTTACTCTTTTTTGCCATAAAAGCATTGATGCGTGCAACATCAGTTTTCTGCAATAAGCCTAATGCGATTTACAGAAGCAGAACAAGAGACAGCTGGATCAACCTCCTTATTTGATCATATATACCATATTTTATTGCTAAATACAGTAAGAGTCAGTAGAAAAGAATTATAAAATTAATCAGATAATCACGATTCTTTTTCTTTACTTTTTTGTCAGAGCAATTTGTGACCTTTTTTCCTGGCAGTAAAACTACATTTTATTAGAGGTCGTGTCTGGATCATTTTTCAGCTAGGTCCAAAAGAAAAGATGCTGTGCAAGCTAAAGTGAAGGCCTGTCACTGGATCATTCATTTACCAATGACTGGTGCAGTTCTGGATAAAGCAATAACAGGTTTGCTGAAGTTCAATAAATATTTGTATTCCATGGTCTGTTGAAAATTTTGATTCTTATTGGCTGGAAGGTGTCCAATATAATGGTTTAATTCGCTTCACGTCAGGTGGTTTCTTTGCCTCCCCGCCATGCATTTAATATCCTTTGACGCACAACAATTCATTGATTATTCCTTTCATACATTATGCAAATAATCGTGCGCACCAAAAGCAGAAGGAAACAACCACGGATGTCTAATCTTAGTCACGGATATCCAATTAAAATACGGTTGTAAAAAAAAAAAAAAAAAAAAAAAAAGAATTAACCATTTTCGGTAGTGAACTTAAATTTAGACCTGCATCCCAATTCAATTTAGCATCTAATTGCCTTTTCTAAAAGATTAAAACATTATTTGTAAAATATTTGTGTGTGAGTGAGTGAGTGAGTGAGTGAGTGAGTGAGTGAGTGAGAGACAGCAAGTGTGAGTGAGAGAGAGCGCGAGCAAGTGTGAGTGTGTGTGTGTGTGTGTGTGAGAGAGAGCGTGTGTGTTGGAGAGAGAGAGAGTGTGTGTGTGTAAGTGTTTGTGTGAGTGTGAGAGTGTGTATGCGCAAAGTGTGTTGTGCACGTGTGTGTGTGTGTGTGAGAGAGCGAGTGCGAGTGTGTGTGTGTGTGTGTGTGTGTGTGTGTGTGTGTGTGTGTGTGTGTGTGTGTGTGTGAGAAATAAAGTGTGTGTGCGTGCGCGTGTCAATGTTTGTCATGTCCAAAACCTTTGCACTGAAGAAAAAAAATTGCCTTTAAATAAACAAAGATTTGACCTCCAAACCATGTGTGCGCACATATTTCACTCTGTAACTGGGGAAATAGGAGAAAAATGAAAATACTGTCTAGCCCGCATTTGTTGGGTATGTTGTTTGAGTGTGAACACAATGTTGCTTCGGGAGCTCGTATCACCTTCTGGTCAATTCATTTAACTCAGGTTTTTTAAAAAATAAATAAAAACATCCACCACACATTTGCTACCCCCAAAGAGACACCGTGTAGCCTTTAAATCTCCAGACGCCACAGCATTTCAGCAGCCCACAGTCAGACAGATGAGAAAGAGTGAGCAAGAGCAGAGGAGAGAGACAAACAAAGAAGACAGAGCATTAGACTGGGAAAACAAGCGAGCAGAGAGGAAAAAGGAGGACAGGCGAACAGAGCCGACCGCAGCGAGCAGCATGAGAACGGAGATGGAGACGTTCAGTGAGGAGGTGGAGGAGCAGTGTTAATATATTCAGTCTGATTCTTTATTCCGTTTTAATTGCCAATGCCATGCAGCAGCATATGCAGAAATTATGTGGGAGTCGAGTAAATTCCAGTCAGTCATACAACACACTGAGCCCCTGAGTGACACTGCGCTGTCGTGTGTGTGTGTGTGTGTGTGTGTGTGTGTGTGTGTGTGTGTGTGTGTGTGTGTGTGTGTGTGTTTCATATCTGCCAGTGCTGATGAATATGATCATAGCAGAGTTTACAGAAATCAACATATGGTGCCACTGAATAGAGTCAAAGATTTTGAGGTGCACCAATGTTTCTTTATCAACATGTCCTTTAATTTTTGATTCATCATCTGCTGATTAAAAACATGGTTGACATTTTGATTGTTTAAAAGGAGTCAAAAGGTAGAAAATGAAACCAATTATTAAATTAAAATCCGTCCTGTCAAGTTTAAAGTGTTTATTAATTAGTTAAGAAACAAAATAGCATGTTTAAATGATTAACACTGGAAATTGAAAAATCTAGCAGTTATACATATACTATATACACACTCAATACGTTTACTAATTTCACAAATATGAATTATACAAAAAATGTTTAAATGGCATAGACAAAAATGTAAGTTTCAGGCATAGATAACTGAAACAAATTAAATACAATTATTTGAATGTTAAATTTAGACAATTCAATATATAAATAATTAACATTAGCAGAAACATTATAATTTAAAATAGAGATACAATACAACTTTTATACCCACTAACCCTATATAAAAGGATAAATGTAACATCTGTATTATATTGTAAGTACAGTATAGTACAATATAGTAAATTTGATATAATAAAAACGTACATTTAATATAATAAATACAATTAAAAGAACAAAGCAAAAGAAAAATGTCATTTTGCTGATCTACTTTTTATTTTATTTTTATTTTTTACTCTATTATTTTAAAATAATAAAATTATGGGTCATCTATATAAGATATTCCAAACATACATGCTGAATAATTCTGAAATATTGTACATAAACTTGATGCATTGCTTGCAGTCTGCAACATAATCCCACTTGAGGCCCTCTACAGCTATGAAGAACAAACCTTTTATCGGACCGGGGACCTTTTCTTTGATTATCTAGGAACCTCTAAGTCTCTAAAACTAAAAGCTTGTATGTTAGACTCAGCCTTGACAAAATAAATGTAATATGCCTTTTTGTACTTTGTCTTTTTTTATTTGTTTGTTTATTAATTTATAATTTAATTCAATTAAGTTCAATAAAAACATTTGGGGAAGAAAAAAAGAAAAGAAAAAAAAAAAAAGAAAAAAAAAAAACACTTTCATATACACTAATAATCACCATAATAAGAGCTGCATCTGTGGATCAACAAGGGTAAATCAAAAGGAGCTGAAAATTAAGAAATCCTTCCTTTTTCCCCCCACAAAGAATTGAGCCTGATTTCAGTGTTGAATATTTCTCTGCCTGCAGCCGAATAACATTAGAGGAGCTCATTGGAAACCTGTGTGGGGCTTAACAGAAGCACACTGTCCCGCATCTTATCTGTGGTTATAAGTGTGTACAGGTGTCGAGTCCAAGCAGCCCGTTTAAACAGCATCATTACACAGCGCTGTTGACAAAGCACTTGAGCCCATCAGCCTATGGTTACCAGCTGCTAAGAAAATGCACACAAACACACCTGGAGATGGACGCTGGCACGGACCGAGTCTCTGTCATCACACAGAGGGATCTCAAGGGCCGTTGTTTTTTATCTGCTCCATTCAGAGCCAAATCAGAGAGGACAGAAGCTTTGAACATTGATACCACAACAAATCCACACAAACCAAAATCATGTTGACAGTAAACAGCGCTGCATTATCAGATGCAACACTATACGAGTAAAAGGTCAGAAGAGCAAGGCCACAAAGGAATGAAATCCCCTCAGGAGAGAAAAGCGGGATCCGAGTGTGGTCAGCTTAAACGGAAAGTTCAGGCAAAAGGTGAAAATTTGCTGTTAATTTGCTCACCCCATGTTATCTTCTTAAAGGGATAGTCCACTTAAAAATTAAATCTGCACAATTTTTTGTTGTTGCTCAAGTGTTTGCTACGGATCCATCAGAAAAGGTGGATTTACTTTACATTACAACTAAAGCAGAGACGCATCTTACACACACACACACACACACACACACACACACACACACACACACACACACAAAACACACATAATGCACACAAATATAGTAAATTCTACATACACACCAGTTGCCACTTCCTTACAGGTACTGTTTGCTAATAAGGTGACAGTGACAAAACCTGGCAAGCAGATGTGTAAACCTGCAGATGTGTAAAGTATATTGTTTTGAAAACGTTGTGTAAACTAAACTAGTTTTGTTTTTTTTGGTTTTTTTACATGCGCCAAATATCAACAGTAAAAACGGAATTTGCTGTGGTAGGAGAAGCTGCATGAATCTTTTCTTTATTTAATAAATGACTTGGGCCTCAGAAGACAAATGCCGATACTCAATGAACGCGTGATGGCGTTTGAAGGCGTGAGACGCAGAGCACAAGCACTCTTGACTATTCTGGAGGTATTAATGATATAATTACACTAATACTGAAATGGTTACGGCGTTTTAGAATGACCAAAACAACATTTTAGATGTTTAACAATATGGTCAGCCCCTTGGTTTGTCCATTCACACACATTTTTATCACCAGATGATCTCTTATAACAAAGTCATATGACTCTTAATGTGCAAACTGGAATTTGTTCAGTAAAAGTGTTTCCACAAGTGTTTTGCATATTTTTTTCTTATTAAATAAAATGTTTATCCTACTCAGTTATGTGCATATGTCTTTTTGAATATATGCGCATTTTCAAAATTGATGCACATCTTGGCGTTTCCATCAACCATTTTTTTTTATGCGCATATCCAAAATGCGCACACAAATAGGTGGATGGAAACACAGCTACAGTGCATCTGGAAAGTATTCATAGCGCTTCACTTTTTCCAAATTTTTTTGTTACAGCCTTATTCCAAAATGGATTAAATTAATTTATTTCCTCAAAATTCTACACACAATACCCCATAATGACAATGTGAAAAAAAAAATTTAAATTGTTGCAAATTTATTAAAAATGTACATTTGATTTTTCAGGTTTTTTGTTATAAGTATTCACAGCCTTTGCCGTGAAGCTCTAAACTGAGCTCAGGTACATTCTGTTTCCACTGATCATTCTTGAGATGTTTCAGCAGCTTAACTGGAGTTCATCTGTGGTAAATTCAGTTTATTGGACATGATTTGAAAAGGCATACACCTGTCTATATAAAGGTCCCAGGGTTGACAGTGCATGTCAAAGCACAAACCAAGCATGAAGACAAAGGAATTGTCTGTAGACCTCTGAGACAGGATTATCTCAAGGCACAAGGCTGGGAAAGGTTACAGAAAAATTTCTGCTGCTCTAAAAGTTCCAATGAGCACAATGGCCTCCATCATCCGTAAGTGGAAGATGTTTGGAACCAACAGAACTCTTCCTAGAGCTGGCCGGCCATCTAAGCTGAGTGATCGGTGGAGAAGGGCCTTAGTCAGGGAGGTGAACAATGACCCGATGGTCACTCTGTCTGAGCTCCAGCATTCTTCTGTGGAGAGAGGAGAACCTTACAGAAGGACAACCATCTGTGCAGCAATCCACCAATCAGGCTTGTATGGTAGAGTGGCCAGACAGAAGCTACTCCTTAGTAAAGGGCACATGCAGCCTGCCTGGAATTTGCCAAAAAGGCATCTGAAGGACAGTCGGACCACAAGAAACAAAATTCTCTGGTCTGATGAGACTAAAATTTAACTCTTTGGAGTGAATGCCAGGTGTTAAGTTTCATCACTAGGCTAATACCATCTTTACAGTGAAGCATGGTGGTGGCAGCATCATGCTGTGGGGATGTTTTTCAGCAGCAGGAACTGGAAGACTAGTCAGGATAGAGAGAAATATGAATGCAGCAATGTACAGAGACATCCTGAATGAAAATCTGCTTCAGAGTGCTCTTGACCGCAACGGTTCATCTTCCAGCAGGACAATGACCCAAAGCACACCGCCAAAATATCAGTGGAGTGGCTTCACAACAACTCTGTGAATGTCCTTGAGTGGCCCAGCCAGAGCCCAGTCCTAAATGCAATTAAACATCTCTGGAGAGATCTGAAAATGTCTGTACACCGTCGCTTCCCATCCAACCTGATAGATTTGCAACAATTTAAAAAAATATATTTTTTCACACTGTCATTATGGGGTATTGTGTGTAGAATTGAGGAAATAAATCATTTAATCCATTTTGGAATAAGGCTTTTTAAGGTCAACTAATTTAAGGTTTTTAAGGTCAACTACTTGCTTTTTACAGTGCATGTAAATAATTCAAATCTTTAAGAAATCATGATTAATTTCAGGACTTTTGCAGAAATATAAATCAAATAAGTGTTCAGTTTCCTGCACAAACTGTTTTGCTTCATAAGTATTTTCAGGATCATGGACAGAAATTTAGTTTTGCCTATAGCCTATACGTGAGTTTGTTTGTTTCAGCTAAAAACATCCTTTACAATTCCACCATGTCACCAGAATGTTGGATGGCCTCAGGGTCAGTAAATTAATAGCAAAGTTTCATTTTGGGGCAAACTATCCCTTTAAATAACTTCATGTCAATCAGTTTCTTTCCTCCTACACCATTAACCTCAAATTCATATTTGACCTTTAATTACCAAGCCTTCTCTCCGGCTAACTTTCCCCCTTAAAACTTTTGGCATCTGTCACGTTGCATAATGATCTATACCATTACCATTAGCATCCATTAAAAATAAATCAATACGCTTGCAGAAAACAAACTACAACAATGCACTGATGTCTCAGCCCGTTCCCCTGTTAGGTGTGAAAGGTTCATCCGCCTCATTCATCTCGTTTCTCTCTCTCTTTGTCTAACTCTCTCCTGCACCTTCATCACGGCGTCTTTCCAAGCCCCCTAATGCCCTTGTCCAATCTCTTCCCTGCAAAAATGGACCAATACAAATGAGCAGCTGCAATTTAGCAACAACCCAAAGTAATTAGAAACCCATTACCAGGGTCACCCAGAGACGACGCACCCACCCACACACACACACAATCTCAAACAAACACGAAGGCAGAACGAGCGTGAAAAGTCATGGCGAAACTGCACAGCTGTGAGGCGTGGAAGGAGGCAGAGAGTGAAGAATTGAAGCACTCAAATCAACTTTTTTTTCGCCACGCACTTGCAGGCTTATGTATAATTGGAAAGAAATGGGGAGAGTACTCTTGCATAGCCAGAATTTGAATATCAGCATAAAACCTGGACAACGCAGAAGCTTGTTCTGGTCAAATAGTCAGACTTTGGCTAAATAACATGGCTCAGTGGCCCTGCTGAGTGATGTCAGAACAACAACAACAGATGTCAGAACACATCTATTGCCATTGCCCTAACATGACATATCTGATGCCATAACATATCTATCTATCTATCTATCTATCTATCTATCTATCTATCTATCTATCTGAACATATCTTAATTTAAACTATTAAATTAGCTAAAACATTTATATGTAATGTAATTTTTATTTAAAAGCACCACAACATATTTTTGAAAAACATTGTGCAATTCTGAGTGTGCTTCACACAGGTGAGTGAGCACGACAAACCACCTGTAGGACACAAATCTCTTCTCTCTGTATGTCTGGAGGAATGCAAAATAAAATAAAATAAAAATAACTTAGACTTGTCATAACATTAATATAAATTGGTGCTCTCTCTTCATGTAAAGTGATTCTTTTAGCCTCGCTTATAAGTTGCTTTGGATAAAAGCGTCTGTTAAATGAGTAAATGTATTAAAAACATTTACAGAACAAAAATAAAACATTTCAGTATCAATATTTTAAACAGTAAATATGAAATTATAAAATAAATGAAACTACAAATACTACTTTGAATAATTGTAGTATTTTCAGCAAACTTTATTAATTAAAAAGCAATTATCTTGATAATAGTTTATCAAGATAACCTATAGTAAAACACTATAAAATGTTTAAATGTTTATTACCCTTTTTTTTAAGTTCACAGCCAATTAAATGTCAACAGACACAACTTATGATTAAAACAATGCATTAGTAAGGGATAGGTTTAACATTAATATGCTCAAATAAAAAATACGTTATTATTCATTGACTAGCATGTATTGTTAGTTTTTTGAGAACCAATCTAGTTAAAAAAATAAAACTATAACGCATTACTGAGACATTTAACGCACAATCGAATGGCTTTTCTTTCAGCTCAGTTGTACTGTATTTTATATTACACTATGATAAACGTTGCAGCAGTGCCAGGTTTTCTTCAGATGTGAAATGAACTGTTTGCTGCCTTTCATGTCAGAACAGTCGCTAATGAAAAGAGCCAATCCAATTGAATCTTTTCATTTTTTTCCTGTACAACATTCATCAGACAGACTGTGAAAATGTCAAAGAAAACGACTGGGAAACAAGGAACCAGGACTGACAGAAAGAGATTAGCCCTGAACAACTGTATTTTATCAACAACTCTCGCTGTGGTCAGCCGTCTTATTACTGTCTTAAGACTTTCTGACCTGAAGGAATGACAGAAAGATGGAGGAGGTATCAAATTACGAAAACATGATGGGTAATTATGGGCAGCTGGCATATTTTATTACCTTGCCAGTGGCATGAAGCGACAAGAGTGACAGAGGGTAATTGATCTTAATTACTGTGCCCAAACGAAGGTCATATCT